>JABSSW010000020.1:0-369545 GCA_018902385.1 Physcia stellaris | reverse complement strand
CATGGGACTTCCGATTTGTCAGAAGCTTGAAAAATCTCGAAAGATTTGATGATGTCGGTGAATGCGTGATGTTGGCGAGTCCTGGCATGATGCAAAACGGAGTGAGCCGAGAATTGCTTGAGCGTTGGGCGCCGAATGAGAGGAATGGGGTCGTCATCACCGGTTACAGCGTTGAAGGGACCATGGCCAAAACGATCATGGATGAGCCAGATAGCATACCGGTCGTAATGGGTAACAGGAACCAGGCGGTCATGAGTCGAAAAGGGCTAGGGCCAAATGGTGAGCCTGAGAAAGCTATGATACCCCGACGATGTAGCGTCCAAGAGTATAGCTTCGCTGCACATGTCGACGGGCAAGAAAACCGAGAATTTATCGAGGAGATCAATGCCCCCGTTGTGGTATATCCAATTAATGACTCTCTTGGTTGGAGGCAGAAGCTAATATCTCCGTAGATCCTTGTTCACGGCTCGAAGCATAACATGACACGCCTCAAGTCAAAGCTACTTTCACTCAATGCCGATAAGGTAGTCAAGACCAAGGTTTTTAGCCCAGAAAATGCCAAAGAAATCCGCATACCCTTCAAGACAGAGAAAACGGCCAAGGTTGTCGGAAAGCTTGCAGAGACAGCCCCACCATCAACTCTCAATCCAGATGACTCGCAGCTGATGCAAGGTGTCCTGGTTCAGAATGATTTCAAGATGTCGCTCATGGCACCCGAGGATCTGAGAGAGTATGCCGGTCTTACCACGACAACCATCATGTGCAAGCAAAAGATTAGCCTGAGTGCTGCTGGTATCGACTTGATACGATGGGCTCTGGAAGGAACCTTTGGTGCCGTCGAAGAGCTGGGGCTGAAGAAGAATTCCCTGGCCAATGGAACGTCCCAAAGCAACGGTACGAAAGACGAAGACGCCGATGAAGAGCTTGAGCATTCGCCCCATCCCGTAGCTTACCGTGTGATGGGCTGTGTCATTGTCCGATACCAGAACAGTGGCGAAGTGGAGGTGGAGTGGGAAGGCAATGTGCTGAACGACGGCATAGCGGACGCAGTGCTTGCAGTGCTCTTTACCGTGGAACGGAGTCCAGCAGCTGTCAAACGTAAGCTCTCACAATCGTCGGTTCGTCATAATAATCATCACTGATAAAGCCAGAATCATCCAAACATCAACATCATCACCACCATGGCAAACGTAATCCTCACGCCAACGTCTCGTCCCAAGAGAGGTTGGACCGGCTGTTGATGTTCCTCGAAGCGCAATTTGGTTCCCAAGTCACACCGATTACTCATCCCAAAATTGTTCCCAAGCCAGCAGTGGACGAGGAGGGGATTAAGGCCGAGGCTATGGACGAAGATTTGGAAGATCTGGAAGCCGAAGAAATCGAGCGATTACACAGCATCGGGATACCAGTGCCCGGGGTAGAGATCAAAGTTGACAAACACGTCGCCAAAGTCTGGCTGGAGACACTGGAAGTGGAGTGTGCCTACGGCGTTCTCAGGGATAGGGTCAAGGCAGTGGTCGAACGAGCCGTGGAAACGGTGGCCCCGTTATGGAGTCAACGCAGGAATTGAGTAGGAGTGTTTGCTTCTGGAAACAAATAGGAGTAGGCTGTCGGAGGATTGGGGGGCTGAGCATTTCGTGCGACGGCGAATACGGATTGGTCATCAAAAGCTGAACACTACAAGGCGTACTGGGAAAGTATGGGAGCATCTCTTTATATCCAGCATGGACATGGGGCAATCATTGTGGAACAAGCGGGTCCAGTTGATAGATAGAATGTGGAGGTCGCATGATGATGTCTTGGATTGGGTAGCCCGACAGCATTAACGCACCCAGCAACGTTTTCACTTCCAAACACACCGAGAATCGGCTGCCTGGCGACTGCTTCAGATCATTTTGAGAAGTCTTGACTGCCTGATTGTCTCATATACCTTGTGGCTTATGATTCCCAAGTCACCAAATGGTTGAGCCGTGGAGCGATTGTGTGAGAGAAGCTTTTGGCACGTGTGGGTACTTCCATTGTGCATATCGATTACCGTCCAAAGTATATATCTCATGAAACTAACTTGAACAATATAAAGGCTTCAAGGTTCTCCTCTCGCAATCGTAGGACACTTGATATGCGTACTCTAGTAGGAGGAGGATTAATGAATCAATATCATTGTTATCCAGCAGATGCCCGACTCAGGGTCCCCAATGCCAAGACTCATCGTCATTTTGCCCGGTCCAAACCCGAAGCGAATTAGCGGGTGATTCTCTTTTGGCACCTTCAGGAAGAGTCGTAACTGTCTACTACTCTTCATGTCCCATCCCATAATCTCTTGCTTCACCCGCCGCCTGTCACTCACATGGTCGGTCGTCCGAACACCATGGACATCTCATAGCCCTGTATCAAGTCCGAATGTGGTCCATTCCCGCCCGCTTTGAGCGCAATCAATCGGCTCCACTACCATTACTCCGCCTTTGCCTGACGCGACCGAAACACTGACCCAGACTCCAATCTCGCCATTCACTCCGACCTTGGTGAGGCAACATAATTCTGGAGAATTCACCTCTGGACTTCACTTCAGTCGAAACGAGTGTTAGTCGAGGGGCATTGTGTTGGCACCCATTGCCCGAGTAAGCGGACGCCGATCTCTGGCTGCAGCTTTACGAGTCCCGGATCTTGACAAGGCGAGATATGTCAACCCCTTCGACAATCACTGCGACTCTTCCTCCACCTCACTCGTCTCGATATGGATATTCGAATCACAACCCATACCAAGCCAGTCCACACTACGCAGATATGATGAGTGCAAGGGATGGATATAGCAACGGTACATCACGCCTACCACAATCCTACAACGCCTACCCGAATAACAACTCGGCTTCAATATCACGCACATCAACAGTGTCCAGACAACCACCCCCACCACAATCACTGCCCGTATCACAGCCAAGTCCAGCCTTACCACAGGGTATCAAGAGGGAACGAGAACGGGAACCTGATTGGAATGAATTTTATAAAAATGGAGTTCCTAAAGAAATCATCGTGATAGACGACGATTCACCCCCACCGCCGAAAAATATGCCTCCCAAGAGGGTCGAGAATGAGAGGCCATACGAACCTCAGAGGGCTGCGCAAAGAACGGATACATTCGAGCATGCTGCTAAAAAGCGAAGAACAGGCCAAGGAGGAGGATACCAGCCAGAACAATTCCAGCAACCTGTCTATTCACACCACAGTAGTAGTCATGGTGGATCCAGTGGGCACAACACCGTCTCAACCGACCGAACAACCTCGCTGCAGACCACAGCGCCGACTTCATTAGGCTCGCACACCAGTCAAGGAAGTGTCGGTGCATACTTGGAGGAAGGGACTGTAGGGCAAAAGAGGAAGCGGGTAACTCGCCAGCAGGTTGCTGATGAGAAAAAGCGCAAGGACATTGAGATTATCGGTGAAGCCTACGCTGCATACGTTCCGCCACCCAAACCACCCATCAAAGCCAAAGAGTTGCATGTCCCGGCTGTTAAAGATGTTTGTTATTTCCTCACTTGTTCGCTGGAACCAGCTAATCTTGACCAAAGACTCGAACCTTGGGCGACAAAATTGACGACGACGATGGACATTACATCGTAGTACCTGATGCGCATCTTGGTGATAGATGTAGGCCTCGAGCTTGCACATGAATACCTGTGACTACCTGCTAATGACATTTAGACCAAGTAAACCGATTACTGGGCCAAGGCACATTCGGCAAAGTCGTCGAAGCTTACGACACACGGCATAGTACGAGATGTGCTATAAAAATAATTCGATCTGTGCAAAAGTATCGAGATGCATCGCGAATCGAGTTACGAGTCTTGTCTACCCTGTCACAAAACGACCGAGAAAACCGCAACAAATGTATACATCTACGGGACTGTTTCGACTTTCGAAACCATATCTGCATTGTTACCGATCTACTTGGCCAGAGTGTCTTTGATTTTCTCAAGGGTAATCAATTTGTACCCTTTCCCAGCAGTCAGATACAAAGCTTCGCACGGCAGCTGTTAACTAGTGTCGCTTGTAAGACTGCATTCCGTCAACTATCTTCGATATCTGTTAATATTTCCACAGTTCTGCATGATCTAAATCTGATACACACCGACCTCAAGCCGGAAAACATTCTTTTAGTGCAAAACAGCTATCAGACTTTCACCTACAACCGCCAAATCCCTTCGTCATCACAGACTTCATCACGTATAGCGCGGCAACGGCGTGTACTTTTGGATACTGAAATACGACTTATCGATTTTGGGTCAGCCACGTTCGATGATGAATACCACTCATCCGTTGTCTCAACACGGCATTACCGAGCGCCGGAAATAATTCTCAATCTTGGCTGGAGCTTTCCCTGTGATATTTGGAGTATTGGCTGCATCTTGGTGGAATTCTTCACCGGAGATGCTTTATTTCAGACCCACGACAACCTCGAGCATCTGGCTATGATGGAGAGTGTCTGTGGTGGGAAGCTTGATGTGAAGCTGGTGAAGCAAGTTGTCAGTGGCTCTCGAGGGAACAGCAACAACTCGGCTGCGAAGTAAGCTTCCACCTGTTCCCCTCGTGCGGCTGGAGCTAACAGTGATAGATACTTCACACGGGGGTCCAAGCTTGACTACCCCAACGCCGAGACCTCCAAAGCATCCAGAAAATACGTCAAAGCAATGAAGACCCTCCCAGTACGTTTCGATGTCAACCACACTCACCTTCTCCCCCAATTTTGACCCTGGCTCTTCCCTTTCCCCTTTCCCCAACCTCTCCAAAGCACGCACCACTAACACCCCCCTCTCATAACAGACTATAATCCCCCCCAACACCGAATTCAACAAGCAATTCCTCGACCTCCTCCGCAAGATCTTCGTCTACGACCCCAAATCCCGCATCACCGCCAAAGCAGCCCTGAAGCACAAATGGTTCACCGAGTCACTGACCGATGACGGGACCGAGGCCGCACGGATACGGAGGGAGAGGGTCGCGGCACGATTGGAGGCCGAGAGAGCGGCGGAGATGGAGGCGAATGGGTGGTCGTGATGCTGCGATTTGGGCGTTGATGGGAGGTGGGGATTTGCTGAAGGGAGAGCAGCGTCACTCAACGAATTTGAATAGCGTGGTCGGGTTTGGGAGAGATGAAAAATCGATGGTGATGGAGGAGGAGCCCAAGCATTGGAGAGTTGATGTGACGATGGGGGGATGTTCTACGAAAATCAGCGAATGCTATGTACAGAGTTTTCCATTTTTCTGCCTACTTAATGTCTGTTCACGACAAAAAGATGGGGAAGGGTGTCTCCCTGACCATTTGGGGATGGGGGCACATTGGGGAGATAGAAATCATTATTCTTTTAGGGGATAGCAAAAACCCGCCTACCTTACTTGCAAGTCTTGCTGCTTTCGGGGTTTCTTTTTTCTTTTGTGGTGAGATGGATTTCCTCCTCTCACTCCGTTTTTTTTTTTTCGGAATCTTCTGATTCCTCCCCTCTCCACCCCCTTTTTTTTTTCTCTTTTCATTTTGGTTTGGAGAGGAGATTGTGGAGATTTTGGAGAGTGAACAGAGAGAGGAAGATGGAGGAGTGGAATGCCGACAGCACAAGAGAAGAGGGTGACGGTATGTAGATGGGAACTCGAAGCAGACTTTTTATGCAAAGAAAAAAAGAGAGAAAAAAATAGTGCAGATCAAATACGGAAGAAAAGAGGTCTTTTATATCTGGGAATAGAGAATGAAGATGGGGAAATGCAGCATCGTATAGGAGTAGAGCAAGAGCCGGAAAAAATCCGGAAATGGAAAGGAGGAAGGAAGGGAGGGCAGCTCTCGCTTTGAAGTTTTTTATCTACTAGGTTCATCTATATACCTGCCTATATTTATTATCTTCGATGATATCAAAAACCCATAGAGATTGTTTGGTAGAAAAGCCAATAGGTATGATTTATATCCCTCTTCTCGAAAATCCGGGATGTCAACTAAAGTCCGAAAACGTATGAATGAATACTTCCATTCTACTCGAGACTTTACGATAGGATATGATAGGAGCGCGAGGAGGGCACGAAAATGTTCTCGTTACCGTTCCCTCCCCTGCGCCGCCTCGCCCAGCTCCGCGAGCGCGGTCGCGTATTTCTCTCTCTGCTCTCCCTGCCAGGGACTCATGTCCACTTTGCCTCTGAGGACTTTCTTGGTTGTCTCGGGATTTTTCTCCACTCCAACCCTCCCAACCCCTTCCCCTTTCTGCCCATTCCCACCCTCCATCCCCCTCCCAACCCCCTCCCCCTCGCAATCTCATTCCAGAACCACCTCGCCTGCTGACTCTCCAGCAACGTAATCGCCGTCCCCGCTCTACCCGCCCTCGCGGTACGGCCCACGCGGTGGATATACTGTTCCAGGGACGAGGGCACGGAGTAATTGATCACCTGGTGCAGGGAGGGGATATCGATGCCGTGGGCGAGGAGGTCTGTTGTTAGGATTATGGGGAGGGTGGAAGATTGGTTTGGGGTTGCATTTTGGGGGTAGGAGGAGAAGAGAAAGCGGAGAGGGCTTTTCGGCGCGCGCGGGCGGAGGTGTATTTCGTGAAGGCGTGGATGTGCGGCGCGAGGTGGGGGCGGAGGGTGGTGAGGAGGTGGGTTAGGCGCGTTGTGGTTGTTGTTGAGGAGGTGAATATTAGGGTGCCGTGGCTTGATGGGGGGGAGGTTGAGGGGGGGGCAGGAGAGGTGTTTGAGGCTGTGCTGCTTGAGCAGGAGGAGGAGGTGGTGGAGGAACTTGTGAAGTTGGAGTCTGAAGCGGATGATGAGTCGGACAAGTCGTGCTCGTTGTCGTTGCTGGGAGTTAGGGGGGATTTCCCTCTTGGTTTATTATGAGATGGACCTGGGAGTTGCACACCGTGCTCCAGGATCTCAAGGAGGTAGAGAGGCTTGTCCATTGTGTCGTCGATGTTAACAGCAATCTCCGTTAGGAGGGGCGGGAGAGTGTAGATGTGTCCGTCTGCCACTGCTACTGGCGCAGTTGGCTGTTCTTCATGCTTGCCGGTGTCCAGTACTACGAGCTTTGGTTTGGAAAGTCGTAACGCCATCAACTTACTGACATCTCGAGTCATGGTTGCACTAAGTAATATCTTCCTAACTTCTCGCTTGCGTAGGATGCGGAATGTACGATGAAGCGTTTGCTCGAGCTCGTCTAGTGGAGGTTGATACTCGAGCTGCGGTATCACTAAATTCACCCATTGCTGGAAGCTGTCGTCCAGTAGACGATCCGCTTCATCGATGACCATCCATTGTACGGAATGAAGGTTGAAGCCTTTTGTAGATTTGATATGCTCGACCAAACGCCCAGGGGTGCAGATGAGGATATCGACCTTCGACCTGTAATCCAGGACCCACCCAGGTAAAAGTGGAATTTCATCCACAACCGACTCTTTCAAAGCATCAAAGTCCCAGTCCATCAGCTCTTCCATCGGGTCCACAGTCTTGTCCTTCTCTTCTATATAGGCCTGGATGTCATACCGCTGACCTTTCTCAACTAAAAGGTCTCGCTCTTCTTTCAGCGCTCTTTTACCAGTTGCAGTCCCGATTTTAAGCCCACTTCCCCGTGCGCAAAGCCCCAGTACTTCCTTGGACTGCGCGACAAGCTCTTGGGTAGGGACGACGACCAGCCCCCTCATTCTCCTTGCAGGCATCCCCTTCAAGTTCTCAACCATGGGCAGCGCATATGCGAGAGTTTTCCCCGATCCAGTAGGAGCGGATACACATAGGTCACCATGTTGCCGTACATACTTAGGAAGAAGACATTGAAGCAGGAAGTTTTGAATAGGCAGAGCATCACGAAAACCTTTGTTTTTCAATAACTCAACGGTGTCGGGAGGGAGAGGGAGATCAGCGAAGGTGGAAGTGGCTGTTGAGTGCGCAACGACAGGATTGCGAATCCAATCTGGTAAAGCGGAGGAAATTGAGGGTTTCGGTGGTTCGGGCACGGGAGCTGGTTGTGGGATGGGAACAAGGCCATGCTGCTCTGTGTCTTCTTTTCCCTCAATACTTGTCTTCTTCACAGCATCGTCTCGGTTTACATCTTGATTTTTGCTTTGCTGCTCTGATTGAGCAGACTCTTTGGACTTCTCATACTTGGAACGAAGCTTCTTGTGTCGGGCGTCCTGGCCCTCTGGCTCCACTGGTACTGCAGGCTTTGCAATTTTGGGGCGCTTGCGAGGACGTTCTGGGTCTGAGCTGGCAATAACATCGTTAGTAGAAACCTTTGACGGAGGGATGTATCTGCTGTAGAACAAATTGGACATGACGCTGAAGCCAATTGAACTCTCTACTAGTAGGGCTAGAAACTGACAGAAAATTGTTGCCGAGGTCCACTGAGACGCGTTTGACGCGTTGACGCTGAAGAGCTTGGCATCAATTCTTTCCCCCTCTGTTGAGGCTCCTGCTTTGAGGAGATCCGTCATGACTGGCATCCAATAGTCCAATGCCATGTCAATCATGACGCTCTCTCCACTCCGTTTTACAGGAGAGTTATTCAACAAAAAACCTCCAAGATGCCTTACAATATTGCAATGGTCAGCGACTTCTTCTTTCCCCAGCCTGGGGGAGTCGAGAGTCATATCTATCAGCTATCTACCAAATTGATAGATCGTGGTCACAAGGTCGTCATCATCACGCATGCTTACAAAGGCCGTACAGGCGTTAGGTATCTCACTAACGGCCTGAAGGTGTACCATGTCCCTTTTTTGGTCATCTATCGGGAAAGTACTTTTCCCACCGTTTTTTCTTTCTTTCCTATCTTTCGTAATATAATATTGAGAGAAGACATCGAGATCGTGCACGGACATGCCAGTCTAAGCAGTCTCTGCCATGAAGCCATCCTACACGCCAGAACTATGGGCCTGCGTACAGTCTTCACAGATCATTCGCTCTTCGGATTCGCCGATGCTGGAAGTATCTTGACCAACAAATTGCTAAAATTCACTCTGAGTGATGTGGACCATGTAGTCTGTGTCAGCCATACAAGGTACGGCTATTCTACTTCTAATGCTATTCGGCAGCTAACAAGCCGCACAGCAAAGAGAATACAGTATTGCGAGCTTCTCTAGACCCACTCATGGTCTCGGTGATACCAAATGCCCTAGTAGCAGAAAGCTTTGAACCGCTGCCATCCAATTCTAGCAATAAGCACGCACAGTCAGACACCTCGCGGCGTGATCGATCTATCGTAAGACCTCGGCATTTTGGACCGCACGATGTGATTACTATCGTTGTAATATCCCGACTCTTTTACAATAAAGGCACCGACCTTCTAATAGCCGCTATCCCTCGTATCTTAGCCCATGACCCTTATGTGCGCTTCATCATCGCAGGCTCCGGGCCTAAGGCCATCGATCTTGAGCAAATGCTCGAACGGCGCGTGCTCCAAGATCGCGTAGAGCTTCTGGGTCCTGTCCGACATGAGGAAGTCCGAGATGTCATGGTTCGTGGTCAAATCTATCTCCATCCCAGTCTCACAGAAGCCTTTGGCACAGTCATTGTCGAAGCAGCTAGCTGCGGTCTCTATGTTGTGTGCACCCGTGTAGGCGGCATCCCTGAGGTACTACCACCGCACATGACAACTTTCGCAAAGCCAGAAGAGGATGATCTGGTTCTGGCAACCCAGAAGGCCATTGCTGCATTCAGAGCAAACAAAGTCCGGACAGAGAAATTCCATGATCAAGTCAAGATGATGTACTCGTGGACCAATGTAGCTGAACGTACAGAAAGGGTTTATGACGGAATTACTGGAGCCCTAAGTGAAGAAGAGTTTTATGGCGACACATCGGGTGTTGGATGGTCAGCCACCCGAGGAAGAGCAGGCGTACAAAGTTTCGCGCTTATCGATCGATTGAAGAGATACTATGGATGCGGTATATGGGCTGGAAAGCTATTTTGTCTTTGTGTTGTCATCGATTTTCTAATCTTCCAATTCCTGGAAATGTGGGCCCCAAGATCGAACATCGACATTGCTAAGAATTGGCCAAAGAAAGTCAATGTTGACGCAGGCATGGAAGAAGACGATGAAGAAGGCGCGAGGCCCCTTCGAAAATCCGCTCGTCACATGGGAGACCAAAGGTACCAGACTTACACATAATGACAAGCTCTTCAGTTCGATTTTCATTCAGACGACCTGTGTCACACGCTTGGTCTGACGCACTTGCAATGCATTGGCAAAGTTGGCAGTTTAAAACTAAGAACGTGTCTGACAGGACTTATGACTCAGCAATACCAGTCACTCCGCTCCTTTGACTTCTCCGGACCAGCATTCCACGACCGGCATGGACATATCGCCCTCCAATGACTTTCTCGACTCGGAAGTAACACTCTCGGGGCCGTTTCCCTTCGATTAGGAACAACTTCAGTCCCTCGATTACGTCGCTCAAAACGCCCCAGGTTATCTGGTGAGATATTGGTGATGACGTTTCACTGGTAACAGTGAAGGCTTGCTGGTCGCCCATATCCCAGGTAAACCCCTCTTGTGGGATGAGCGCAGCAGCACCGCCTTGTGCTTCGATCTGGGTCTTTACATGATCTGCCATTACTTCAATCATGATTGCCATTTCCACATAATCTAGAGGGCGAGCGAGTCGCAGCCATAGGGCCGTGGGTGTGTATGGGACATGGAAATGTACTGGATAATCACCGGCTAGAACCCTACATTTGCCTGTCAGTCGATAGATGCTGGATCAGCAGCAACAAGTAGGCGATGTTGATAGGGAAAAGACCGACCTGGTGAGGTTCTTGGAAGAAGTTAAAGACCAGAGGACCGGCGCTAACGGTGAAGACAACGAAGTCACCGTTGTTGAAGTTGCGCAGAGAAATACGATAAACAATAGAAGATGCATTTGATTGGAGCCCTAAGACCACCTGATATGGACTTTCAGAATTGGCAAGGAGGAAATACAAGAGAGGAAGGACAATGGAGAAAACAGTATGGAGAACAATTTCGTGAAGAAGATCGCCTCCTCCATTATTATTACACGATGTCGGTTTCCTAACAATTTTCCAATTCATATCCTCCAACAATCAAACATGCGGAACCTTTCTGGCACAGAGCGGGACGGTAGGCGCCAGGCGACATGCGAACGGAGTACCATGGAAGTAAGATCAGGAAAAGACCGAAAAACAAATTGATCCACTAGTAACGGCGCTCTTTGATATGAAATCGTTGGAATAAATCACACGGCTGGGCTTCATACACTGTTGTCGCGATTACCTTTGCTAGTAGCTATGCCTATTCCCACTCGATCGCAGCGAGCCGGTACACCCAAATGATCCGCATCCCGTGGTCGGTGGGCACCATATCTATATTGGAAACACGATAATGAAATTGGTGAGGATCAGTCATCTCAGCCTTGGAAAGCTTGGAGTGTTGTAGGGATTTGTGAGGTGCTGGAATTCAGCTCCCTAGGCTTGGGTCAACATTGTACTTAGTCTAGCCTCGTGCATAATAAAAACTTCCAGTTCACCTTCACCAGGCTTGGGTCAACAGGCGTACTCCTTCTGTCCTTGTCCGAGTCGCATTGCCGAAGAATCTGTTGAGGCTCTGCAAATTACGAGGAAAAGCGGGCACTGCCTTAACTTATACTTGCCTTAGTCCGTACCGTCGGCTATAATATCCCAGGCGTGTAGGAATAATGCGTGTGGCGTGTTCCAATTTCCATGCTGCGACGAGTCAGGTTTGGAGTACGATTTGCACAATTTTATGCTGTCGTGCATCGGCAGTGTGGAATCACCGAATCACCGAATCACCCCAATACTAAATTTGGCTTATTGGTAAAACGACTCCGGCGTTGCTCAATGGGGCATCATGATGCGAATTGATTGGTACACTCGTAACGGATGTCTTGGCGCTCGCGATGCACTGCCTCACTGCCTCCTTGGCCGAACCGCAGCTGAAGAACGACAGTTTCACCTGCCGACAACCTTACACCTTCACACATTGCAACTCCCTTGAACAAAACCAACAAGACATCTCCAATCCGCTAATTGCCTTTCCTTTCAGCGATCCGATAACGTTCGGAATCATCACCGACATCGTCAGAACCTCGCAGCTCCACCAGAAAGAACACCCGGCGCATATTCCGAGAATTCAGGCAACAATCTGTGCACGAAGAACTTGGTAGCATTTGGCCCATCCAGGGACCATCAGCTGCATTGGCCCAGTATACCATCGAGTGGGCGAGACACAAACAAAGATGATGATGGCTTCGAGGCAAGCCCTACCGTCTCCTGTACCACTGGACACCAATGACCTCGACCGCTTCATCAATTATGACCAGGTCGCCATCCCCTCGCCAACCTTCTCGCCAGTATCCAGCCGATCAAAGTCCCTCTCAGCTCCTACCTCCATTCCGAATAGCAATACTCGGCCAATCCAGCCAAGCAGTCAGCCCTTATTCGCTCCACCAAGTCACCAGTATGAGGCCTACTCCAACAATAACGGCCTCCCAGTCGGCGCCCTCTTCGAAGCCTACTCTGTCAACCAGGCCAATCAGCTCAACTACGGTCGGAATCAACCTTTCTACGGCACCACAACCTCTGATGGTCTCGGCTTGAATACTGGCGATGACTTTGCTTTTACCAATGGCACAGGATACAATACCTACAATACTTCAGATATCGACATAGACTTTGGCAGTGCACCGCAGAGTCTACTGACACAACCGGTTGATGGCCTCGATGTCGATTTCGTTGATCCTTCAGCCATTGGTGGTCAAGAGACTACACCTCAACCACCGAAACGAGCATACCCTGGTATGCATCAACAACAAGCCGCTTTGGCAAAGGCACAAGCAGAACAGAAACAGAAAGAGGAAGCGCAAAAGCAACAAGCAGCAGCAGCCTCTTCATCGCGTCCCTCCGCTCAACGACCGACGGGAAGCAGCAAACGGCCAGCGACTGACCCTCTGGTTGAAGAAAAGATCTCTCAACTTTTGAACCAAATGAGACACAATAGCGTGGGCTCTTCGAACGACGATGATGCTGCTACACCAACTGCTAACGGAGGCAATTCTCACGGTAGCCGAATCAAGAAAGACGAGGATGAGATGGACGAGGACGAAAGACTGCTAGCCAGTGAAGAGGGGAAAAAGCTAAGTAGCAAGGAACGCCGTCAGCTTCGGAACAAAGTTTCTGCAAGGGCTTTCCGATCTCGTCGTAAAGGTGATTACTCTCTTCCCTCCCTGTTCCGAACTTTACTAATTCCGTAATAGAGTACATCGGGCAGCTCGAAGGTGAACTCGCCGCAAAGAGTGCTGAATCCGATGATCTACGGACTAAGAATGAGGCATTAATGAAAGAGAATGCTCAGCTACATGAGTTGACTCGATCAATCCTCTCCTCGGCAGCCTTCCAAGACTATGTCAAAGAGCTCGGCAGCCAAGGTTCAGACCCGGCTCCACCAGAGGACTCGGTCATGAAGTCCGAGTTGACGCCTCAGCCAACAAATAAGGATGTCAACCCCAATTCCGAGGCTGCCCAGAATATTCAAAGCCAGCAATTCGACACTCCTTTTATTGGCATGACTATGATCCCGGAACATCCCGTGGACTTGGGCACTTATGAGTCAAACATCGATTCATGGTCAAACAACATGGACTTCAGTCTCTACGACCAACAAGTATACGCTGTAACATCTATTCCAGAAGGACCTGCGATTGACCAATTGGTACCTACCCTCACGTCAGACAAGTCAACCGCGTCAATCCTGCCATTCGCCACGAATGAGAATACCAAGACTGATGCTCCCGTCATTGAGAGGATGCCCTGCGTCGCAGAACCTCTCCAATCTAGGATTGAGCCGGAGAACCCAAGTGATGATGATGGATTCGACGAGTCTGATCCTGCCTTCGCCTTATTCTCCGACTGTCCTACAGCTACTGCCTCCTCTATCGAGGCAGAGGAGCCAATTTTTGGCAACATCCAATTAGAAAAAGCATTCGGACGCGTTGAGCTTATTGTAGAGGATTCAACAGCAGACTCCAGCGATTTGAGTTCCAGTATGGAGCGATTTCAGCGATTGTGTTCTAGTCTCGACGCACTTTCCGAGAGGATATCTCTGGTGACTCCTCAGAGGCAGTAACACAGTCGCTCTCTTCACAA
Organism: Physcia stellaris; assembly: GCA_018902385.1. Taxonomy (NCBI): domain Eukaryota; kingdom Fungi; phylum Ascomycota; class Lecanoromycetes; order Caliciales; family Physciaceae; genus Physcia; species Physcia stellaris. Next base: position 355,412 of record JABSSW010000020.1, on the reverse strand, counting down.
GCGTTCCTTTCTACATGGCGTTAAGGTAGATTCGGTCGATGGCAGGCTAGCGTGCCTCTGCTATTGATGACATTATGATTTTGACGATTTCTACTTGAGGTGTGGGCGGTGGATGCCTTTCATCAAGGTGCCGCAAGCATCCAGCCTAGTCTCCTTGTACATAGAGCTTCATCAAATTACATAGCGATATGATGTTACTTTTCAAAAATGATAAAGCAGGCCATGGCTCATTGTACAGATTGATCGTCCCTCGAAGAATATTCTCGATAAGGTACTTAGGTACCTTAAGGTGTGTAAGATGAACGTTCACGTCACGTGCTATGTTATCTGTAACCCTAATCTTGAGTGGGATGATGTCTGCCCGCATTATTGGCGGCGGTGGCCGTGTATCGATGATTCTTTTTCTAGAGTCTTGAGCAATACCATCACCATGGTTCCTCCCAACTTGAGTCTCCAATTCCGTCTCCATATGGTCAATTGCATCAACCATGATCAGCCGCCGTCTATCCCGGGCTGCAGCTGGGCAACCTGCAGCCAAAAGCATGTCACAGAGCCTCAGAAGGATAGCCTCTGCAGCACTCTCTCACGAACCAGCGTCGACTCACGGCCTTCCGCCATCTTCGCCACCAATAGCTCCACACTATTCTCATGAAACCTCAACTCCAGGTCCTTCACTGCGACTCCCGCATGCTAAACCCTTCTCCGAGTTTCTGACAGATAACTTCTCTCGTCATCATGACTACCTTCGAATTAGCATCACCGAAAGATGTAACCTCCGCTGCACATATTGCATGCCAGAGGAAGGCGTTCCTCTCTCGCCAGCCTCGCATCTGCTGACTACGCCGGAAATTTCCTACCTCTCGGCTCTCTTTGTATCCCAGGGTGTGACCAAGATCCGACTGACTGGAGGAGAGCCAACAATTCGGAAAGATATCGTACACTTAATGCACTCGATTGGAAATCTGCGACAGAAGGGCTTACGAGAGCTATGCTTGACCACCAACGGAATCGCCCTCCACCGCAAGCTCGACAGCATGGTCGAAGCAGGTTTGACCGGCGTGAACCTGAGTTTGGATACCCTCGATCCATTTCAATTCCAGATCATGACTCGGCGAAAGGGCTTTGATGCTGTGATGAAGAGCATCGAACGGATACTGGAGATGAACAAACTTGGTGCGGGTATCAAGTTGAAGATCAATTGCGTGGTAATGCGAGGTATCAACGAGCGAGAGATCCTCCCGTTTGTCGAGATGGGGAGGGAAAAAGATGTTGAAGTCAGATTCATCGAATACATGCCATTCGATGGGAACAAGTGGAGTCAAAAGAAGATGCTTAGCTACAAGGAGATGCTGGCTATGATACGGGAAACTTATCCTACGCTATACAAAGTTCAAGACCATGAGAATGACACCAGTAAGACCTTTGCCGTGCCGGGTTTTGTTGGTCGGATCGGCTTTATCACGAGTATGACCCACAATTTCTGTGGAAGTTGCAACAGACTACGAATTACGAGCGATGGCAATCTGAAAGTGTGTCTCTTCGGCAACAGCGAGGTCAGTTTGAGAGACCTACTCAGGAAAGGTAACAACATGCAACCCATTGACGAGGAGGCCATGGAGGCTCTGAAAAAAGTAGAGATGGACAGAAGACAGTCTTTGCCCGGGAGTACCAGCAGCCTTGGATACGGGGAAAGGGAGAGGGAGCTTCTAGAAATTATCGGTCTAGCTGTCAAAAGGAAGAAGGAGAAACATGCTGGCATGGGTAAGCTGGAGAATATGAAGAACCGGCCGATGATCTTGATTGGTGGGTAGGTTCGACTTTCGGTATGGTCTTGAATCGACATTTTCATCCCGACTAGTCTTGCTATCAAGATGATCTGTCGCAGTTCTAGAGATCCACGGATGTTTGCCCGATACTACCTAGTGCGTTTGACTAATACAAGGCTTCTTCAGATGAATCTCCACTCGGGCATCAGCGTCAGCCTTACATCGTTACAAATTCTCATCTGAAGAGCCGCATCCCAGCGAGGCAAACTTACAATACTCCAACTTCGGTATCCCCTTTCTATCGCACTCCTCATATTCCTTTTCATCTAATTACCTCCCCTCATCTGTCGCTTGTACCTCTTCGGTGCTCTTCGACTTCTTCGCAAGGCCCTGCAAAACCTGAGCCAGGTTCTGAAACTGCCAGCAAGGACCTTCCTCACCTGACGCAACAATCGAATGTCCACCAAATCTCGGTCTCGGACAAGGCTGTCACCTTTCGGCGCGCTGTCGCGATTGGCCGCGTTGTTTTCTCCAATCCTAAGCCATTGAAGCTCATCCGTGAGCACTCCATCAAGAAGGGTGACGTTTTAGCGGTTGCTCGCGTCGCTGCCATTATGGCTGTCAAGAAGACCGGAGATCTGATACCACTTGCCCATGGAGGTATTGGCGTTGAAGGCTGTGTGGCCGATGTTGAGATCGTAGATCCGTGTGATCCTAGTGAGACCGACTTGAATGAAAAGACCCCCAGTCTTGATTCAAAGCCTGATGATATATCTGGCGCTTCAGCAGCACATACAGATGCAGAACTGGCCAATGTGCTGTCAACACCAATTGGCTCTTACGGCGGGATCCGAATCGCTGTGTCAGTATCCACAACGGCTAAGACCGGTATCGAGATGGAAGCTCTCACTGGAGTTGTAGGTGCAGGCTTGACTGTTATCGATATGTGCAAGGCTGTCGACCGGCATCTCACGCTCGAAGGAGTCGAAGTGATAGGTAAATCTGGGGGTAAAAGCGGTGCCTGGGGCGTCTATAGCAAGGAGAACGATATGTCGCTCAAGTCAGTGACATCGCCGACATCATAGGCAAATCATCACCTCAAATATCCTCACAGGGATTTTTGATGACATGATTGAAGACCATGGGTCTTTGCGTCAAGGATATGATGCAACAGATGTCTACCCATAGACGCAACAGCAGGTCGGTTCGAAGAAAGTATATCAGAGCTTCGGGTTATTATGAATGGAGATAACACAAGGGCCAGACGACTCCTTTCGGCTTCGGAGCTTTCCTGAAGCTTCTAGAACTCTTCGGCGCTGTGACATTGGTTCTTTTAGGTTTTTGCGAGTACTAGTCTGCACCACATCTTGGCTAATCATACTTCCTTTTCACTCATTTGTAGTTTCAGCGGCGTTGGGCATCAGGAGCGCAGCACTGGCTTCCAGCGTCCATACCCCCGTGAACCATACCATAAAGATTACAACCATCAAGACGGACGTACTGCGTTCCAGGACTAGGAGAAGAACTCTCCAGTTCGAGCTTGGCTGTACACTTGCAGAACTCGATACAGGCATCTGATGAGCTATATGGCTTCGGAGTATATGTAGATGCATACAGCGGCTGCTTTTGGTTTTTGATAGGTGATGTACTACCGGATATTGAAATTTATCGTGGGTTTACATGTATCGCAAAAACTTGTATGGAGACGAGAGTGACGATAGCTACTGCGCTCACGTGTAGGTCTCATACTGAAGTGTTGTACCTCCGTAATTGTGGGCATCCCAACTTTCGAACCATCTCAATCCTCGAATTTGTTGTCTTACTTTGACTCGTATCAGTCGGGGTATCTAAAGACCAGAGTAGCCATTAATGTCTGCACAGCTTAGGGAATTAAATCCGTTAATTTGCTGAGAGACAAATTGCTACAAGCATTAACGTGTCTTCGTCTCTTTACGTCCGAGGTTTGCATTGCCTAGCTGCAAATAAACGATATTCTGATCAATCATCAGGCGCACTAACGTGTTATTTACTTACCTCACTCGCTCTTCTACCACCAGTCCACAGCTCAAATGCCTCTGTTCTCAACTCCAGTCAAACCACTGGGCCTGTCCCTTGGAGTCTATAATGTCTGCAGCTCTGTTTTTGCTCTAAAAACGAAGCAAAGCCCGTCTGGCATTAAGGCTTTTTTCTCTATCTACTCGTCTCGAAATCGATCAGGTTCAAAAACAGCTTGGATCACGAGCCGTGATTGCTCCGCTGGTACTTTCTCTTTGAGACGACGAAGCTCTCCAGTATGCGGTCCGTGGACAGATGAGTTCACAGCACATAGCCTGGTGAAGGACTTGCGGACTGCAGGTCCTGTGAGTAAGCTGCATGGCGGTCATAGTCTAAGCCGCACTATTTCCTCGCAATTAACACGGCAAAAGAACGCGGACAAGATCACGAATGCCGCTCGAACACTTGGACTCGCTTGGGTACAAAGCTATCGACCTTCGATACCGAGTAGTCGTTCTGTTTCATACCTTCCCAAGAGCTTGTCGTGTTTTCATACGCTCCAGAGGAGGAGCTTACGCAGACCGTTCGGCTTTGGATCAAGCATCATCCACCTCGACAGCGTTCATCTTTCTCGTCGTCCGGCGGTCAGTCAAAACTCTCAGCCTCCAGCTTCTCGGGACTTTTCTTCGGGACGGGACCAAGAAGTGAGGGAAATCATTGAGCTCGCTAAGAGGGCGCAGCAATCTGGGAACAGTGTTTCGGCTCTTTTCAGAGATGAAGTAAGTGGTCAGGATTTCATAAACATCCTAGAGGGCTGGAGGAAGATTCTCTCGAAAGAATCACGAATTATATGGGACAATCCTTTCATACCTGGAGGCCCTACGAGATTAATTCGACGAAACGTAGCAAGAATCCAGCAAACTTTGGAAGACGACAGGGTTAGTGGGCGTAATCGAATTTCACCTGACCAGAGGGAAGCCTTCGAACTAATGCTCAAATCAATGAATAGCCTCCTTTCGAATGGTAGTTTGGGATTGCAGCTCTTCATCTACGCACTCGCTTACTATTTCTTGGTGCCATCTATCTCATGATGGATTATCAAAGCCCGTTCTACACAACCACCGGAGATCGGAAACGAACTCGACTCGGAACAGGAGGACGAGTCACCATTGTGGAAACCATCAATGTTCAAAGCCTATAATATCTTTCCTAAGAAGGATGGATAGTGGTCTCGGAATTGAGCTGCAGCGTCGATGAACCGATACTATTGAATCCTCTCCTCTCTCGGATTTGAACTGGTTGACTACTGGGTCTCATTGGATTTTGGAGCTATCTCCGTCAATCGTCGTGCCTTTGCAAAGCATCTCAGTCCCGTTGCAGGGCACCAAGCGGTGCAATGTTCCCTAAACCAAGCCCAGTTATCAGATTGGCTTTCACCTAACTTCGACACATCTAGGAGAGGAAAAGTCATTTATGTCATGTTTCACTCGTCCAATTTCGGAAATGGGGGTATGGTTGTCCAACCAGAATATTTTTACTTTAGATTCTATCATGCTGGGTTACTGAGGAAGACCAGAATCACCATCCGAGTGCCTGTTCCATTTACTGAATGACTATCCGCCACGAGTACGGAGTAATGGTGCTTCCAACGCCGAAAAACTTGCATGCATGAGACAAGCTGATTGGACTGAATGGGCATGTGGCGCATGATGCAAGGGGAAGTGCAGCTCTCGGGTCCCCTCGTTCTGTGAGACCCGTCAAACAACAAAGATTATCTATCGAAGCCTTGCAACTCATCGATTGAACCCAAAACTGGCACGGTCCACGTTTACCAATATGCTTCAAGGTTTTCGATGTCACTCTATTCACAAGAGCGTAGTCTGTCACGCTGCAGTTACACCTGCAATACGCGTCTGCCATCGCATGACCAGCAGATTACGGCATTGCCCAGCACAACCAGTCCTCTTCAGGCCGCTAAGAGATCACAGTCTGTACTCTCAAGATCGTCTTGAGCGAATACTGACGCTGCATAGAGCTCGACAGTCGGGATGGAGTCGACTGCAGCAACTATTCCACATCGACGACCATTATTACTTCCCGGCCATTCTATTACTCGCGTACTCGCCCTCAATACATTGTATCCCATGGACGAGCCCGCATCAATCCTCTCCTATACGTTACATATATGCCAATGCGAGCAATGTCCCAAGTCTCGAAAACAGAAGTTAGGGATCACATTGTCCGTGAAGTTCGGGAGCTTGTTAGATTGACCAGAAAATATGGAATACCCAGCTGGACGACAGGCCACACAGGGGACCAGATGTTCCAAATCTATGGGCGTTTGGCACACTTGCAAAAGTTCGTATCACCTGATCATCCGTGGAGATGGTACTATCCATCATTACCGACTATCTCCGGCTATCGGCAATCGAATACAATTTTACGCAACATGCTCGCTGCGGATGCGGGAGCGCGGGCAAGTCGTTGGACACAGGAGGAAAGGGAGGAGTTTGCGCTGCTCATACAACGTCATGAAACTATGGTATTCCCCGGTTTATTTGCGATGACCTGCATCCACTGCAGTGGACTGGCGTTCGTTGGCTATTGGATCCTTAGAACATTAGGGGCTTGTTGAAACCGCTCTTCAAACGCTTACCAGCCACATTCACGACGAGATAAAAACAAGAGTTTAAGGGAGAAGAGCAGTGTTGAAAACAGCGAAACATGGGAAGCTACAAAGTGAGGGCGACCCTTGGCAAGAATGTTCAAGACAGAGCACAACTGAGTCGCTCATGACTCTGGAGTTGGTCTTTCCAGTCTTGGACGAGCTTGAGTCATCAGAGACCAGCAAGTCTACGACAACTGAATGTACTCTAATAAACAACTTCCATAAAGCGTTCTCCGGCTGCGTGCTCAAGACAACGCCACCCCCTTCCAGAAAACCCGGACCCAATCAGGGCCACCATTTGTGAAGAACAGGGCGTGCTGAAAGAAGGAATATTTCAGCAGCTGATTTTCGCTTCAAGAGAACTCACATAAATTTCGCATACAGCCGAATAGAAACCAAACCCATCGAAGCACACATCCCATCTCCATCTAAACACAAGCCTCCCTACCAAATAGAAGCTGTGTATTAGAGCCATCTTTACTCCGCGCCTCACGAGTGCATCTATATAAACGCACTCTGGCCAAAATCTCGCAAATTCATTCCCCATCACTGTGTAAAAACTCACCGCTAAGCATGTACGTGCTCCGCATTGTCTATTCCAGCATCTTGCAGGTCGAAACCCATTCGTGGTCATCATCACAGACTTCTGCATGGAAGGCCGTCAGCCCGGCTGAGCATCCGGTACGATACTCTAGCTAGATGATCGCGAATGTCCGCAGGGCTACTGGGGTGAAAAGTTAAACTCCAGAGTGGACAAAGTAGGCGTCGAAAGGGAGGCTATTAGAAATCATCCTCGAGCTACTTCAACTAAATCAAATTGTTGCTCTAGCGCTCCTCTCTGTGGACTCCTGTATTGCATCAAATGAGGGGCATTGGATCATTCCAAGTTTGACCAAGCCTTGAAGGCAACTGGTTTTCCACCTTTGAAGCAGGCTGTCTTCTTTTTTAGAATAGAAGCAAGGAGCCCCAGTAGCTGATTCACAGAATTACCCATCAGATTCTCCTGACTCCAGACCTTCTTGTCACTAGCCCAGGAAGATTTCGAGCACGCAAATTCACTGGTTCGTGAAAAGGTGTTGTACATGTTGGATGATATGGAAGCATAGCCATGTTTTGCCTGGATCCGTGAGCCCCTATACGTACAGCATAACATCCCGGTGCTGACCTTTTCGCTATGCATGCGTTATATCCCGCACAGGCATGAGACCTGGCGTGGTAAATTGTTCTGGGTACACTCATTGTATTATTGGGGAGGGAGTTTGCGAATTCTTGAGGTGCTGGCCCATTCTTGACAGAACTTTCCATGTTATCGCCGATATCCAGGACTGGGTAAGCGACATCAGGGTTCAGCGGTCGATTGAGATCGTCTGTCCACGCATGTATCATGCCGAGTGTCTCCTTGGAGTCCTTCATTCTCCTGCGGCAAGGTGGTCACTCAAAGACGGAGAAGCAAACTCGGCGAGATACAAACGCACGCGACAAAGGGACTACATCGCTACTATCTATCCTCAAACAAGGATAGTATCCCAATGCCTCGAGCTGTACGCCCCATTATGCATCTTTCAAATTGTGCAATCTGCCAGGCAGCCCCAATCTCGCAGCAATGTGCACTCCAGAGTGTATATACGATATCACTGTAAAGTAAAACTGTTTATACGCCCAACTTGTACTGCCTCTTTAGCCCCAGTTGGTCAAAGGATCAGCGGAAGGGTAGGCATATGCATAGCCGAATTTTGCCGCCCTGGTGTCGATTGCCTGAATTTGCCTTCAACTGTAAGCGCGACCCGCCATTCCAGGCTGCATAACTCTCTGATGAAGTAAGCAATGCCCTCTTCATGTACGAGGCCGATTCTGTGGCCACCCGTTACATCCCACATGCATGCCAAGCCATGCATGGAATTGCATCTTTCGGGCCTAGTATCGTTGAGGTCTAGGGCTGAGTCTTGGGACTCAACAAGGCTGTGAAAGATAAAGGAAGTTGATTGGCTAGAGAGATGGTGCATCGCCTCCTCGGTGGCTGAGCCTAAGATCGGTCATTTCGCAACCAAAACATTGGGCTGTACGAGTAAACAGGCGCGATATTGCGGCATGTCCGTCAAAGTCAGTCTCACTTCACTGTCGATAAAACCGCTGTCAATCTTCAAACATTAAATTTCACGTGCATACAGGCTGTCGCCGAGGCTTTCAAGCAAATAAATGCGGATCATTCCTCATGTTGGTTGCCAGCGCTTGCTGATGCTGGCGAAATGTAAGTATAAGATGAAGATATCACCGTAAGTCAAGTAGAGAAATAAACATTCAAAGTTTCATCACAGACTTTCATCTTCTGCTATCAAGCATCAAGTGACTAAGTACAAGCCTCAACCGTTCACTTGACATCTCAGTAGTCAGAAACTCTTTTGACTCAACACAACAAAGAAAGAGCATCCCCCCTTCAACCTTATTCACCATGCCCTTCATCCTAGAGCCCCCGCTTTGTTCGACCTATCTGACTGAAAATGGCCACACCACTCATCCTCCCTCTCATCCATCTGCATCACCAATATCCTCAAATATGCAGCTCTTCAAATCCCTACGCTCCAAAGCGCGCAAAAACTCCAACAAGCGTACTGCTACCAACCAAACCAGCTTGACGAATACATCCACCGGATCAGAAGACAAGAAGAAACGCAGCATCTTCTCCCGCACTCCCTCCACCCGCGCTCCTCTCCTCCCCACAACCACCCCATTCCAGAACAATGACCCCTTCGTGGACCCAGAACTCCCACCAGCCTACAGCGCCGTCCCCCCCTCACCCAACCCCTCTCAATCCCTCCACCCAGCTCCGTCCCCGCCACAACCTCCTCCTCCTCGACCTCAGACGGAGACACCGACTTCAGCTTCCTCGCCACCTTCGACACCCTCTTCCTAATCGACGACTCGGGCTCCATGGCCGGCCGCTCCTGGCGCGAAACCGCCCTCGCCCTCCAAGCCATAACGCCAATCTGCACGCAATACGACGCCGACGGAATCGACATCCACTTCCTCAACGCCCCCGACAACACCGAGTACACGCACATCACGGCCCCGGGCGCCGTGGAGCGGATTTTTAACAGCGTGCGCCCCCGCGGCGGAACCCCCACCGGCTCGCGCCTGCACGCGATTCTGAAACCGTACCTCAAGACCCTGGAGGCCAAGGGCGAGGAGGCCGTCAAGCCGCTGAATATCATCGTCATTACCGACGGGCAAGCGACCGACGACGTGGAATCGGTGATCCTGAGCGCGGCGCGGAGGTTGGATAGGATGGATGCGCCGGCGTGGCAGGTTGGCGTGCAGTTTTTCCAGGTGGGCGAGGATGCGGAGGCGAAGAAGATGCTTGTGGAGCTGGATGACCATTTGGGGAAGAAGGTTAAGGGGGGCGTGAGGGATATGGTGGATACGTTTCCGTGGAATGGGAGTAGTGGTGGGAGGGGGTTGAATGGGAAGGGGATTTTGAAGGTTGTGCTTGGGGCTGTTGTGAGGAGGCATGATGATGCGGAGGTTAGTTCGGCGAAGTATCGGAATTAGGCCCGCGGGCTTTTCACTTTCGATGGGCCTTGGCGTTTGGCGGCGGTTTGTTTTCTCTGGCGTTGGTTAGGGGGTGGTAGGGGGCTTTCTGGTGACTGGAGTTGGCGGCTGCTTGATGGGCATTTTCACCTGCTTGCTTACTTACTTGCATGCATGGACGGGCGGCTTGCGAGATGCACAAAGATGATAGATTCCATTCTGCTTCTTTGTACATCCTTCACATCCACTTTCCTCCCCAATATTTATCAGGGGGGCTTTTTCGGCATATTCTCGCTCAAGTATGTCACAATTTAACCTATCAGATCATATCATAGAAATACCCAAAACCACACGCTCCCAAAGCTCGTCCCCAATCGTCCGTATCGTAGGCACCGATACCTTGACGAAAAAGGATTGGGGGTTATCAAACACCAGATCGAACATCCATCCATCCATCCAACCCCCCTTCCCCCTCTGCTACTTTTCAAAACCCTTCCCCACGGAATCCATCCCCCCCACACCCTTCATCCCGGACCCAGAAACAGCAGCTCACAAGTCCTCAGAACGTAGAACCCGAAGCCGCCCTTTCGGCCTCCCCCATTGTCCTTGGCGCGGCCCGGAGTGAAGAGGAGGGGGATTCAACGTGCGGAGAGAGAGGAGCTGAACATGCTTTGTGCCGCAATTTTCTTTTTTTTTTACACTGATATGAGAGCTGCTTCGCTAGAAGGTAAGGGAAGGTAAAGCTACTGTTTGGGGAATATGATACATATTTGAGATATTTTTGAATTTTTGATTGGTGTATATGTACACGCACGGACGCACGGAAATGGGGGATGGAGGTTATTTAGGTGCGGGGATTAAAGGAAAGGGATGGGATATAGTTTTATGATGAAGAGGGGAACGGAGGGGAGCAGAGACACAGCGATTTGATTGATTTTTAGACGGGGGGATTTTAGGGGGAGAAGAAGGGGGGATGTGGGACGGGGTTTGTGGGAGCGGAAGGAGTCGTGGGGATGAAAGATTGGGATTGAGGACTGAGGATGAAGATGATGAGGTGGGAAAAGACAGGCACTATATCATAGAAACTGAAGTACATACCTATAACGAGGGCGCACCCAACCAAAACAACACAACACGCAACATGGCCTATGAGATCCTCGATCCTGAGGGAAGCATATGATAATGACAGCGCGCCCCCAACGAGCTTGACCTAACGAAGACGATGGATTCTCTCAGAAAATCTCGCAGCCAACTCAGTCGACTTGAAACATGGTCAGATCCAGATAGCCATCTTGTATCTACTCAAGTAGAAACGGGCATAGAAGCATACTCCAGGAGTGGTGGTGCAGAAATCAACAAGCTCGACTCACTTCTTGAGACAACAGGAAATGGCGGTCTTGAGGCTCTAAGGATAGCTCCTAATACGAAGCATATCAGTCACAGCGCACAACTATCAAACTAGCTACCGAGACCGAGAACTTGGATGTCAACGGTTCAGCTGCGAGGGGAGGGGGGCCTAATTCCAGCAGTCAGACAAAGACCTCAAGCTATCCCGAACGAACAGCATCAATAATAACAGCATCCCTGACTCTCGTATAGCGCTAGGTATGGTTGAGAATCTACAGCGTAGAGAAGTCAGCACATGGCAATGGCATCCAGACTTTCAGGGCGGTACCGCTGTAATCTATACCTATACATAGGGCTATATGATAGATGCCCGTAAGAAGACGGTGTCAGGCTGCTGTCTTCTCTCTCGCCGCCACGATCGACGGCATGAAGCACATTTCAGTGGAAGAAAGGCCTGGATTACTTCGACAAGCAGGATATACCCCTGCTTAGTACCCACCAAGCTCTCCACACACAGAAGCATTGCATCCCACACTTCTGCCCAGATGCTGGCTATTAATTGGTATTCTAGATCCGAGACTGACCTTCCCCGCATGGAAGATCGAGCAATCACGGACCCCCAGACACTTGCAGGACTTGAAGCTTGGTGATTGATTTAGTCTGGATCGTCATCAAGTCCGTTCCTGCCTTCCCTCGTGCCTGCGAAGACTGAGCGCTTTGGATACGTCGAGAAAACTACCAACCCGAACCGCTTCATGATATCCATGCTATTAGTTCCTCAAGCCTCTAGATTTCGTTAAGTCCTGGCTTTCTGAGTGAAGGGGGTAGACTGGGAGCTAGGTCACGTCTCGTCACGCACGTGGAAAAGGTGGAGAAGGATTATGTACTCGCACGAGGAATGGAAAGCTGAAAGGGACAGCATCAGTGGTGAAAAGAAGCAATCGACAACCACATCGGTGCATCCTTCTCAGGAAGAGTCAAGGCTTTCAATCCATAAAAGCAAAACAACAAGCCCGTCTATTTCCCGGTCCCAAACCTCTCATCGAACAACCCCAACGGTTCGAAATTTCCATCACCCACTCCCCCTTCCACCCAACAGGGAAAAAGCCAGTAAGCCGTGGCGGAATGAAGACCTTCACGCACGTACGTCCCTTATCATTCGCACTCGCAAATGTCAAGCCCGCTCCCTTCCCAATCAACAACTTCCCATAGCGCCCCAAGATCTTCCCCTCACCCTTCTCATGTGCACAGCCACCGCCCCCTCTCGCCGAAGGGATAAGTGATTCTTGAAGGACGGTTGGGGGGGAGGGGGAGAGGGGGGGGACGTACTCATCTATTTTTTTTGGGCACGATGTACATACTACATACATCCAATCTATCCCTCTTTAACCCTACTTCCTGCTAGATCCCTCTATTTCGATGGATATGAGCCGGTTTAACCCCGAGTATTTATTAGGAGTCATCTCCAACGGTTTATGAAAAGCTTGTATGCACAGTTGCTCTGCTTGCTACTTCCCAAAGCAGGAACTTTTGTCCGCCGTGTATGCGGGAAACGGGGGTTCGTGTCTTCAGCACGGTAATAAAGCCAAAGAACGGAGAACGAAAATCTTCCTTTTTGTTTTCAAAGACCTTGGACGAAGGGGCCGTAGTCCAAATCTCTAAACAGTTGATGTCACTCTAGACGAGATACATACATCTGAGCATCCCCTACTGAGAAGGAGGTAAATATCATGCTGGAGCACCACAAGTGTCTATGAGAGAAATTTACATACCCTGCCTATTTTCTCGAAAGATTGGGCATTTTCCCGTAATCTCTCCACATATAAACGGGAATACATGCACCGAAGACGTTCCCAGATTCAAGAATTTCTTCGCAGCCTAGTAACAGCAAAGGTTGGGTTCGTAGGTTATATGCTGGCTTTGCGTTGCGAGAAATGAGACTGTACTCATGTGTTATGGGTATATTTCCTTTCGAGCTACTATTGAGATCTGTGAAACGGTCTTTTTGGAGCGGATTGGGGCGCGTGATGGATATACGAGTACATCACAACATCGTCTCCATGCTCCTTTTGGAACCATGCGAATATAGCTGGAATTTTCAGTTTGGAGTATGACGACCGTGTGTGAGACAATAAACCCTGGCTTTACAGATGTGTTTCCTGGATTCCATTCGTTTTTCGCTGATGGATCGTCGAGGGGTAGTGCGGATTGTGTTGCGCATAACAGGTCATATAGTGTACGACATGTTTCATCAGTGTCTTTCTAACGACCCAGTGATCTTTGTGAGAAGTCGGGAGGGAACCAGAATCGAAGCTTTAGATGCGGTCTTCTTAGGGATAGGCCATCTCTCCCGAAGCCTCTCACTTGGCGAAGAGTCCGGATGTGGAGGGTATGTGTGAACCCACCGCGAGAGCGAATCCAACACCTTCCTTGCAAAACCCTACAACCCACTTGCGTCTTGCTAAGGAGCCCAGGTAGCGGTCCTCGCATCAAGCCGACACTCTTATTGCTGCATCCTGCCTGTAAAAAGGCATCGATCCGAGTATAAGCAGCAACTGGGCCAAAATAATACCACCCAACAGCACAATCCCATTGCAGGCTCAGACGACTGCAGAGATGAAAGACTGAGTCCAGATTTTGAAGTGCAGGCCCGAAATGCGAACAGGGCTATCAACGCGCCGAGTCCACCTGAGGTTTGGAAGGCGGAACTTTGGGTCGAAACTAGGGGATTGGATTCTGGTAATGCTGCGGCGCCACCAACGGCTTATGTAGATGATATAAAGCTAAAATGACCTCCGACTACCGTCTTCAGCTTCCTTACACCCCGGCAGAGCGAATTGTATTCTTCCTACGGTATGAGTTCAAGATACAACTACCTAAAAGTACGAACGAGAATAAAGGGACTAGAGCTATCGGTAGTATGGTTGGCAAGTCTTTAATTTTGGATTACTCCGATGACAGGTATAGGTCCTACTGCAGTGATTTGAATCAAATGTATGAGTCCAGCCTTTTCGAGTTCGACGTGTGGCTTGTGCAATTGGATATTCCTGTAGAGTATAGAACAACTGTAACATACAAGGAATGTTCGGGACATGGATGAGGAATCATTGGACGGCGGTTTTTGATCATGATGTCGTATCTACTCATCCCGTGCAATTACCATAGTCTGCTCAACTTTTGCTTTGTGTGTCGCTTCAAAGCAGTCACGCTTATCTCTATCGTCGGTTTTCGTGGAGTTACCACCAGGAGGATCTACCACGAACTGAGAAAAATGAAAGAAAGATATCACAAACCTCAGAGACCATCAGCAAAATATAGCCCAGACCTTCAAAACTTGGTGATAGGATTGATTGCAACGTTTATTGCTTAAGTTTCAACATTTGCGATCCTCAGACAAGTATAAGGTGACCACATTTCTGTGCAATACTAAAAGTACTTCTGAGACGGTGTTACCTTTGGATGTTTTCGTGCATTTAATTTCTGATTGTAATTTTAGTCTTATTGTCTGTGTTTTTTTTTCAAGGGTCTGTCGTCGATCATTCTTCCCCTGCACTTGGTTTCGGCAATTCGAGTGATCGAAGACAACTTCTAACAATTACCTGGGATGGGAGAAATTCTCGCTTGCAAACACTGGCAAGCGGCACGAAGACTTTAAATTGAAGTAGAAAAAGAGAGAGAACCAGGGCAACGAAAAGCCGCAGAGGTAGACTTAGGGCTGGGTGTGGTATTTACCCTTGATTCTGGGATTTGGGTTTTCTAAGCCTGAGGTGGAAACCCTCCGGCAAGGAGAGCAGTATGAAGCAGTTGGACAGATATACCACTGAATTGCTTCCTTGCCTGCTCCAGGAAGAGGTATGATCAAAACTCGAGCCATGAGATCTGCCGAGTAAGGACGTCGTTATCTGTTCGCTTCAGTGACGGTCCAGTCTCTATTCTCGGCTGTATACATGGCCTTCGTCCCCTGATGAAAAGTGCATCCTTGAGGTTCAATGGCCGGATGTTGTTTCCCCATATTAATCGCCCACTTTCCACCACATGGATTCTCGAGCCAGCTTTCCTCGCGGGAATTCTTTTGCCAACACTGCCAACATACACCGATCTGCGGAAAGGGCTGCAGCGCGTTAAGCGCTATCAGAAACCGGATTTTGGGACCGCAATGCATGTGGTTGGAATCGATCTGGTAGGAGGAGATTTGTCGCAAGGAAGATATCAAAATGTCGACATCACCTTCCCAAGGCATTGACTGCTCGGCAGGAAATATGGTATTTTGAAGGCTCAGTGTACCTTTACGGGCGAAGAAGCGGACCATTTCCCCAAGTTGGAAGGAATTGCAGGCTGGGGAAGTGTCATAACCCAGTCTGCATTGATTTGGTTGGAATGCGAAGAGCTTGATGAAGTAAGTTTGTACTGAGGCGATGGTGTCAAGGAGATAGTCTCGGCGACTCATCAGTTCTTCTGCATGACTTTTAGCGATAGAGGTCGCTTGTAGTCTCCACATGCAACCCACCTTCCAAGTTACAGGGCAGGTTCCACCACAATGCATCTGCGTTGCCTTTTCTTGCCTTGTCAGTCTTCCATTTTTCGGATCCCTTGGTGATCAGGTTCGCCGTATGTCCCCTGAACTTTCTTGGTTCAATTTTCAACAGCAGCGCAGCCAGAAGCAGTTGTCTTGTCTCCACTTCATGTTTCATACCCCAGTCTCCGCAAGGATTCCAGTTGAACAGCTCCTCTCGCCAGTGCATCCGAATGATATAACCCGCTATTACACCAACGGTATCAAACCGATCTGCAATGATGGCGACTAATGCGAGGCCATGCATGCCTGGTATTCGGTATGGCCGATCGGGATTGTGTAGAATCCATAGAAACAAGGTCATTGCATCCATCAACTTAGACTTCTTCGGTATTGGACCACAGTCTGTGAGCCTGATCCGCGGTAGGTCTGCTGGTGCTATCGCGCGCAGGTCGCCATGCTCCTTGAGAAGCGAATTCAGTTTTACATCGAAGCTGATACCCTCATGGAACTTCTCTGGATCGAGGAGAACTCGGAAGTAGGGTGAGACCTTCCGTAGGATAGCTGATGAGACAAGATATAAGTGTTCCAGGTGAGTGCCGGGTTCCAAGATCTCTAGAACAAGGTCCCGATCCCCTTCTGTAACAAAGTCTCTCATTGGTGTATTGCCTTTACCGCAGGCCACAATAGGTACTATCACTTCATCCTCGCCGCCCTCTCTGGCGGCTGGTTTGAGAAGCCCGCTCATTGCCATTTTTGTGCGTTGGGATCGCATAGTTTTGTGGGGTAGAGTGGGCGTGGCCATAGCGCTGAGAGGAGTAGGTGAAGAATAGGAGGTCGACCTATTATACAGCCAGTCAGTTGTAGACGGCGTAGCTTCCACAGTATCTCTGAGGTTGGTTGCACAGTGTTGATGGATGGATGGATGGTGGCAAGTAGCCAGACTTAGGCTTATTCAAGGATAAGGCCAGGCCATGGTTGATGGAATGGTGATGAGCCGTGGCACCAACTCAATAACGACGTCCCGGAAGCAATATACTTGATATCTGGAATGATGAAGTGAGATCCAACTCCGAGAGAGATTCGGGTCTTCGGGTTATCAGTTATCAGATCCGCTCAGCCCTACGGATCTAGCCAATCAGAAGTCACCTAATTCATGGTCATCAAGCGACTTTTCGAATCACTCCCTTGCCCACTCTCACCACTAATCTCTTGGACAATTGTAGGACAATGAGACTTATTTACAAATTATGCTGTTCAATCATTTGCGATTGCCGCAGCAGTACCAGCGCGTCTGTACGGAAACAGCCTTTAATCTGCTTCCCTAGGCATCCCTAAATCAATAGGCACCTCTCATCGCAGTTCGAAAGGCGAGGACTGGAGATGCCCGCTCACCGTACCCTACAAGCCCGCTGCAATTATCAACCAGCTGTCATATGCCTTGCTCCTCACGACTCGTTGCTTTTCACCTCGGAAACGACGCCATCGCGGGCAAGTGACTTCTCTGGATGAGCGATGTTGCTCTCCTCTCCACTGCTGAACTCGCTGTCGCTGTTCTGGCGTTTGGTCTTCTCTTGCTTGACCTTGAGCAACGGCCAATGACCTTTCTTCTCGTTGTACCGCATTGCTAGGAAAGCAAAGATGACGACGATCCAGTAGAGATTGTATGAAACGACCGAGCCGACGGTAGCAGAGTTCTGCCAGCCGAAGAGAGCATTGAAGATACCCCAGCCTCCGCCGCCGTTGATCTCAGGGCTACAGCACTGTTGGGTAATCAGCACTGACAGTCATCATTTTATCCAAGCAAGGAGATCGACTTACGTTGACATGCCAGACACTCTTACGGATATCGTACGATCCCGGCCCTGTGCCAGTTTCGGCCGCATCACCACCGATGATTTTTCCCCACTAATCAAGAACTGAGTATCTGCCCATCAGTACGGAATAACTTGCTCTTACCTGGTAGTTCTCGAACAGCCATACTGCCTTGGAAAAGAGGCCAGCCGCGACAAGGTACAAAAAGCATGTCGACGCAATCAAGAAGATCTGAATTGAGGCCAAATTTCCTCCTCTGTCGTACTATCAGCATGTGACTGTCGGAGTCAATGATAGTTTCTTACTTGTAGATGAAGAATCCAATCAAAGCGCCACAGCCCAGTCCACAGATGACGGCTAGCGGAAAGGAGCTGGCTGGGAGACCCAAGCTAACACCGCCAATGAAGACGACCCCCTCAAGGCCTTCGCGAAGAACAGTGATGAAAGGTAAAAGGAACATGGCGTATTTCTCGCACCAGAGCTTGAAGCGGTTTCCTTCGATCTTTGCTCTGTTGCTGTCCTTGGCTTCGAGCTGTCTGGCAAGTTTGACACGCCATTTGTCTTGGAGCTTTGAAATACGAAGAAGAGCAGCACCCATAATGCTGATGATCAAAGAAGCAACAAGGCCAAAGGTGCCCTCCCAAATGTCTTCGGTGCCAGCCCATCGGTCCTTTCCAAGGCCATAGAACGCACCGATCATACCGGCACCTATAACCAGACAGATAGCCAGACCAATGCCGGTGCCCATCCATACCTGCCAGATGTCAACGACGAGGACCATCTACGCAGAAAGTTGTATAGTGAGCTTACCTGGCGAACGAGCTTCTTGTAAGTAGCAGCGTCCTGATCTGGACCCAAGGTCTGCTTGAGGAAAGCCAGGAGAACGGAGACGATGATGCTCGTCTCAAGACATTCTCGAAAACATATGAAAAAGACTGTATAACTGTCAACTGCAATGCGATGGGTTGCCGTGGTTGCGAAGCTTACCGGGGACAGCGAATACGGCGTCAGCGGCGACCATTGTGGCTACTGCGACCGAGAAAAAGTTGCAGATAGCGCAAAGCAGTAAGTATTGCGATTCTTTATTTCGATCTTTATTTCCTATATGACCAGACAAGATGATTGAGATTGATGGGGTGAAGAGTTATCAGATCTGATTGATAAGGGCAAAGGGGAGCGAGACTTATCAGATCGGGGTCAACAGCCGCCCGGGGCTTCTGCCAAGACCGTCAAGGCTTAAAGACACATGGGAATATGTCAATGAAATACGGGGCCTCTCCTTCACTCGATTAGACTGTCTTCTGATCCATTGGCTACACATGCACCACCGATGTCGGCGCCCGCATGAATGTGCGGAGGTCGCAAAGTCTCGGTTAAGGCCAAGCCTGATGGAGCGACATCCCACCTTTTTTCGCTAGCCTCCACTCACGCTATTGCGCCTTGGCAATGCTCGTTTAGCTTTTCGCCTGCTGAGCATCCTTTCAACGTGCTACCAACAAGAACCACGGCAGTCTTCGCAGGTGATCGTGGTCGTCAGGCATTGATGGTTCGACTCGGACATCTACCGAAACGTGTCACCTCCCAAAGCTTGAGACTGAACAAGCTTCATTCTCTCCATTTCGGATCAACTGCTTGGCATTGCTTCGAGACCTCCGAGGCCTGCAAGCAAGGCCTATCTTGCTTGGCTGCGAACCACTCGGTCCATCTACCTGCCCCTGTAGGACGTCTTCCGCCCTCCTTACGACCTTGGCACGCATTGGGGGTTGATTTAAACGACAGAAGTAAGCCTTCATTGGTCAGTCGACCGAGGAAATTCTTATCAGATCCGCTGTCCGACGATCAGCCCTTGAGATCAAGGTCTAGCTCCTAGCCTCAACCAGCATCCAGGGCAACATTGGTCAAACAGGTGCAAATCTTCGGTTCTTTTACGTACATGCACGGCACAGGAAGACTTTTGCACGGAACAAGCAGACTGCTTCTTCTCCGATCCCGGCCAGAGCGTCGTAAAGCGTGGGAAAGAAGGTGACTAGCTCTTTTCCAAAACGAAAAGATGTGGAGGTTGCAATTAGGTTAATCAGATGATCAGATTGAGATCGTCCATCTTATCAGATCACTAGATATCCTCCATCAACCATTATCCACAAAAGCAGGTCTTGTACGTGAAGGCGATTGGGGTGAGACGATTGCTCGCTCTACAATATCGCAGTTTATCTAGAGATACGGTGGCCACCGCAACAGTAATTTCTCATACGGCCACTCGCAAGATGTTCCCTTCTGTCAATGCTTGTCTGGCAGCTTCCGCTCTCATCTACGGTATAGTCAATGCTGCCACCGTAACATACGATTTCGACGTCGGTTGGGTCGTCGCAAATCCTGATGGCCTCTTTCCACGCCAAACCATTGGCATCAACGGTCAATGGCCCATACCTCCAATTACCGCAAACGTAGGCGATCGCGTGGTCGTCAATGTCAAGAACAGTCTGCAAAACCAAACGACGAGCCTTCATTTCCACGGTATCTACCAAAATGGTTCGACCCAAATGGATGGCACGTCAGGCGTATCTCATTGTCCTATTCCCCCAAATAGCACTTTCACCTACGACTTCAAGGTAATTGCTCACCTGAACATGATAGGCCTCGCAATTGATCAGTAGTAGGTTGAACAACCTGGCACATACTGGTACCATTCCCACGAGGGCGGCCAATATCCTGACGGTCTGCGTGGCCCGTTAATTATCCATGATCCTGAATCACCGTATAAGGGCCAATACGATGAGGAGATCGTGCTTACGCTATCCGATTGGTATCATGACCAGATGCCTGGGCTTCTCAGCTTCTTTATCAGCTACGCCAATCCGACTGGAGCTGAACCTGTGCCAAATTCTGCACTCATGAATGATACACAGAATCTCACTGTATCAGTCGAGCCTGGCAAGACTTATATGTTCCGTATCGTCAACATGGGTGCCTTTGCCGCTCAGTATTTGTGGTTCGAAGAGCATACTATGCGTATTGTCGAGGTCGACGGAATCTACACTGAAGAGGCTGAAGCAGACATGATTTATCTCACTGCTGCTCAACGGTATAGCGTTCTGATCACTATGAAAAACGATACTTCGACCAATTATGCCATAGTTGGTAGTATGGATCAGGTTAGTTATCGTTCCCTCAATCTTCAATGCACCTAATAAACCTTGTCTAGGATCTTTTCGATGCCATCCCGGATGGGCTCAACCCCAATGTCACAAGCTTCCTAGTCTACAATAAAGATGCAGCATTACCAACTCCTGCCAGTGCAGACGAGTTCGATCCATTCGATGACTTCACCCTAGTACCATCAGACGGCGAGGTGCTACTCGACAAGGTGGACTACTCATTCAACCTCGATGTTGCCATGAAAAATCTCGGGGATGGCGCGAATTAGTAAGTCTTCCTATCGTACTGCTCTTTCGCCATTGTGTACTTACCAGGCTTTAGTGCATTCTTCAATGACATAACCTACGTGCGCCCCAAGGTCCCGACTCTCTACACTGCCCTTACAACTGGCATGTCCGCTAGTGATCCACACGTCTACGGTGACCATGTTCACGCAGTCGTACTCGAAAAGGGCCAAGTCGTCGAGATCGTCCTCAACAATTACGACCCTGGCAAGCATCCCTTCCATCTTCACGGGCATAACTTCCAGACCGTTGTCCGCTCAGCCGAGGAGGCCGGACCATACGTCAATAACGAGACGTTCCCGCAGGTGCCCATGCGCCGCGACACCGTCCTAGTCCGACCAAATGGCAATATGGTTCTAAGATTCAGGGCCGATAACCCAGGTATCTGGCTTTTCCACTGCCACATTGAATGGCACGTTGCATCCGGCCTTGTCGCAACCTTGATCGAGGCGCCGTTGGAGCTGCAGAACTCATTGAACATCCCACAAAATCACTACGACGCTTGCACAAAGCAGAATATTCCCGTCGCCGGCAATGCGGCGGGGAATACGGTTGATTTCATGAACCTGGAGGGCCAGACTTTACCGCCTGGGCCGATACCTGCTGGGTTTACGCCCAAGGGTATTGTGGCCTTGGTGTTTAGCATCTTGGCTGCTTTCTTGGGGATGGCTGTCATTTCATGGTAAGCTTCCCTTATCATGTTTACAAGAATATTTCCGTACTAACAGAGCGATTGCAGGTACGGCGCTGGCGATATTGGCAAGAAAACTCCTCCAGGTGTGACTATTTAGCAAACGAGCCGAGAGACGGTCATACTGTGTATGAAACTGTTCAATACGTGTAAGCAATGAGGCTGCGGTCCGAGTCGATGGTTTATGTGCATACCCCTTTAGTTACTTGCTCTTATTCTAGTGTAGTTAATTGATCGGAAAGCGATGTCCGAATGAACTTCGTTACATATGCTTGCGCAAGTAAGTGTACGATTACTGCTAGAGATGTTCATGCTGTCAAGTGTTGTCTCGATAGGTTGTCTAAATTCTATCTACTGGAGTCTACCAGACTAGGTAGAATACTGTCGACAAGAAAAGTTACTAAAGCTACCCACGAAGGTTCAGTATCCTCGACCCATCAGTACCCTCTACATTCCTGGCTCGGACAATGTCCACAACCACACCTCATATCAAGCCTTCTCATCTTGATCCAACGAGCCAGGCTTCCTCAACTCGGAATACCATCTAGGCCCAACCCTGACCCACTCGCGCTGGACAGAAGGGAGTGCCGCAAACAGAGTAGGTGGTGTGATGGGGTCACGAATTTCTGTGTCCTGGAGTGTAGATGAACATATGCCTACGAATAGATAGATTTCTGGAACCTATGCTTTGTCTAACTTGGCATGATGGATCTTGTCTCTCTGCTGGTGAGGTACTCGTAGGATGAAAAGAAGAGAAGAGAAGATGTAGAGAAAAACTGAATGCTAACCCTAGCGGTACACGATGTTGATTAATCATTAATCACAGAGGAGTCTCGTTGTTTTGCTATGCAATGGTACTATCTTGCGGGATACAGTCAACTTCTCTCGAGACCAATAGTGGTAGGCTTGGATTTCATTGTTGTCTAGATCAAGAACCTGTGGCGACTTTATTCAAATGTTTTGTCTGTCGCTGTGGATTGGTCTGTCTGAACTCGTCTCCATGGGATCCGCGAACTGTATTGTTCGAAGTCAATGGCTTATGTGTATTTGTCGTTCTTCTTTGTTGCCACGACTGTGATCCGAATTCTTGCAAATAGATGAATTGGAGAAAGATTCGACTACTGAGTCTGTTGGATCAAGGATCAACCATTTCGAACCTGAGTATAAAACACGACGATATGGATCACCGAAACCAATCTTCGTCGTTAGCTCACATACTGATAAGCAAATTGGAGAGATGAAGAACTTCGAATCTCGACCAGTCTAGAGAGTATGTTGGTCTAAATCGATTTCGAGGCTACCATGGAGATGTGCGGTATTCCAATTCCTTCTACACCGCACACTCAAAATACTCAAAGACAGTATTCCCACCCTCACCGGCATGGAAACCGGCCTCATTCACTATCTCCTCAACAGCCCCACCGGCGGCCCCAGCACCCGCAGCAGCACCACCCGCAGCACCACCAGCAGCAGCACCCGCCGCCGCTCCTCCCTCCTCAATTCTCTCATACCGCAACAAGCCGACCCTCTCATCACTCATATACTGCACGTTCTCCGCCACCCGCTGCAGCCGCGGCCTCGTCAATCTCTTGAGCCAATTCGTTCCGCCCCCGCTCCTGTACCCACCACCATACCTACCATACCCACCGCCTCCATAGCCGCCGCCGCCACCGAAGCCGCCACCACCCCCAAAGCCACCGCCGCCACCGCCGTAATCGTCATAACCACCTCCCCTGCTGGAGCCGGCACCATAGTCGTCATATCCGCCTCCCCTGCTGGAGGAGCCGGCTCCATAGTCGTCGTATCCGCCTCCCCTGCTAGAGCCGGCGCCATAGTCGTCATATCCGCCTCCCCTGCTGGAGCCAGCGCCATAGTCATCATACCCGGCTCCCCTACTGGAGCCAGCGCCGCCGTATCGAGACCGGCCTCCAGCACCATAGCTTGCATCGCCAGTGCCGCCAAAGCCCACACTGCCACCGCGGACACCATACGGATCACCGCCCGCGCCATAGGGCTCCTCAGCTAGGGGATCATAACCACCGATCGCGCCGCCCCCACCACTCCTCCCCGCCCCACTGCCGCCGTACCCACGACTCCCATACCCCACATCCGGGCCCTCCTCCTGCAACCCCTGCACCTGCGCATCCCGTCCAGTAGTCAACCGAATAAGCCTCCGATACACGGCCAAAAAAACATTCGCAATCATGCCCTCCAGCGCCTTCAGCCCCCTCCCCAGATTCGTCTCCCCAAGCGCCGCCTCCAGCGGCGCGAACAGCAGCTGCTGCTCCTGCAGCAGATCGATAATCGCCCACACAAGCGCAATCCCGCCCGCCGTCGCGCCCGCCGCGGCATAGGGCGCAATCGCACTGGCGTTGACGCTGGGTTGGGAGTTCAGGTAGCCCTGCCCGCCCATGGCGATGGCGGCCGAGACGCCGACCTTGACGATGATGGCGGAGCGCGTGCCGGGGCGCATGAGCAGGCGGCGGCGCAGCTCGTCGTAGTACCGCTGCCCGCCGGCGTCAGGGTGCTGTTCCAGTTCAGACGGGGAGACGGGCTCAAGGGCGTACGTGGTGAGATACTGCTCCGCCTCGACGAGGGCGAAGCGGGCGTTTTGGAGGGTGCGGTTGGCGTAGTTGGCTTCTGCGGTGGGGAGATACGGGTCGCTGGTGTTGTAGGTTGTGAGATCGTGCAGGATGGCGCCTAGCGTGGCGTTTTCGAGCGTTAGGCCTGAGGAGAAGGTGTATACCCCGATGATGGAGGAAGGGTGCAGGCATTTCGAGAGAGAGATGTTGTAGCTCTCTTTTGTGTCGCCGTAGCTCCATTGGCGCAGGTTGTCGGTGACGCCGGCGTGATGGTACCAGTTGAATTTGATGCTGTCGGCGTCGCGCGCGGTGAGGGGGTCGGAGGGGCTGGTGTTGGCTTCGTCGTCGAAAAAGATGGAGAAGGGGTCTGCGTCTGGGGTGGGGAGCCGGGGGTGGAGGTCGGGAATGGAGAGTGCGGTGGCGGCTGGGGTCCGCTTCAGGAAGGTGGAGGTGAGTGATAGGGCTAAGAATGCGGTGGATAGGGATGGGATGAGGGAGCCCATCTTGCGATACAGATGAGAAATCGGACAAGTCCAATAAGCATATGAGAAAAATCCAAAGCCGTCCTCAACAATGACCGACCTTTCTCCTTTCTCTCACAAGCAGCCCCACGTCATGCAGAAAATGGAAGGGATATTCGATGCAGAAGAAACCACCATAAGACTGGCAATCAAAGAAATAGATACCCACCGACATCGACACGGGATGCGCGTGTACGCTTACTTGACAGGCCTTCTTGTGTAGTAGCGCATACGCAGACTTGACCGTTGTTTTTAGAAAAGTCTCGGGTGGCAATAGGGACGATTTGTTCGATGGCAGCCGCACTTGCGCAATGCGCAAGCGTGCCGAATCGGTAGGTTGGGGGTGTCATCTCGAACTTTTGCAAGGAAAGATGGTTCTTGCAATATTGATAGTAGGTAGCCAGTGGCATGAACATCTTCAGTTGCTCGTATTACATAGATCAATGACCGGCGTAGACTTGTAGACGATAGCTGCGGTGGGGCCGTCGTGGGCGCCAGTCGCACCCAAAAAAAAAGGGGGAAAAAGGAAACCGAACGGAAGAGAGAAAACCGAGAAAGATATCAATTGATTGGATTTTTGTCATTCTGACAAAACCGAAGAAGAATATTATCTGCGCCCTTAGTTCGCTATGCCACAGACAATTCACCTACCACGAAGCAAAGGGGACGCATGAAGGCGATCGGGGCTTGTAGCCTCAATGTGGAGAGCCATGATAGCCTTTGATATGCCGTGCTTATTTTTCCCGTTCCCTTATACCCTCGATGTCTCGGATATGTCTATGAGCACTTGCCCCACTTGCTCTGGCACCAATTGGCAGCACCACAGAAGTCTACGCCAGTACCGCAGAAGTTGCTTCCGGAACAGCAGAGTCCAGTTGCACACTTGGCATTAACAATGGGTCCACAGGTATCTCCGGCTTTGGCAGTCTTCGGAGGAGTGGTGGGATCGGCAGGCTTCTTGCGGTTGGTGGAGCAATCCCCGAACCCAGCTTGACAGCCCGCTCCGCAGTAGAGGGCTTGGTCTTGAATCTAACGGCGAAGTTAGTATTCGTGTAATACCATAGAATGCAGTACTGAAATGAGGTAACGCACGTTGTTCTTGGGACCACAGTGGCCTTGCGAGCTGCAGCAGCGGTAGAAGTATTTGTCCTTGCCTGCACCGGGACAGCTAACACCACCTTGAGCGTGACCGCAGACATCGATGTTAGGGACTGTGGAGGCGTAAGGATCGCTGGGGGTGGCGCATGAGGAGCCCGTGCCTGAGTAGGTCTTCAGGCAGGTTGCTGGGTCGCAGTATGCGGCGCCTGTGTCACACTTGAAATCGACCGTGTTAGCCCATGGATTTTCTCGGAGTCATCAGGCAAGGGGTCAGGGGATGGATGTATGTACCCAACCGTATTGACTGCCTGTGCAACGAGAAGGTTAGTAGTTGTCCGGACGACTATCGTGTAACAAAGGTGCTGGATTCCAGGATCGACTTACAGCATTTGCCAGCAGCACACTTCTGGTTGCCATAGCTAGGCCCGCAATTTTGGGCCGCTGCGGCAGCAGCAAAGACAGAGGCGATGAGAATCGAGAAGCGCATTCTTGCAGTTTTCGAGATAGTTTGTTACAGGTGGACGATGAGAATAGGATTAAGAATTAATTAAGTAAAATTCAACAGAAAAGTTCAACAGAAAAGTTCAACAGAGAAGTTCAAGAATGCACTATTCTCGGAGCAAGCAAGCAAGGAATAATAATAAATGCTGGGGTAGCGGTAGGATTAGTAGTTTATAAACACGAGGGTCAAGGAACGAATGACAGGACCAACGTAATAAGATCAAAGAGAGAGAGGAGGGGAAGCGCACGAAGGGGCATGAGCAGCGGAAGTATTAATACGGAAACCGCATTGTTGTTGGGTCTGAGCTTCCCAACAGCAGCCACTTCGTATTTTGTCTTGGTGTTTGAGCTTGTCGAGCGTCAGCTGGGGAAGATTACGAGAAGGGACGATCTATGAGAGGCCATCTTCAGGCGGTTCCAGCTGCAGAGGGAGGGAAGAGGTCGGATGCCTGTCATCTTGCCCGAAAGGGGGCACACTAGATTTCGCGTTGCAGGTCGCTTGTCTGAACGGTCTTAGAAGGGTCTGGGCGGAGATGTGGCCGAATCAGAGCGAAGGAAGGACGGCAGGTAGCGAGACAACAATATCCAGTAAGATGAGAGATGAGGCGCATGTTTGTGCGAATTGAATGCTGGGGAAAGGCGAAAGTTGACTGCGGAAGTGGAACGCTCTGACTTCGCAGTGACGAGTGCTGCTACCACTACTGCTGCTACTACTGCTAGATGATGCTCCAGATGCTGCTCCAGATGCTGCTCCAGATGCTGCCCCTTTCATGATCTTCTTCCCGCCTCGTGCATCGGAGATTTGATCTGCAGTCCCGTGATCCAGGGGCGGGAAACCCTCGAATGGAAAAGGCTTCCTCGCCAAGGTACACTAGAATCCTTTAGATCTAGTTGTAGCTCGGAGAAACAAAAGCCCGTGCCGACGGAAAATACAATCAACATGACCAGTCGACGTCAATATGTGAGGCAACAGATGAGCTTCAAATCAAGTCAGGTAAACATACTGTGATTATTTGTTCGCGCCAGAAAGCCAAGGGATGGTGGAGTTTAACCAAGATGCAGAGCTGTTCCTAATTCATGTTTTGCTCCCACATCACTGAATGATAACAGGTCGATTGTTGAAGCACGCCTTGGAGCTTGCACTCCGGGCTCATGAGAATCGATACTGGCCTTCGCAACGTTAAATCTGCATTTGCGAAAGCTTTGAATGGATTGCAAGCTCTCAGAAGAATTGCGAGGAAAAAGCGAACACTAGGCTCCGCGTTTTCCCCAACATACCCAAGATTACCGGAGAGAAACTCATCCCAAACTCAGACAATGTCGAGCCTCCTCGATCGCGCCCCAGTCCCACGAAAGGGAAGATTGACGTGAAACGGGCGTTATTTAACTTGTTATTCCCAGATCTCGAAACAGGTCAGCGGTTTGTAGAGGATCAGCATAACATCATCGGGAAGAAGATGAAGTCTCACATTCAATTCCTCACAACCCCTACCTCCGATACGCCCGGGACCTCCTTGCTCCTCCACTTCGATGACAAGCGCTATCTCATTGGGAATATGCATGAGGGGGTTCAGCGGGCTGGCATTCAGGTCGGAGCCAGATTTACGAAGGTTCAGGATATCTTCCTAACGGGCAAGACAGAATGGCAGACAATTGGCGGTCTTTTTGGACTGGTGCTTACACTTGCCGACTCGACGGCTGCAGCGAGTTCATCGCTTGTCGCGCACGCCAAGGAAAAATTAGAGCGTGAGAGGGCGAGATCAGGGGATGGCGCCACTCAACCTCCACGGCTCCCCTCTGCGGCTGACATACATAATTCAAAAGCGGGTTTGAACATTCACGGAGGCCCCAACCTCCTGCATTTGTTTGCCACAGCGAGGATGTTCATATTTAGAAAAGGCGTACCGCTAAGAGTCCTCGAACACGAGGGAAAAGGTCACACATCAGTGAGCCCTGACAGGGATCCGGACTGGACAGATGATAACATACGAGTATGGAAAATGGCTATCACAAACACTGCAACCGCCTCAAGCCCAAAGTCTCCTCGGAAGCGTAGCTTCACGGAATACGCCGAGACTGGTTCGTTACAAGATCTACCTAAGGTAGGGGATAACACTGCAGAATCTTCAGACAGCCATGACAGGGATCAAGAGGTCCGCAGAAATGTTGTCTCGGAGATGTTCGAGTCAAGTTGGCGCTTAGATAGCCTAGAAGAAGTTGCACTTTCTAAAGTATCAGGGCCAGCAGTCATGTTTATCCGTGATCCTGAAACCAACAAGCTCCAGCGTTACATACCTCCACCAGATGACGGCAACACGCCGTTACCCAATATCAATGTACTGATACGCAAAGCTTGGCCCGGGGCGTTAGTCGATACTTTACCTAAATCTGTGCCATCGCCTATAGCTATGTCGTATATCATTCGGAACCACCGGCAACGCGGAAAGTTCTTGGCAAGCAAGGCGAAAGAGTTAAACGTTCCCCTTGGCCCTCTGTTCAGCAAGCTGGCGAATGGAGAAAATGTACTATCAGCCGAAGGAATGATTGTAACGCCAGACATGGTGCTTGGACCAGCAAAGGAAGGCGGAGGAGTAGCAGTAATAGACCTTCCAACTAAGGATTTTGTGGAAAATCTCATCAACAGACCCGAATGGGAGAGTCAGGGTACTATGGCCGGCGTAGGAGCCGTGCTTTGGATGCTGGGCAAAGACGTTAGTCAAGATACTCGAATACAAGCGTTCATGAAGCACCACCCCCAGTGGAAACACATTATATCTTCTCCGGATTCTTGCCCCAACTATCTGGCCATGTCATCATCTGGAAGCTCTGCCATTCGCCTCAACCGACTAAACAGAAACTTCTTCCCAATACCAGCCCATGACAACAGCCTGCCGCTGCAACACGATGGTTTGCCTTGTGGAGGTGATGTCACTGGTAATGTCGTTGCCGCTCAAAGAGGTCTAATGTGCCAATTGGAGCCGAAATTTAAGATACAAGAGACCGCCATTGTTCCGCATCTTCAAACGGGTAAGTTGTTGGAAAATATGCCTAAATATGCACTTGAGCTGGCGCAGGCTGCTAGAGAAGAGATCGCGGCCGAATTTTCCCAGTCAAATGTCAACCAGGCCCTTCCAAGTCCCAATGCAGAGATTATAACGTTGGGGACTGGATCGGCACTGCCATCAAAATACCGCAACGTATCTGCAACTCTGTTACGCGTACCTGGCTGTGGGTCGTATCTTCTTGACTGTGGCGAGAACACACTGGGTCAACTGAAGCGTGTCTACGGCGACGAAGATCTGAAGGAAGTCCTTCGCGACTTGAAGCTGATATGGATTAGCCATCTTCATGCCGATCATCATCTTGGCACGGTATCCGTCATCAAAGCCTGGCGTGACGAAGTACATGGTCAAGCGGATGCACGGGATGATAGTCAAACTTCCAATCAGCTGGAAGAAGTTCCACTATTCTCGTCCGTGGCCGAAATTGCCAATCCAATCAAAGTATTGCGGGAAGAAAAAAGGCTCATAATTACAGGGTCAGGCCAGATGATGAAGTGGCTCCAAGAGTATGCAGGCGTTGAGCACTTTGGATATGACAAAATCATTCCACTGGAATCCGCGGCTCCCTGGGGTAAACACTCGCCGAGATTCCACCTAAAGTGGCATCACCGGCATGTTGGTTTCGGCAAGGAATATCCGAAGATGCAAGTATTCCATGAACCTCACATTCAATTACTGACTGTAAGCTAGAAGCGAGGCTCTGCAAAAGGCCACTGGTCTTTCAAATATGGTTGCCGTTCAAGTACCTCATTGCTGGAATGCTCAGGCTGTGACTTTAACATTTCCGACTGGCTTCAAATTCTCCTACAGTGGGGATTGTCGACCTTCCAAGGAGTTCGTAAAAATCGGCAAAGGCTCAACCGTTTTAGTACATGAAGCGACGTTTGACGATGAGCTCCAAGGTGATGCTGAGGCAAAAAAACATAGTACCACCAGTGAAGCTATCGGAGTTGGCATGGCCATGGGTGCAAAGAGGGTAGTCCTGACTCATTTCAGTCAGCGCTACCAGAAAATCCCCGTAATGGAGAACATGGGATTCATGGGCGTTAGGCTTGAAGATGCGGAAGAAGTTGGGGAGGCAGACACACCTATAGTGGATGCTGATCTTGATGATAAACCCAGTGATACCACTCAGGAAGACGTCATCATGCAGATTGAAGATGATGCTGCAGAGAAAGGCTCTCTTAACGCGAATGGAAATAGCCAACAGAATAACGGTGCCTGCAGTGAGCCTAGAGTCTCATCCAGCCACCCTCTAAGAAGTCCAATTACATCGTCAAGGCCTGTGTCTTCGGATCTAGGACAATCAGAGACAAGACCCTCTGTTGTCTTGAGTCCCGTGGCTATCAATGATATGAAGATCTGTGTCGCTTTTGATTACATGCGTGTCAAAGTCAGCGAGATTGCCCACATGGAGAAGTACACTCCAGCGTTACTAGAGCTATATCAGCAGGAAGATGTTGATGAGAAAGATGCTTCGACCCAAGAGCAGCTCTCTAATGAATCGGAAAAGAAGAACAAGCGAGAAGATGAGTCTGACGACGAAGCTCGCAGGGGCGAGCAGAAGAAAAACAACGAAGAAATCAATCGGGGTAAATCGAAAAGACAATTACGTAAAGAACAACGTGAGCGTAAGAGAAGTGATACGAGGAAAGAGCAAGAGCAAGGCAAGAAACCCAACGATGCAATTGAATCAGAGTCTATTCTCCCTCCTACCAAGAACCTATCTTCAAGTGGGAATTCATCGCCCAACGGAAAGAGGAGTACTGTCGAGCATCAGGAATACCAGGCCGAAAAAGTGGAAAGCGATGCCGTCACCAATTGCAGTGCCATACATACTAGTGATTCAAATTCATCTATCGTTGGGATACCGTTGAAGGGCCAGAAAAGCTGGAATGATTTGGTAAAGGATTCTAAAATGGAGGCGTCGAAGATCACCAGAGAGGGCCTTGCTTGGAAGGACGTGGATTATGAAAACCTAAAGGAAAATTTACAATTGATCCGATGGAGTATCACACAGACTCACCATGAAATTAGAAAGTTAGATAAGACGATGGCTGGATGCGGATGGGGACCTCTTCTTACAGTCGCGAGGACACAGAGTTACCACCACATGAGGATACCTAATAATTTACCTACTACACTAAGAAAGCGAAGTCCATCACATTGGAGGTCTCAGTTGAGGCGCTTAGTAGCTCGACGCTTTGCAGATACTCATACAGCCAAAATCCCTAGCCCAAGCTCGTCAGAGTCTCAACCATTGTGCAGCAGCGATAGCCCGGCAAACTTGGAGCGTCCAACTGCAAAAGTTCCAAGAATTGTTAGATATTTGATTGCACGATCGTCTCTGATACGAAGATATACGAGTGAAAGAAGATTCGAGAATGTAAGAAAATTTGAAAGTGTGCAAAGAACCTCTCCTACGGGACGCAGTCCGCTCGCACGGCCGAGAAAACCCGGCGCAACGAAAGCGCCGGCACCTCGGCCGATCAAGATCTCAACTTGGGATTCGATGCTTGCAAATGTGGCGAGGGAGATTGATGTCGATCTTATGGAGGCAGACCAGCATGGGAGAGCGTCCGAGGTTAGGGCTTACTAGAGACATCTCACACTTGTTGCTAAAGGTTCAAACGTAGTGGAAAGCACTGATACTGGTCCGTCTAGGATTTCAGAGGGGTTTTACTCTGTAGAAAACTACGTAGACATCATAGATAGTAGAGTGTTACTTATGGGACCTCTCTCACGGCATAGAGGTGGAATGTCTCGGTCGTGTAATTATGCCATTCGGATTTGATCTACACTGATGGGCAATTGTTCCACTGCAGACGAAAGTATATGTCGATACGTTCTACCAGCCTGCCCAAGTAAAGAGGAAGAAAGCTCGTACGGGGGTACCCCCAGCCAGCCCCAAGCCCTCATTTGATTGGCTGTTCAATGCGTTCCACTTCACCTTGCGAATTCACAATGATATATGGCACATCGACGACTAAGAATCATTGCCCGCTTAGCAACCATTTAGCTTGTCTGGTGTCGTTAGATGATTCGTAGAAAGGAGTTCACCATCTGTGAAGCTTAATTCTTGTGACACACTGAATGTGGCAGAGATATTTCCGATCTCTGAATTGGTCAAAGAAAAACACAATCGTATTGCTACCCACTAATCCATCGTTACCACTACGCTTGCGACAAGACATTCGGTACCAGGCGCCATCTCTTCCTGGCTGTCCATCCACGATATCTCGAGGCAGATCCCACGAGCGATCAGCTTCAACAATGGATGCGCCTCAGCCAGTTTCTCCGGTAAGGAGAAAACTGACAGGGCGAGCCTTTTATGAAAGCATAGGTAGTCCTAAGCTGATACTTGCACCTATGGTTGATCAGTCCGAGTTCGTATGCCTTTCATTACCTTCACGGCCTCAACGACATGGCTGACTCGAAATCTCTAGGCGTGGCGCATGCTCACTCGATCATATATGACCACCGAAACCTCAAAGTCTTTATTAGCCTATACACCGATGTTCCATGCTCGACTCTTCACTGAGACTGTCAATTTCCGCAACCATCATTTCCAGCCTATAAGAAAAGGCCTTGGCTCCAAATCGTCATTGGATTCAATAAGGCAGGAAGATTCGCATTTGGATGGAAACCCGTCAATCGACCGTCCGCTCTTCGTCCAATTTTGTGCAAACTCTCCAGATGAGCTTCTTGAAGCAGCAAAATATGTACAACCCTTCTGCGATGCTGTCGATCTAAATCTAGGATGTCCGCAAGGCATCGCAAGAAAAGGACACTACGGGGCATTCCTGCAAGAGGATTGGGACACCATCCATAAACTTATCAACGAGCTCCATCTCAAACTCGCAGTGCCCGTCACAGCAAAGATGCGCATACTAGAGACAAAAGAGAAAACGTTAGAATATGCAAGGGTTATACTATCTGCTGGAGCAAGCATCATCACCGTGCACGGACGGCAGAGAGATCAGAAAGGGCACAAGACAGGTTTGGCTGATTGGTCTGTGATACGCTACCTAAGGGAGAAGCTGCCACCAGAGACGGTCATCTTCGCGAATGGGAACATATTGCTGCATGAAGATTTGCAGACATGTCTGCATGAGACGGGCGTCGACGGGGTGATGAGTGCAGAGGCAAATCTGTACGATCCTACTATTTTCGCTGAGCCTCCCGGAGTAGGCGAAGAAGGTAGGGAATATTGGCGAGGCCGCGATGGAAAAGGTGGGTACCGAGTAGATGCGGTCTTCAGACGTTATATGGATATCATCCATCGTTACGTATTAGAGAAAGAGCTGCCTGAGCGAAGACCACTCTTTCTACCCTCCGATCCAGTCTCAGTGTTGGAGGTTGCGCCGAAAGAAGACGGAGGCCCATCAGTTGAGAACGGAGAACCACCAGCAAAACGACACAAAAAGAATAGTAAACAATCAACTTCACCCAATCTCCTCGCCATGCAACCCCACTTGTTCCATCTTCTCCGCCCTCTAGTATCCAAACACACCGACATCCGGGACGCCCTCGCCCGTAGCCGAGCAGGCGATATCGCCGCTTTTGAAAGGGTCTTATCGATGGTTGAGAAAGCAGTCAAAGAAGGCATGCTCGACTACGAGCGAGATCCAAGCAAATACGATGAAATCTCTGATCCAGAACCTCAAACCGAGAAACAAAATGCAGAAGAAGCTACCAAAGACGAATCTTCGCTGGCGATGGTCAAAGCTTGTAGGCGACCATGGTGGGTGTGCCAGCCGTATGTGAGACCGTTGCCGAAAGAGGCTCTGGAAAAGGGAAGCTTGACGATGGGAAAGAAAGAGAAGAAACAGCTCGAAGAGAGCACGTTCTCTCAGATTAATGGGCACGCCCTGAAGCCGGAGGGCAAGTCAGAGAGGGAGAGGGTAGATGAATTAGATGGTGTGCCGAGGGAAGAGATGCCGGGGACGAGTCAAGTCTGTGGCTGAGACCATCCTGAATTTACTGACTTGTCGGGACGCAGAATTCGCAATTTAGACAGACATTCCTCCGGTCGTATGAGCTCTTGGTCTCCATCTATGCATCAAATCTTCGAATTTTCAGATTGCTGGCTTGGGGTGCCGATTCGAATTCCTTGTTCTCATCGACAATAATGCTTGGTTCTTGACTTCGTGTCCCAGATTTGTGACCCTTCATATATCGCAGTATGCTGGAGGGTTGCACCAAACACCGGACCTCACACGTGCAACAAGCGCAATGTCTCGAGATTAGTGAGATTTGGCATACCAACTCCGCTCCATGCAATATCACAGTGTCTTGAGCGAGTATCACAGCTTCCTTCCGCACTTAGTAGGATTCCCCTAGCATCAGGCAGTCAGCAAATGCCTCCTTTCAATCTGTCTTACCTTACAAGGGGGCTTTGATGGGAGCTGAACGATACAGGTCCGACCGACGTACTTGGTCAAAAGTCGAGATTTTCTACCACGCCAATAATGACATGCATTGGAGGTAAGCTAGGAGACAATAGGATGTCTCGCAATGGCTAAGGACGTAAGACCCAGGCGAGTTCATGGATGGTTTAGTAGCAAGCTGCTAACGATAGTAAAGATCAAAATTTCCCATCTTCCAGCACCTTGCAATGCAAAACCATTCTCGCGCCATCTATCATCCAGTCCAGTCCTCTAAGAACGCAGAAAGCACTTTTCACCCTTCGCAACCTAACGCCACGCTGTTGTGAATAGTACAGTCTAGCACATCTTTGCCACCCAACTTTTTCCGGGTTCTGTTCCTCACCTCTTGCCAGAAGAACCCCCTTTCTTTCCTCCTTTATCGTCTCTACCGCCTTTATCCCTGTTGCCACTTTCGTCTCTATCATCCTTCGCCTTCGTTTCGCCCTTCATCTCCTTCTGCGGTCTCGCCGCTAGCCCTACGCACAGTCAGTAATTCCATTCCGATCCCACCAAACAGCCGCCAAGAAGCCAAAAAGAATGAAAAAACAACTCACCAGTCATATCAACAATCTCCCGCACCCTCCCCCTCGCCCTCCTCAATCCCCCCACCGTCCTCCTCGGCCTCCCCACCCCACCATCCAACACCCTCCCCTCAAACCTCGCATTAAACCCCCTCGCCACCTCCTCCCAATCCATACCCCCAATCCACCCCCCTCCTCTCATGCTCCCGATGCACCCTAACCAACCACCCATTCTCCTCCTCATGGAGCCTGATCCTCTCCTCGCGCGCGCGGCCGAGCAAGCGCCGCAGCGTCTGCTGGCGCCAGCGGTTGAGGCCGCGGATCGAGGCGCTGGAGGACCAGTCTACGGGGTGTGGGTAGGTGCGTTCGATGGGGGATTTGCCGGGGAGGTTGGTTAGGGTGATTGTGGTTTTTGAGGGGTCGGGGTGGGATTTGCGGGCTGGGGAGCGCGAGATGGTGGGGTTTGCGGCGCGGAGGAGTGAGCGGGGTGTTGTGGGGGCTGTTTTGGGGGATCTGTTAGCTGGGTGGGTGGGGGAGTGGCTTTTTGGGGGAGGGAGCGGGTAACTCACGTCTCCCTCGTCGCTGGATTCACTCTCGCTCCCACTCCCCCCGTCCCCCTCTTCCTCCTCTTCCTCCTCCTCCTCATCATCATACCTCTCTCCCCAATACCTCCCCACCGCGCTCTCAAACTCCCACCCCGCATTCGCGAGATAAATCAACGCCAGCCTCGCCTCGAGCCGCAAATTCGCAATCTCCAGGAATCGCGCCGCCATGCGCAGGACCTCTTCCAGGCTCGGTCGCGCGGACGCCGGGACAGCGTGGTAGCGCTCCGCGAGCAGCTGCTGGAGTTCGCGGTCGCGGGCGTTGTTGAATGCTTCTCTGGCGCGCTGGAGGAGGCGGGCTTGGCGGACGGGGTCTTCTGGGGTGCGTGAGGGTTGCGGCCTGTGGAGCAGTCATTGATTGGCGGGGGGTCACTATTCTCCTGGTGGTGGAGGTGCTTACCTGGTCTGAGTGGAGCGTGGTTGGGAAGGGGTAGGAGATGAGCCTACGGGGCCTGTGTACCCGGGATTGGTGTGGGGGTAGTCGTATCTCCCTGTTCATTCATTCAAGAACCATTAGCTCCTATCCTCAAACAAGCCCCCGTACCAAAGCCCCCGGAACCATGAGAAAGGGAGCAGGCCACTCGTCCGCTAGAGCAAACCCCTGCTCTAACCT
Source organism: Physcia stellaris (assembly GCA_018902385.1). Classification (NCBI taxonomy): domain Eukaryota; kingdom Fungi; phylum Ascomycota; class Lecanoromycetes; order Caliciales; family Physciaceae; genus Physcia; species Physcia stellaris. Next base: position 318,723 of record JABSSW010000020.1, on the reverse strand, counting down.
AGTAAAGGAATACATACGCACCTGGAGTCGGCCGAGCAAGCAGCGGACCCTGCGCCAGCTGCGGTCCCGTGGCTTGACGTCCTTGATTTGATGTGAGCTGCGAACTCGGTGACGGCTGCCCTGAGCGGACCCCTGAGGACGGTCAGCTCAAATAGCAGTCTCCAAGATCTGGTGGTAGTGTCTCCACAGGGTAAAAGGGGAAAGGGGAGGCGAACCAGCTGCTGGAGAGGTCTCGGGGACGGACCACTGCGAGGGGAGGGCTGGGCTGGACGAGTGGTGCCTGGTAGCGGGTGTGATCAGAGCCCTGAACTTCCCAGGATTTCCTGGGAGCTTGCTTTGAAGGGGTGGAGAGGGGGAATTGGAGACTTACCGCTGGCTGGAGAATTAGTATGACTACCCCGAGCTCTCCGTCCCGGATTCCCATCATTCGGAGAGCGGTGTGACGACATGCTCGATCGATATCCCAGCTGCAGTAGGAAATCACGAAAGGAACGACACTCCGACACGCAGAAAAAGACAATAGAAAGGACAGGAAGAAGATGATGCAGACAGAAGACAGTCAAGAACAAACTTGGAGGAGCAAACCCATCATTATCTCTAAAGCAGACGAGACAAACAGAACAGAATCGACTTGTACGAAGGCTTCAAGACCTTCATTACACTTGTAACACCTTTTCCAAATCACGACATCGCTATGAGACAAAGAAGAAGGGATCCTGTCTAGCCGTGAAGAGAACGATGGCATGTGAGAGGTGGAGTCTTTAAGATAAACTCCCCAAGAATTGATGGGGATCCCTCAAGAAAGGAGGTTGAGAAGGGAATACAAGTCGGGTTAGGGGGAAGATGAAGATGCTGTACCATCGAACAGCAGGGGATGGGGCTCAGAAGTTAGAGGTGGTGACGATGTAGTATACACCTTCATTGTAGCGGTGCCTCTTCAAGAGAACAGTCTGTAATGCGACATGAGGTAGACAGATACCCGGAAGTATTCAGCTGAAAGGCTTTGAACTGAGATTTCATTCCAAATTGCTTAGCTGTGTACGACCCTTCGATGTATTGAATGGCAGCTCCAATCGCTTCCCATTTAAAAGACAGAGACGAGCTAACATCTCCGTAGTCTAGCTTATCCGTGACACGGACAGATCTTTGACCGAACGTGGGTCGTGGTGGTACCAGCCAAGGAACGGCAAGAATGACGAAGCCTGTCTTGACGTCGACAACGAGTTTCCAGAGCAGACCACTTCATGCGCTGACGATAAGACCAAATCCCGTTTCTTTCCCCAGACATTATTCCAGCAAAACCCCTGCTCTGATCACGCAACTCAGGTCTCCTTCCTCAAGTTCTCCAACAAGGTATCCATGGTCTCGTTTCCCACCCCTGGACTATCCTGAGGGTCCGCCCCCAGCACGGCAATAAAGAAACCCCCCACATTGATCGTCGTCTTTCCCCCCAACGGGACCTTCTGCCTCGCAACACACGGCTGCACCAACTCGCCAGCGAAAAATGCCGCCCTGATCAACAAGAACTCCTGTTCTTCCCTCGGGTCCGTCGTATCTAGAATGAACAGACAGGTTTTATATTGGCGAATGTAGGGGACGTAGATATGGTTGGGAGCAGGAGGAGTAGGCGGCTGGCCTCGAGGGACAGAGAAGCGTTGGGGAGCGACGATGGAGCGTTCGGAGAGCACGAGTCGAATGGCGGTATAGCAGTCCGAGAGGAAAGGCCGGTTCTGGATCGTGCCGCCGGGGACGTAGCAGGTTGCGCTGTTTACGGGTGGTGCTACGAGGGAGGGATGGAGGGGAAGGGAGATGGATGGATGGACGGGAAGAGGGAGTGACTGAGTGAAGGGTAAGAGCTGGGGCGTAACGAGTGTGGTGAGGAGAGATGTCGTGAGCAGGAGGACGGGGCCCTTGACCATTGTGGTGAGTCCTGGAGGAAGGCTAGAGATGATAGCCGGTGTACTAATCGTGTAGCGGAGCGATATCAGTCTTAGTGTTTAAGCAGAGCGGTCTCTGCTCTCTTGAGTCTGATATTAGATTCTCCAGGTCAAGCGTCGCTTGTAAAACCACCGCGCTTGTGTTGAGTGTAGTGGCGACGGACGTGCACCCATGACTGGCGGGTTATCCTTTGCGTCAATTATCCTCTCCAAGAGCTTTGGCCTTTAGTGAAGGCATTACCACACCCAGCTCTAACAGGACAATTTCCTATAAGTTGCCAGGAGTCTGTGCTTCTGATCGCTGAATTGAGTCGATGACGAAAGACGATTTTCAATTCTCATTCTTCATATCAGCCTTTGAATTGGTAAAGTGACGAGTAAAAAGTGCGCCGAAGCCTTGCTCAAAGATAGTAGTCCAACTGTGTAGCGTATGGCCTGACATTATGATAAGTGGTGCTAATCTTCTATGATACTCTCGTACACCTTTGTTGTGGTACACCCGACAGACCTGCAACTGCTTGACTTTGGACGGAAGCAGAGATAAGGTTTTGTTCATGTTAGATTCGTATGGTTTTATCAAGGATCGATACGGGTCTTGTCGCAGTTAGTATGTTGGTGGCGATGCATTGCGAGGTAAAATTAACCACACCAGAGCAGGGGGTATTCGATGAGTTCTTTCTGAGAACATGAGCGGTCCAAATTGGTAGCATGCTACTGAATATCGTTAGGAGTGAATTCTCGGGTACATGAGCGCGGAGTCGTGCAAGAGAGTCAAGACAGCGCTGAAAATTGGAACAGATCATGGGCACGACCACTTAAAAGTAGAACATGGAGGTCAGATCAAGTTCCAATCTGCAAGTCGCGGAAGCCTTGCTCCAGTCGATCAAGCTCGCAGACAACCTCTTTGTAGTAGCTGACTTGGAGTTCAGGCTCATTGAGATCATCTCCACATCCGAAATCGCACTGCAGCAACTTCTTTACGATCTTGCTGTATGAGCTACCCATTTCCCGTCCGATCGAGTTAGCCAAACGCTTAGACGTGAAGAATTCGGTGAATTCATTCTCGATGCCATTGACAAGATCGCAAGGCTGTTGCAGGCTTTGTAGTGTTGCAGAGCTGTTGGGGAACAGGAATCAGTATCTCTAATTCATAGAAGAATGTGGAATTCGCGTAGTTTATGGCTGGAACATGGGATGGTAAGGAACGGGATATTCGAGAAAAACGTACTAAGCAATTTCCAGCAGCATCACTCCAAGTCCGAAGAGTACTGAGTTAGGAGCGAGGTGACGGGAGTGACAGACCGCCTGAGAATCTTGCCCATTGGGTCCCCTGACTTTGACGTTGAGATGGGGACTAGAAAAGTTTGGAATGTCACGATTTGACAAGTCCTTCTGCTGGCCGAAGAAGACAACATCTTGACTTCGCCAGGTCAGCTTGAGCCATGGTGTGCCGTGGTATTGTAAGACGGCGGTAGCTAGAGCCTTTGCGAGTTGTAATCTTTCATACTGGGGGAACGCAAAAAGCCCCTTGTTGCTCGAAATGGATGCGATGTACGCTTCGAGCGACAGTGCCTGCCTGCTTCTGTGATGCACCGTTACTGGCAATGGGTAGACGAGGTGCTTGCAGCCCTCTCTGGCATCTAACAAAGCCATACAGGCACCCGGCTTGCACGAATGTTGATCTATTAAGCTACGGAGGTGGTCGCAAAAATCTCTTCGAATAAAGGGTACAGAGAGCAATGGACTTGACAGTGGGCTGGAAAGAACGCCGTCGACAGGAATCTGGTTTTGGAATCGTACACGCTTCTTCGAACGGTTTTTCACGCAATCTTCTGGAGACGAGGTCTGGCGCTTCAGAGATCCCGTCAATTGTTCAAGCTTTGGTAGATCATCTACACCATTTGGTGCCGCTGAATCCTCAAATCTTGTGTCCACTCCAAACCAGATAGCCTCGCCTTGGCTCAAGCCGGTCAGAGTGAGGTGGGTGAAAGCCATGTTGAACCTAAGCTCTGGAGTCGTGGCATCTCGGCGAGTTTCATGCTCAACCTTGAGGTTGAAATGCGCCAAGTGTTCCGTATGTTTTGTGCACGCCTTGCCCAAGGCTTCGTAGACCTGACAAGATGCCTTCCCAATTGTTCGACATAGTTGAACCTCCTTATCATTGTGACGCGTGGGTATCTTTGACGAACTGGTTGCGGTATGTGTGACTGCTGTCTGACTGGATAATGTACGAAAGTCATCATTGAGGGAGCGGAGCGTCGAGAGGGTATCATCCAGCCGGCTTTTGGAAAAGCTGAATAGAAGCTTCTTAGATACACGCTGCCGCCATGCTTTGTCGCCAAGTCTTATATTCTGTATTTACAGCAACTGTCAGCGGCTCTTGCTCGTGCCTCAATAAGCCTTCCCCTACCTCGTGGTCGTGAGCTATGATAAGCCCCAGACCTGCGCTTTCTTCTTGTACCTTCTCAAGCCTCTCCTCTATGAGTTGAATTGCTGCGACACAAGCGTCTCTAGACTCCGCTAGGTATTGTTCCAGTTGCTGTTCCACCTCGAAGTCCGACCACAGTGGGTGATTTGACTCGGAGAGCGCGTCGTGCACTGTTGTGCTCTCCTGGGTAACATTTTCGAGCAGTATGCGACACTGATTTCGGAAGATGGTGTATTGAACCTTGAGGTTCTGCTGGAAGCGATCAACTTCCTTTGCAAATCTGCGGTATCTCTTGAAGGGTCGTATGCAGTCGTCCCAGTGCTGTCAATGATGTCAGAGTCAGCATTTCTAGGTTCGGGTAAATGTTGACCAGTTTCTGGCACACGCTCCATCGAAATACCTCGCCACTGCAGAATCCTCTGAAAAGGACGAAATCCAGCTCAAAGACTCACCTCAGCAGCAGAAATGAGCAAGGGCAGGATTGCGAGCACCAACTCTGCGCCCGACATCTCGGCTTCGAGGGGGCTTGAGGAGACTCGAGTCGCTGCTACTGCGAATGACCGGCGACATCATGTCTAGGAGTCCATCGCACAGCTTCAATCCATTAGCTTTATGAGGCATATTTTCCAATGTGCTGTTATGTGCCAAGCTCCGATTGCTCAAAGCCTTGCACTGCCACTATGCATGATCCCACAAAGGCTGATTGGGCAAGGCTGCAGCTGTTACCTTGTGAAGAGGTCGCAACACTCCCGTCAAGAAGTTTTGTTTGCACCAATGATGATACCGTTCTCTTTCCATGTCGCTCAGTCCAGGAGGGATACCATAGTGCGCAACAATGGACCGGCTGGGGACTGATGTCCGAGGTGGTCAAAAGGCCTATCTCCACGACTGGATCAACGAGCAAGAATTGGAGTCTTCCTCTGGCAATATCCAAGACACCAGAGCCGACCAGTGCTTCACCATAAAATTCTATCATTGTTGTCTATGTGTCCTTCGAAAATTAATTCAGCAACTTTCGATGGTCGATCCTGTTGGGAACGATTCGCTCTGTGCTGTAAAATGCATCCTGCAAGTGGAACTTGGACGGCTCTATTTGTGTGGCGAAGGATTTTCAAACGGCGAAGCGGCAGACGCTCTCGAGCACTCAGATGACTTGAGGAAGAACATTCTCGAGATATTGTGTGGAATTGGGTCGGTCCTTCTTCATGGTAAGTGCAGCTACCGATCGATTATTATTTCCTCCGTACCATATGGAATAGTTTAGGCTATTCGTCAAGAGTTCACCTAAATCATATTCATATGAGACTATGGTGGATAAACTGAAGAAACAATGACCTTGTGGGAGGCTTATGGAGCACCAGCCCACTTAACAAGAAGGTGCAAGATGATCGCATTTTCAATAGAACAAATCGAAGAAAGAATGATCAAACGATAGGCCGACGTGGGAAGAAAGACCGAGACCAAGACTCCATTCATGTTTTGTATTCCAAACACGGGTGACCTGAATTTGACGAGTGGTCCCATAGCTTTTATCGGCACCCAATTATGTTTGGGCGACTGGTTGAGAAAATCTAGCTACCGGGCGAACATTGACGTCGAGATGCGATATACCAGAAGCAATGGACCGTCTAACAAGTTTTACAGATATACCACGAATGCTCGGTGACAAAATGCCAAGCATGGAAATAGTTCAGGATGAGGATTCGAATATTTTAACATCTCTCATCGAGGAATCCAAAAGCCTCGATGTCGTTGATTCCATCAGCGATATTATCGGTAGCGATAGTGACGATAATGCCAGCTTCTTGAGTAATGACTTTGATCCATGCGACGACTTGAGATCTCTCGTCCAGATGGTCCTGGATTTGGTTCCTTCCCTCGAAGCAACCATCCAACACCAAAAGCGGATCATTCACAAGCGTCCCTATGCACCCGAATCCGAATTCCAAGCATCAGGCCCTGCCCAAATCTATATCTCGTTGGTGCACGACAAGTTTCCTCTTGCTAGTGAGAAGTTGAAGCAGCGTCTTGGGGAAGCAAAGTATGTGATCGCCTCTTGATTTGGTCCCTGCTCGATGAGGTAAACGCAGGAACTGGCAACGCTAACTTCAATGATTACTCAGTTGGCAACGCCATTTAAATATCAGGCGACGTATGGAACAAATTGAAAACCACCAAGGGCAAGAGCCTGAGCAAGCACGGAATGTTAACGAGAGAAGTACTAATGTGGGATCGATTTTTCAGCCGCAGACACTGTTCCATGATTCTGGGATTGCTACCACTGTTGCCTCCCACTCCCAATTTGCACAGACAGAGGCCTCCCATACTTCATTCATTTCAAGTTTGGCTGAGCAGGAGAAAGGTAAGCTCCGAGTGCCGCCGACCCCACTAGAAGTAGGAAATGGAGAGCCTTTTCGGTGCCATCTTTGCGGTCTCTTGCAAACTAAGATAAAGAACCGCATTGATTGGAAGTAAGTCGAACTATACTTCGAGCAGCGAAATAAGTCTAAGTAGCATCTAGGCGTCACGTTTTCCAAGATCTTCTCCCCTATATATGTACTTTCCCGCATTGCAAGGACGAGCTTCGTCAATTTGCAACTCGCCAGGCTTGGGCCGATCATGAATTTCACGAGCATCGTACGACCAAACTATGGGCATGTCCTAAATGTTCTTACCAGTCTAGATCTTCCGAAGGATCGTTAGCACATCTCGAAGACCACCATCAACAGTGCTTTTCCGAGTCTCAGATCTCCACCGCAGTCTCCACGGCAATCAAGAAAATTTGGAAACCAGTCGAACAAGAGGAGTGTTTCCTTTGTAACACTTTTCCCTGTAAAACACGGAGGAGCTTGGTTGCACACATCGGAAAGCACATGGAGGAAGTAGCTTTGATGGCCTTGCCTAGAGACGGCGCAAACGACGCTAAGGAATCCTCGGGATCTGAAGATGGTAGCGTTATGTTTGTCAACAACTCCGGTGCAGCTGGTTATCGCACAGATAACGAGAGCGGTCGATGCCCATTTCCCAAATGCGGTAGATTCTATAAGGACCTGATGACTCACTTGCTGATCCATCAGTCGGAAAGACCAGAAAAATGTCCAGTCGTGACTTGCGAATATCATCAGAAAGGCTTTGCAAGAGAGTACGACAAAGCCCGACATTTCTTAACACATTACAAGGGAATCTGGGAATGTGGCTTCTGTTCCGGATCTCGCTCTGCAACTGGAAGTTTCTACAGTCGTGCAGATGTGTTCAAGCGCCACTTGGTAAGTGTGCATGGTGTAGTTCGAACGCCATCAACGCCACCTTACACTGTCACAAGTAGCGTAAAGATGGTTAGCTGCTTCGTCTGTTCCGAGATACAGCACAATGCTCAACAGTTCTACGAACATCTAGACGAATGTATCATTCATAGAGTGAAACAGGAAATCGCTGAAGAGATGTTAGTGAAGAATGGGATTAATCCCGAGCAACTCTCGCAGGACCAACTTGCCTCTTTCTCAGCGCAAAATCCCCAGATACAACAAAAGTCGGTAGATATATACACTCAAAATCTGGCAATAAATCCGCGTCAAGGCATGCCTGGGCAGGGTAAAGAGTGGCGAACACCGGTCGCCGCGGCTTGTGCCACTGGTAACCTCGAGCACCTCATCCACGAGATGAAAGAGCATTCGCACTACCTGAATGAGCCGGACTCTGTGAGAAGAACCCCGCTTCAAATCGCGGTCATTGGAGGTTATGTAAAGATAGTTCAATACCTCATCGAAAAGGGCTGCGTTATCGATACCCAGGATTTCGCTGGAGCAACGCCACTTACTGACGCGGTTGAGAACGGGAATCCGGAAATAGTCGATTTGCTATTGAAGGCAGGTGCCAATCCACGCCTGCCCAACGGCAAGGGATTGGAACCTTTAGACCTGGTAATCAAGGACTATGCTAACTATGAAATAATCGAGAAGTCTCTTCTTGCTGCTCGTGAGAGGCATAGCTTGAGATCTCACGGAGAAGATCTAACAGCGCCAGATCTAGAGAGTTCGATCAGAAAGACTAAGGCGAAAATAGAATATCTGAACAGAAAGTTCGGTAATCCTCCTACAGCCGTCAAAGAAGAGCTCCAAGAAATGCTAAAAGTGCTGGTGGATCTGGAAGCACACGAAAACCTAGAAAACCCTTCAGATCGCGACATAATTCCAAAAACACAGCAAGTATTCCCAGACCCGATACAATCACAAGCGATCAATTCATCAGATAACGCTCCGCGGACTGTCTGCGATGTCACAGAAGAGATAACTCCACGAGACACTTTAGAAGAGACCGCTGAATTGCCTCATCAATGCGTAAAATGCGATTCCCAATTCCGGCAACATACTGATCTCCAACGTCACATGAAACTGCACACAGCCACAAGGAATCTCGTATGTCCAAAATGTGCAATGAGATTTACTCGGGAGGTTATGCTTACAAGACATATGATACTTTGCGGTAGCAGAGAGTCGAATTCGGTTTTGGAATTAGGCAATGATGCTATTGGAAAGCCTGAGGCAGACAGTGGCAGGAGTCAAAATTTGTCACCGCATCTAGAAGCTCCCGCACCGCCTCCGCCTCCAGAGAAGTACAAAAAGCCGCTCAAGTTCAAGGATGCTATTGGAAGAAAGTTCAAGTTTCCATTTCACCTCTGTAACACATGGATAGTATGTAAATTCCTTCAAAACGTAAATCCACTAAAGAGTTCCGTGCTAACGTCATTCTTTCATGTAGGGTATGCAAGACTTGATTCGACAAGCCTTTCTTCACGTCGAAATCATAGGTCCTCATGTCGCTGAAGGTAATTATGATTTGGTCGGGCCACAGGGCGATATCATTCTCCCTCAAGTATGGGAAACCGTGGTGGAGCCGGATTGGACAATCACGATGCACATGTGGCCAATGCCAGAACCTGCACCGCCTGAAGCACCTCTAGCTGATTCAGTTGTCGATGTACCACCAGCCCCTGAGGGTGTGTAACCTGCTTGATTGCTTCCTGCAATGTTTTGAGTTTCGCTAATGTTCGAACAGTCAAGCCTACCAAAAAGTCGAGAAATCGGAAGAAGGACGGCGAATTCTCAGCATCGTGGGCTGCCGGTGCTCCCAAACCGAAAACCACCCAGGGTGCCAAAAAGCCAAGCTAGAGGAGACATCACCTTCAAGCATCTAATCCACGGCGATGGAAGGGAAAAAAAGGGGGGGGAAGGGGCCGGGGAGGGGCGTCCTTGAGTCGACGTAGATATAGTACCTCAATCGTGGGTCAGGACCTCCCCAAACCTGGGGCCTTTTAGCCTTCAAGAGATAGTATGCTACCTGAGACATGATTATGGTCCTTTGATGGAATGTAGATTCAGCAAGATTCTAAAGCCATCGAAGCCTCCAGAGTGCAAATGGAGGATTCTGTTGAGCTCGGCGGCTTTTTGGAGGGAGGAGGTGAGATAAGAGATATAGATGAACGGAGGACAATGTATATGATATCTCGCTTTCCTCTTATGCCATCGGTAAGTAGTAGGTTGATGTCGGGCCTGAAGCTTTTGGGGCGGCAATGATGAATATACAATTATTTGATAGCGCTCTCCCAACTTTCTCATCCATCGCTATCACTACCCTCACCCCCATCGCTTTCTCTCTCACCATTCCCATTCCCATCCCCTCACCCCCAATCTCCTCATCCTCCTCCACAATCTCACCCTCATCCTCCAACCTTCCACCCTCCTCAAACCCCATAAACGTCTCCCCCTTCCCCTCCATCCCCTCCTCAACCACCATCCCGCCCTGCACAACACACTCCACCAAACCACACTTCCTCCCCACCTTCGCTCCCCTCCCGACCACGGTCCCCACCAGCACAGCCCCATCCTCTATCTTCGCTCCATCCATGACCAAACACCGCGTCAGCCGCACGCGGGAGCCGATCTCGCAGTTCGCGCCTACGACTGTGTCGCGCACGGTTGATTGCGGGGCTATGGTCGTGAAGGGTCCGATGAGGGAGGTCGTATCCGTGATGGTGGTGTTGGGCGGGATGGAAGCTTGCGGGGAGCGGGATTGAGGGTGCGAGAAGGGGTGGGGCGGGGTGAGTGTGGCGAGGTGGAGGGAGGTGAGGAGGAGTTGGTGGGGGGTATCGGCGCGGAGGATGAGCGGGGTTGCGGATGTTTGCTCTGGTTTGGCGGACGCTGGGGTGGATGATGCTTTCTTGGAGTCTTCTTTTGAGGGCGCTGGGGGTGGCGCAGGGGAGGGGTGGATGTAGGCTAGTATTGGGGGCACGGCGGCGGGGGTTGGGAAGGGGAGTTGCAGTTTTTGGGCCAGGCCGGGCTGCCAGGTTGCTTTTGCCCACCAGGCGACGAGGTCTTCGGAGATAGTGTCTAGATGGGGGTTTGAGCGCGCGTAGGAGAGCATCCAGTGCGGAAAGATGTAGATGTGGGCGTCACGGTGGGCGTTTAGGATTCGGGTTCGGGGGTGTTTTTCTAGTAGGCTTGCACGTATTGATAGGGGCTTTGGTTCGCCGAGTCGGTCCACGGTCTTGTCGTTCAGGGTGTCTGTTGTCATTGTATTAACGAGCTGGGAAAGGTGTGGACGGAGAGAACCTGGCGGAGAGGGAACGGGGGTTTTGGGAAGCGGGGCGGTTATCAGGAAATCGGTCTCTGTCTTCTTGATTGTCTGCTCCGTTCTAGTATCATACCACACCCCCAAGCCGCTTTTGCTACTTTGCTTTTCGGGGTTAAGGTATAACGTAAAATCGTCGTCTTGCTGGAGCAGCCACGTTTCAATCAACGACTCGGCCGGTAATTCGCAGATCAGGTCGCAAGGTAAAACGAGGAAGTCGCCAGAGATTGCCGCTTCTATTTCAGGCAGCGTGAGTATAGTACCAGTTGGCGTAACATCGTCAAGTTCTTCCGGCGCAAGAACAGTGGGCTTGGGGGATAGAGAGGTGAGGTGAGGATTCTGGGCCAGAGCGCTTTCGATGGCTTTTGAGTATGCGGGTGAAGTAACCAGATAAATGTCCGAGACACCGGCTCGATGACACCAATCGAAGGCGTACCATACCATAGGTCGGTTCGCGATTTGGAGGAGAGCTTTGGGTTCATCTGGTGTGCTGAGAGTTTCGAGATTTGTGCCGGGACCGCAAAGTATAAGGGCCTGAAGGCCCATTGAGCGCGGCATCGTTGTTGAATGTGGCATTCTAATGCAAGCAATGACCTTCAAACAGGAGCTACAAGACCAGTATTGAGCTCGCTGTCATGGCCCAGGAGCTTTAACAAGTCTTGAGACATCAGCCCTATGACGAGTGCGGGCCGTTCCCTCGATGCCGAGGTCCAAACAATCTCCATTCTCCAACTTATCCCAGCCTCACTCCATTACTCCAAGCTCAACCTCCTGCTTTGTCACTCACGAGCCCGACAAGGTAGTTCTCGTGGGGCCCAAGGAGAGCAAAGCCTGACAAGGATGATAAGCTTCTCTCAAGAGGCGTACAGTCGAAGATGTCTTATTCGTATGATCGAGTTGAGCGCACACGCCGACAAACATACGGCGCGTCAACGCGTCGGACCACTCTTGGCTACTGGATCCCTCTCGCATTGACCGTTACTGTTGCTACAGTAGGGATTGCTGCGTGGATATGGAGTGAGCGAAAGGACGATGAAGACGACGAATACTATGATCGAAAGGACAATGACAGGAGAGCTGGTGGCCGCCCTCCGCCTGGCTATGACAATGCAGAGCCTGGGCAACCTCCTTACCAGCGTGGAGCAGAGGGCCAGGGGCCACCGGTAGAAGATCAGGGAATGCTTGCGCGTATGTCCGGAGCTATCAGAAGGACACCAAGCCCACAGCAGATATTTGATGGTGCTAGTCGGCGAGTCGTCGCGGGCATGACTGCGGCTGGTGCTGTTGTAGGGGAGCATTGTCATCAATTCGGGAAGAAGACAGGCAGGACTTTGAAGATCATTCAAGATGGTCGGAGGAGGCAGAGTCGCGGGCTGGTGAAGCTGCCTCAAGCTCACAAAGCTCAAGACCACGCAGGGCTAGCCAGCCTGGTGCAAAGCCTGGAAAGCGGAAAACTGTCGCAATCGTCTTGTCTGCCGATACTGATTACCATGCTCGTAGCGAGGAGGTCTCGTACCATCAGGAGCATGCTGTAAGTATATTTACCACATCTAGTTATTCATTGCTGAGATACATTGCAGTCCATTCTTTCTCATCTACCTCACCACATAGACGACGACTCACGCGTATTCATCCTCATCCACGCTCCCGACCTTAAACAACACCCGCTGGCTGGAAGCCAACAACCAGGTCAACCTTCAAGTTCAATAACATCTTCTTACTCCAACATCGGTCATGAAGATGCACAAGGTCATGATGACGATGAGAGACCTCTGGTAATGGTCGATCCACAACCTGAAACATCTCCTCCGCGATCAGGCAAGTTCAACGCACTGTACGCAGAAGCTCAAGCCCTCGTCGAAAAGGATACAATGATCATGCCGTTCACCACCCCAGAAGGTCATGTTCATCTCCTTCGCCATTTGGGACCAGAGATTGTATACATCCAGGAAACATTGACTGGAGACAAGGGTGAAGCTATCTCAAACATGAAGAACTGGGTTGGCCAGATCGTCATTGTAGTTGGAGATGAGAGTGGACATGGTGGATTGGTCGACAGTGAGGATGAGCGAGGTCATTCTGGAGAATCTCATGCAAAGTGGTGGCAAGATGATCCGATGATTGGCCTTGGCAAAGGTGTTGAGGTTGTGGAAGGGTAAGCATGTCCGTGTACCTATACAACGTCCTAGCTAACGCCATGTCAGTCTTCGGATCGGGGAGGATTGGCGGCGAAGATGCGGAGGTCATGATTAGACATCTTTCAGTCGCATTTACAGTTCGCCACTTATGGACTGCGGACCATGGGAGCTCTCATTACATGCCTTGTTCCAGGGCTACCGGTGAGTCCTTCTGGAGCTTCGGCGGGCGCGTAGTAGAAGCTATGAAATTTTGTCGACTTTGGTGATGATTGTAATCGTACGAAGTGCTTTGTTGGCTGCATCCTGTTAGGATCCTGTGGTGGCATAATAGTACACCATGGTATAGCAACTGATCTTGATTTAAAAGCCATCATATAATCGGCTCACATGAGCCTGCGAATTAATCGTTATTAGCACTTTCTTCCGACCTCGTGTCCGTTGTCGACAATGTAGTGCTTCTCGAGGCAACAAGTCCACTCACTTACCTTTACTTGTAGTCTTTGTGAGGCTGAAAGAGCCTTGTTTCGAAACTTGCGCTAGTGTAATATATCCACATTTCGCAAGACAAGGATCTACGAGGTACCTCACCAACGTGCACCACCTGTCAGCCGCAACGCTCGTTTTTGTCACTAATACTTCTGCTTGGTCGTCTTACCTTTTACCTCGCTGCCAGCGAATCAATGCACTACTGACACTCGACCTTTGTCCAACTTGCGAGCGGCTCGATCGTTACCCCGCTACCTATGTCGCAACCAGAGTCATCAGGCAAATCGACGCCGTCCTGGCTTCCTTAGCGCGACCGTAAATCTCTATACTGAGGATAGGAGCAGTCTGAAATTTTTAGTCACTTCGGGGATCCTTTCCCGCCAGGAGCGACGATATGGCGACGGCAATCGCGACCAAGCCAGCCCCTCCGCACCAGAAGATAAAGCGTCCACCACCCCCCGCGGTTCAGACATCTATAAATGGCGCTCGGTCTTCTCAAACCTCTCCTTCGCCTTCAGTTGGCGCAATGCGAGCTCCCTCTGGTCTGAAACATCCTCCAAGTGCGACAAACGTGAACGGAGGGACGGGCAGTGCGGGCTCCCGCAGCAGTAACCGAAGAAGAGATGTAAGGGCTGGAAAGGCGGGACAAGGCGATAGTACTCTCGGTGGGAAAATTCAAAAGAAAGTCATGGAGCCATATGGTGAGTTGGAACATGGGAGTGGTCATGTGGGAATGTACGGAGTGCCTATGCTAACGGGGGGTCTGAGTAGTGAAAACGACAGCGGACATACTGAGGAAGTACAAGAAGGAGAAAGCGAGTCCATCCATCGTAATACACTTACATCCTACCCACTTTCGGTTTGATACCCAAGACGGCAACTTCTCATACAACTCACCCATGAGCTATGTCCTAAAACACTTGAAGTCCGAGACGATACCACATGATATGATACCAGACATTCTTTCGAACGGGGTCAAGTTTTACGAAGGTGGAAACCACTTTTCATTTTAAGGGCATTTTCACTGACAGGTTCCGCTAGAACATCTCATAGTTCAAGTACACGATCATAAGAGCATGACAGCTAAACCCGTCGATTCTAAGGCTACGGCAGCGAACGACAAAAACGTGCCTTTCTCCGTACACAACCCTAGCGATCACTTGACTCCGTCACCGTATCTGCCATGGACTCAGCCGAATGCCGCAGATGCCGAAGGTAACGATCTCAAACGTGACACAGGCTTGGCGAATGCGGTGGGCAGTGCACATGTCAAGAATGTAGCGAAATCGCAGCAACTCGATTACAGCGACGCACAGAACAAGCCAAGGATATTCACTGTGGTTTTGCAGCCTACAGATCAGTCAAAGCAGGCGGAGTATGCGTACTATGCGACGACGCCTGATCCACGGACTGGGAATCGTAAGCAATCAGCGGCCGGAGTGCCTCGTACACCAGCTTCCGCAACATTGCCTCACCCAGCCACTCCTTTATCTGCTGTCCCTTCGACGCCTGGTACCAGCGGCCCCCAAACAAGAAACAGAAAATGCTAGTCGGGCCAAATGAGATACATAATTTCCAGTCCAAGATTATTGAGAAAACTGCAGCTCCTTTGTTCCTAGATCCTGTGGACAATCTGCAAGATGTACAGAAGCTCCTCCAGCAGCTTACCGATCCACGTAACCAGGATTGCCTTCCTGCTCCGAAGACTCGCAAGAGGACAGTTGCAGAGCTAGCGGCCGATGAGGCACTTGCAGCTCAAGAACAGCGATTTATGCTGATCATGGACGAGAGGCTATCTGCTTCAGCTTCCGGGGGTGCAGGGGTGAAGGCTAGCGCAGCTGACGGTGACGGCGGAGCAGCGAGCTTCGAGCCCCGATTTGAGAGATTCAAACTAATTGATCAGATTCGCCTTGAACACGAAGCGAAGAAGCGACATGATCGGGAAATGGTGGAACAACAGAAAGCTGCGCAAATGGCAGCTGAAAAAGCCCGAATGGAACAGGCAAGACAACAGCAACACGCTCAGCAAGAGCATCATGCTCAGCAGGAACGGGCGAAGGAAGCTATGCGAATCAAGAACAATCCAGCTATCACCCAAGCGCAGATGAATGCTATGGCGAGTCGTCAACATCAGCAGCAACAGCAGCACGCTGCCCAGCAAGCTGCTCAGCAAGCACAGGCGTCACAAGCACCAACGTCAAATAACGTTATCGCTAATGGCCAAGTACCACACATTGTTTCGGCATCTCAAAGCCATCATTCATCGCCAGTCGTCCGGAACAATACGCCCCACAGTGCTTCTTCGCCAATGATTGGTCATGTCACCCAAGCTGGCGGTGTCCCAATGAAAGCTACATCGTCAGGCCAAGGAGTGACGAGCAGCCCTGCTCGTCCGCCTTCTGCCATGCAACATGGTCATCCAGGTGGTGGGATCCAGATGATTCACCAGCGAAGTCAGCAAGGTCCAAGCCGCCGTGGTACCCCACAAATGTCTAATGGCACGCCGAACATGCCTCACGTAACCCCGGTAATGCCCAGTGCGACTCCTACACGAATTGGACACGGTAGCCCACCAATTCCAATGACCCACACACCAGTCATGAACGCCAGCGTCGCTGCCGCTCAGCACATACAGCAAGCACAAAGTATCGGAATCGAGCAACAACAGCGCATATTTCAGCACAAGCAAGAACAGCAGCGGCGTCTCGCCGAAAGCCAACGGCAAATTCAAATGAACAACCACTTGGCTCAGATGCAAAGCAACTCCCCGCAACAACCCCAAATGTCGCCCGATCAGAGGATGACCAACGGAGCACACCAACTACAGCAGCACCAACTCAACAACGCCTACCGAGAACAGCTCAACCGCGCCCGCCAGATGCAAATGGCCGGCCTCTCCGGCTCCCCGCACCCAGGCCAAGCAAACCCCCACTCCCACCCCCAACAGCCCCACCCGGGCGCCGCCCAACTCCTCCCCGGCCAGCAAATCCCGCGCGGCATGCCGCCCCAAGCGCACCCGCAACCCACCGGCCAGCCGCTGAACTCGCTCCAGATGCAAATCCGGCAGTTCACAGAGGGCAAGTTCCGCGAACGGATGAACGTGCTCGCGACGCAGTTCGGGGGCCAGATCCCGCCTGATAAAATGAACCAGGCGCGCGCCATGGCCATGGAGCATGCGAATAAGACGACGCAGGTGGTGAGGGAGAATATGGCCCGCAAGCAGCAGGAGCAGCGTATGCTGGCGTTGCAGAATGCGCAGATGATGCAGGGCGCGGGGATGGGGGGGATGAATGGCATGAATGGTATGGGGGGGGGGATGAATGCGATGGGTGGTATGGGCTTGAATGGGATGGGGGTATGCAGTGAGTTTGCGGCGTTGGGGATTGGAGGTTGGGCATGGTACGGGATGGAGTTCAAGAGCATCTGGGGAGGCGGGCTTTGAGGGGCTTCGTGCACGGGATTGTTAGTGGAGATACCAATGGCGTTCGTTGTTGGGGAAATTTTGAGATCTGGGTGTTGATATCCTACCAGCTATATCTGCTCTGCTGGAGGGCTATATAGTCTTACCATTTTATCCATGTCAATTACATAAGAGCTTCTTTGCTTCATCACTGCTCTACTAAAGTTATCCGCTCTAGTTTTGTAGATACAGTAGTAAGGTAATGGGGAAGACGGCACGTAGGAATAGGGCAAAATCAAAATGGATTCGGAAGAGGAGACATGAGGGTGCCGTGACGACTTTCGATGGCTGTCATGATGGGGGATTGGGATGGCTTGGAGTGGTGGGGATGGCGGTGACGGTT
The DNA here is from genome assembly GCA_018902385.1 of Physcia stellaris. Classification (NCBI taxonomy): domain Eukaryota; kingdom Fungi; phylum Ascomycota; class Lecanoromycetes; order Caliciales; family Physciaceae; genus Physcia; species Physcia stellaris. The sequence goes on along the minus strand of JABSSW010000020.1, from coordinate 301,304 downwards.
TGATGTGAGTAGGACATTTCCCAGAGGCCCAACGCGAGGAACGAGGGGGAGCGGTGGAGAGGACTGAAGGTCCGTGTATGCTCAAAAAGTCTACGGAAGAAGCTTGGTGATTCTCGAAATTCGTGGATGATATGCGCATTAATTCCCCACATCTTAGCTCAAAAACCCCCCTTCCCTAATCTCCGCGACAAGCTCCCAAAACCCATCCTTCCCTTTCCACCGCGTCGGAGTCCCATGCCTAAACAAGCCCTTCTCATCCTGGACATCCCTCACAAGATCCCTGACCAAGTCCCACTCCCCCGCATCCGCCAGCGTCCTCAGACACCCCGTGAGCGCGATCCAGCCCGGCGTCATGCCGACCTCCGGCATACGTCCGAGCGCCTTCAGCATCCTCTCGACCTCACCCACACGGGCGTAATTCTCAATCATGCGATCGTGGAAGATGGGGTCGAGGGGGACCTTCTCCAGCTTGGCGCGGTGGAGCAGGTCGCTGACGGCGAGCAGGTTCGGGGGCTCGAGGGAGAAGTAGTGGGTGATGAGGATGGTGTAGATGTGCGGGGAGATTTTGACGTGATTGGTCGCCATGTGCTGGATTACTTCCTGCGCGGCGCCGATGTTCATGGATCGGTCGTTGAGGAGGCCGTCGAGGATGGTGCTGTAGGTTCGAGCGTTTGCTACCACGCCCGCGCGCTCCATGTCTCCCAGGATTCTGGAGATGGCCGCTTGTTGCTCGGGGAGAGACTGGTTGTAGAATGTGGTGGTGGGGTTGGAAAGCAAACCGTTGAGGATGATGGTAAAGGTTCCGATGTCCGGCTCACAGCCAGAGGCGCGTATCTCCTTGAAAAGTTCCTGGACCTTCTGATCGTCATCGCTACGAATGGCTGGACGAAGGAGTATATTGTAGGTTTGAATGTCGTAGGTGAGTTGGTGGGTTTTTGCAAACTCATGTATCCGGTTAATGCATTCGAATCTCCTATTTAACACCAGGCCAGAAAGGGCAGCCCTCACCGGGTCCAATGAAGGCTGTAGAGCCTCATTAAAGGGGTGTGTCTTCCATTGATTGCCCAAGGCCTCGAGCGCTTCCAATCCAGCTTGCCAAACACCGCAAACCATGAGCCCGTGAATCCAAGTGGTCCACGTTGATGAATCGGGGTTGACGCCCGCAGATAGCATGTTGCTCCAAATGTCGCGCAGGGATGCAAGGTCTCTGGCCTTTGCACATCCTCTCAACATAGCATGCCAATGCTTCTGTGTTGGCTGATGGCCTTTAGCGATCATGAAGTTCCACACCTCGACAGCCTGAGACTGGCGTTTGACTGCGAAAAACGAAGTAAGTAGATTGCTGAAAATGTGATCACATAGGCTAGGCTCGGGCTCTGAGGACTTGAAGAGTTCTTGAAACTTGATCCATTGTTTACTGAGCGAGGCCACGTCTTCCCTTTCCTTTGCTTGAGTTATCGAGACATTCAGAGCTTTCAAGGCATCAAACTCGTAGCTTCTGACCCCGGTGTTTTGCTTGGACGTTTTCAACGAAGTGGTAGAAACAGGCGTATTGGTTGGACTGTTAATGCCGATAGATTTAGAAGTATTAGTTGAGCTGTCGATACTGATATCGATACCGAGAGATACCCATCCACGCAAAATATCTGCCCCGAGTGAGTCAGGAATTCTTTTCCTTTCGAGGCAATCTCCCACTGTATCTCTTTTGATCTTCACACCTTGCACCAGTCTTTTCAAGAACCCAATAAGAGGCTCGGCGTCTGTTAGCAAGTCGTCAGAGCTTCCAATCTGGGTCTTTCTTGGTTCAAAACAGTTCAAGGTCATGACTGCGGCCAAAATCAAATCAATTGTGCGATGATCGGATCCGGGATACTGAGGCCATATTTGCTTGACCCTTTCAAGGGGCATGTAGCTAAGGGTGCAGGATTCGAACGAACGTTGCTGGTACATGGTAGTCCAGGCCAAAAATAACGGCTTTTCGGCTTTGTCGTCATTGATTCCGAAGACCTTTTCCTGCGTTCATTATAGTAGTCTTTTCCATGCTCTCCATATTCCTTGATCACACACCACCAAACTCCCATGATATCTCTCAAGACTGCCGTAGACCCATCGAAGTCATGCGCTTGCAATTTCGATTCAAGGACCGATGGATAAAGGCTCCTCAGTATGTACGGCCTCAACTGTTCCCACAAAACCTCGTCCCACCAATTGTGCATAATGCCTCTTGAAATGTATAATTGTACAACCTTATGTACGTCGGGCAACGTGTGCATCCTGGGTTTCTTTTTGGGATTCTCAGCGTTTTGATGAGCAATTTCGAAGAGGATATCTCTAAATACATCGACCTGACCAGGTAAAAAGTCTGATTTCATAGAAACGCTTGTTTCTGCCTCTAGTGCTTGCCATTTCTCGGATCTGAGGAGGTTGTGGCACGCACTCCACAGCTCCAACAACGAGCCTGTCGCCCTGTAGAATCGGTGAGCCAAAGCCTGAAAATCCTCCTGCACCAATTCTCGAGCTGACGGCGAGGAATGTTCCAAATGTTTTTCAACAAAGGCGTGACTGTTATGCAGATTGGATGAGAAGAGGTCTTCAAGGTTGTTGCTTGGTTCTCGCTTCAGGCGTGAAAGCTTTGTCGGACGATGGTCGGTCGTTTGGGACCTTTCAACATGATTCTCCGGGTTCATTGAGCGCTCAGCGTCCTTGTCGGCCAAATCTCCGAGTTCTTTTCCATCGCGCTTTACTAGTTGCTGTAATGAGACGAAGCTCGTGTTGCGGCATTGGATGTATCGGAAAGGGAGCCTTTGTCGACATCGGAGGCAGATGTAAGGTACGGTCATGGATGGCTGGCTGGTCTTCTAGAGAAGTGTCCCAACGCATTCTCTCCAATTAGTCACTGGATTTGCCGATTTACGCAATGCCAACATGGACGGTCAGCAGAAGTGTCAGTAACGGCTGTGGTTGAAGAGCCAATCCATATCCCGTAGGGCTGGTATCCGTACCTAAAGCTAGTGGTGGAACTAGAGTAAGGTAAGTTAGACTCGGCTGACTAAACCCCGATCGCAGATCGATGGACCCTGATCTTCCATTGCATCTTCGAATGGATGAAGATGAATAGCCAAACAACTGAAAGGTGCCTCCAAATCGCTTAGAAGAAGAATTTCATTCTTTGACGGCACGCCCTAGTAACTCCGAACTATGACAACTTTCATACCTAGACCCCCATATTCTCAAAATGAGCTTGATCAACTCTATCCCGCGGGTTTACAGCTGCAATTGGTTCAAGTAGTGAGTCATTGTAATGCCAGATTCCTTCTCTAATGCGCCAGTCTACCTCCAGCACTCTTCGTTCTTGACTGTACGGTTACATGTTTAATATCTTACCTATCATTAGCTTCTCCGTCATGGTACACCCTCTTCAACTTCGTATACATGATTCATTACGGAATAACCTGATCGTGGCATTCAGGGGAAAGAAGTCCTGTCTCTGCTCGGTTCCAAAATGTGAGCTAGCCAAAGCTACAGCGTTATATACTACGTGATCGGATCTAACTTACACAGGCTGGGCTAGCTGCCTGTACGTTCCAAAGCATCGATAGAGAAATGGGTGAGATTAACATCAGAGTAGACTGGCCGTACTGCAACGCTGCTAGACGTATGACCAGCGTGCAGATGATCAAAACCGATTGGTCGGCGTGGGACCATCTTCAATGGAGAAGACGACTGGAGACTTTCGGCACTGATGATAGTCCTATAATTGCCGCTGGTCCGAATGGAGAAATCGATGCTGTCTGGTATGCTGCTTACTCGCCTGTACTGTACATCGATTGAGATCTGTGATCCAGCAACCTCGGAGAATTGACAGACAAAGGCCGTGAAACTACCCTAGCTTTAGGGGAACGTCTTCGCCACCTGTATGTTGATCAGTTGGGCTTCATGCCTAAATTGATCTCGGACGCAGATATGATATATCTCCGTGCTACACCAATGCCTCGGGCCCTTGAGTCGGTGCAGCAAAGCTTTTGGGGAATGTATCCCCTCACAGCTCGTACCGCGTCCTTTCCGCCTCCCACCGTACTTACGCGTACCCCAGCCGATGAAACATTGTTTCCGAACGATAGCAATTGCCGGAGGTTCAATCAGCTTAGTAGAGCGTTTGCGCAACGCACGGCTGACCGCTGTAGGCTACACCAAGACGCTGGATGCAGACTGTGGGTTGATAGGCTGTAGGGAATGAATCCAAAGAGATGGAATATCTTTCATCCCTCATCTCGAAATGGATGCCAGAGCAGGAGGATGGAACGCAGAATGTGGCTGTAGACTCGCATCCAAGGCTGTCAGGTATCATGGACACGATCAACTCAACTTTAGCACATGGACCCCAAACTCGATTGCCTTCGAAGTTCTACGACGCGAGAGGTCGAGACATCATCGACAAAATCGGTGTCGAAGAGTAAGATGACTTGCATAGGATTGCGAAGGCCCTACTAATAGCTTTCACAGATGGTTCGCCGGCTACAAGGAAAGCCAAGAGTATCGCGAAGTCGGAATCGGGGCGCTAGTTGGCGATATTGTCTCCCGTACGTGCTTCCTTGTCGCTTGAACTTTAAGCCCTGATCAATTATGACTAATGCTGCTCAGGTATGATGGGCAGTGTCTCCGCCACGTCTGACGACGGAATGCTAGAAATTGGCGGTGAAGATGGAAAGCTTGGTCAAGGCAGGGGTGAGGATCCCCTTCCTAATTTTGTCAATAATCAAACACTCTCCTCTGTTCTCTTCGAAGAGATGTTGCGTTCTCTAGGACTCAATACTAACATAAGTATTACCAATAGGCGGCGAACGTCAAATAAAATTCGGCATGAGTGGTTGTCACGATACGACCCTCGCTGCCGTCCTTTCAAGTCTTGGGGCCTTTGAAGACGAAAAATGGCCTCCTTACACAAGCCACATCGCAATCGAGTTATTTCGGAAAGATGACGAAGTTGTAAATGATACAGAGATCAAACATGAGCAGCGGCCTCGGATGCTCAGCTTTGGTGGTACGAAAAGAAACGAGTCGACGCAAGGCGGTATAGCAAGGAAAAAGCTCGGCAACTTGAGCGAAACAGAAAGAGACAGGCTCAAGGGCTTTTATGTCCGCCTGAGGTACAATGACCGACCGATAACGATTCCAGGTTGCAGGCTACCTGGAAAGCATCTTCAAGGCAATGAGGGATTCTGTACTCTGGTAAGGTTGGTCCATGGTAGACGATTAGCAGAGCACTAATTCGACGCAGGAAGCATTCAAAGCCATCTGCGACAAGTTTACACCTAGGAATTGGAAGGAATCCTGCAATGCGAACCTGGACGAGCCGCGCTTTCCAGCAAAGCAGGAAGTGGCCGGCTATTAGACTAACAAAAATGTACATGTCATCCTCAGTACCGCAAATCGTGGGTTTAGAAAGTACATATCATTAGATCGAATTCATAGAAAGGAAAATTTTCTATATGCAAAAGGTACGATAAAGTGAAAAACCTTAACATGGGTTGTAAAGCGGCCCCATTGCTCCTAATCGCAATTAGCAAGAGCCACTATCTGGTAAGTGGCCATCGTCAACTCCCCCTGATACTAACAATAGTCTCCAAACCAAAAAGACCGCCACCCTCATCAAGCTCCATCATCAACGAACGTCAACGACTTAGCATTTCGTCCTCGAAGCCACGCAAGCTAATTCACCGTCCCCCCCCTCCTTCTGAGCAGCGAAACAGATAACGACACAAAGTCCTTAACATAATACGCTTCGGCGTGCGCAAACTTCCCAATTTTCAAGGTTCTCTATGTCCTCTCCACAACGTCTATGGAAACCCCTTTCGTGACATCAGGCAACCCATCTCCATCGCTGTATCACGACACGTGTTCCATATCCCGTGATCATCAGTAGAGCTCACGACAGACAGCGTTTTTCTTCACGTTCCTCACAGCTTATAGAATGCGCGACAGTGCTTGCACCTATACACCGCTATTCTGGCTATACATTGATCAACTACATTCACCTTCACTTGAATCCAGCGCCGCCATAATGACGTTACTTTTCATGACATCAATTCTGTGCCGAGAAGACTAGGCCTGGATAAAACGAGCAATTTCCGGACGGAAAACTCATTTCGTCTCTCAGTTTACATTCAGTTGGCACAGATGTGTATCGCCGAGTACGCTAGCTTGCTTGAGAAACTCCGCAGTGATTGCCCCAGGCTTGTGTAGAGGGGATCGTATGCAGCAACTCGCAAACTGGACTTAGACATTTGATGATTGTAGTCAGAAGCCGTAGATCTGAGAAACCGAGGAAGTACCCAGACTAAATCGGTCACGAACATCTTTCCCGCACGCAGTATGCCAACATCCTTTTTAATGCACTGCTGCCACCGTGCTCTCGAGGCCACATATCATACAGTAGCAGCCAGCCACCCTTTCCCTCCACACGGATGGTAGCCCCACAGTCAGTCCCAAATGCAAATCTCAACAACACTAGAAATCCAGAAGTCGCGCGGGCTCTAACACGGGTTATGAGAGTCGGTTGGAGAAGGGGTGTAAGAGAAAAGCTCTCTGTACGTTGGGCAGTCTGGACGGGGGAAACAGAGTGTCAAGCATTGCTGGGGTGTGGGTATCGTATTTGATATGTACAAAGGAATAAAAGTAGCTCGACCACCCGCTGTTGACGGCTGCTCAAATCAAATTGCTTCACGGACTGAGCAAATAGGTGAAGTGAAGCCAAGGCAATGGAAACCCCCTAATCCAATAGTAGGCGAGCAGCACTCCTAGATGATGAGCAGAGGTATGCAAAAAGCTTCGTCTTAGAAGCCACACGGTAAGTCTTGCATTCTACGACGGCTGAGATCACGTGTGATATTTCCCTGTTGAAGAGGATAGTCGATCTGGAGACTCCTATCAAAGAGCATCGATGATTTATGATATCCCTCTTTGCTTTCCTATAGGCACAGTGCGGGTCTTTTAGATCACGCTTTTCAAAATAGCACGAATGCAGGGGAGAAAAGCATGTAGAGGTGTTCGCTTGCATGGGCGAGCCGAACCAGGATTGGGTCGGGCATTTTTGAGGAGATGTAGGAAACTTAGACGATTGAGCGCTTGAAGTTAGACTTATGGGTTTATAAGGCTTATGCCTGGGGGATTGGGGTGTTTCTGGAGCACTTGTTTGGAGTTTGAGATTGAGAGGTTGAAAGCAAGTGGCAGTGGTGTATGTGGAGCCACTTTAACACATTCGAAGGAGTATATGGGTGTGAGAGGTTTTAATGGGGGTCTGTCAGCAACCTTCTGTGTGGGTTGAAATCACTTTTGGTGCTGTGGTGGGAATGAAGTGTTGTGTCAGGTCAAAAGCGCATAGCTAGGGCAGCCCGAGGAGAAAATTCAGGTTCCACGAAGCTTGACCACGGCGTCGGCGACATCGAGGCATTTTTGACCTTTGAAAAGTCCGTCACTCAGCAACCAATACCACCTAATCTATCAGCACCCAGTGCGAAGGATGATGATGACAGAACCTGCATTATATCAACAATACTCTAATCTACTCCAGTAGTTTAGAGTTAGTAGTGCATATGTGCATATGAAGGTCCAAAACCATGCTTCAAAAGCGCAATGTTGTACTGGCAGTTTGCCAACATTAATTTATGTCCTCTGCGTGCACCAAATGAGACTTCCGAGTCGCTGACCGAGTACTAGCAGTCCTTAGCGTGTCGATAGAACAAAAATCTATGCACACAAAGAAATTGATAGCCATTCATGATCAACGCAGGAACAACATGATACCAGTGCAACCCCCATACTGCTACCCTGTATATACACGCCGTGATCAGAGCACTATTGTGCGTGATCGTCCAAATTGAGGCCAAAATCCGCATATTTCTATACCGATGATTCCTATGCGTTTTGCCTTTGCCACCACTGGGCGTCCAACTTATCTCATTCCCGAAGAACTGGTCCCAGATGGCTTGAAGACATGCGTAAGACATGATGGCTACAGAATACTGCACTGACAAGGTGTAGCGGATCCGAGTCCATATCCTGAAGACTACCAGCTCGAGGAAGAGAGTTGGGAAGCCAAAGAAGATGTAGTAATACTTGAACAGGTCGGGTCTGGTCCAAAGGATGAGGTGTGCTGGAATCTGGCTTAGGATAGGTTGAGTTCCCTTGAGGATGAAGTCAATGAAGCCGACAAGGTGGCACAGTTTTTGCTTGACGGACAGAGCATTCGTCCAGAAACTCCTAGAGAAGCACAAGGACATACTTCCCGAGCACCAGCGCAGTTGCTGGGTAAACAGAGCACGTGGATTATCGGGGCTTGTCCCACACGCAAGAACCAGTGGTATGGCTTTGATGATCCAGCCATGTGTAGCAACGTAGATACCGGTATAGTTGTCTTCCGAACTGGCGATTGGATAAGTTCCACGGATGGGGTGGAGAGCAGTGCGCCGGTAGATGGCATTACTACCTACGCACAAGGCTGCGCCCCATTTGTCGCGGCACGTTTGCATGACGCGGTAATAATACTCCAACAGAGGCCCAGCCCCCTGTTCTATCCATTTTTGGTCCTGTGAAGAGCGAAAGTATTGCGGCGTTTGAAGCAGAGCAATTTGAGCATTAACAACCATGTATGGCACAGTTTCTAGCAGAAAATCTGGCCGGGGACAGAAGTCGGCGTCGAAGACCGCAAAGAGCTCGGCGGATGTTTGAGAGAATGCATAGCGCAGATTGCCCGCTTTCTTCAGCTCTGGTCTGTTCGATCGACAGATGTAATTAAATCCAAATCGCTTCGCGGAAAGTCTAACATCTTCGTTGGCACCGTCGTCGAGTACGTGAACCGATTTCTTCGAGAGAGGATACTGAACTTTGACAACGTGTCTCCACGTGTTTTCAAGTAGTTCAAGTGGCTCGTTGCATACCGGAAGGAAGACATCGACTTTGGGTGCTTTGTCTTCAGTCAATCTGATATCTTCGAGAAGCTTCTGATGCCCCTGAAAATCAAACGGTTTCCCAATGATTGGGATAAAAAGAGATGTGAAAAGGTAGAATTGGGTAACAAAAATATAAACGGCATACCAGGCATAGAGGGGATCTGCTTTCGCCATCATCCATCCTCCAACGGCAAGAGACAACACCGCGACTGTTCCGCAGATGACAAGGTAATTACGTTTCATGTCTAGGTAGCTGTATTTCTCCTTGTCCGTTGGCGCTGTAGGGAATACGAGTTTCGGCGCCCTCCGAGGGCAGTAGTTCTTCCGGTACGCTTGGAAGATTCTTTTTCTCATTCCCCCTGGCTTCCTTGAGCCATGCACGATGTATGTGGCCATAAATTGGTTTTGATCAGTTCTTGGTCGGATGTAGAGCTTGTTCTGCTCGAAGGTGCTCGAGAACTTTTTGAAGGCTTTTCACTCAGATGTACTTGTGCCATTGGCAAGATTGGTAACAAAAAGGGACAGCCCTATGTGCTTTCCCCTTGCCCTCGCTTGTTTCATGTTTGTAACAGCAACAGGCAAGCTTTTCGAGGCGAATTGCTGGTCTGTAGAGCGCTTTCGTTTAGGCAGAAGTTGCTTTCGGTACGAGAGTAGCTGACTCTCTTCGGCACCTACCCCGTACAGAGGTTACCAATCCTTCGACCCCGTGATCGTTGATCGCAGAAGGAGTACTCAACACCCGTATACCCATGCATCTCCGGCAACGTTTTGACTAGGTGGGTTTCAGCAGGCCCTGTTTGGTGTCACTTTGAAGCCCTGGAAGTCATATCTTGATTTAGCTTGATTATTCTGCTAATTTTGGATCAGCCCATTGGCGCGTCAATGCGGCTGCAGGGCTAGTGCGGTTGATCCAGCCTGTCCCGTCCGGAGATCTGAATGGCAATGGAACTTCTGCAGGATCAAAACAGGTCCGGATTCGGCAATGAGAATAAATCATTGACGATAAGGTAAATCTCGACGTGCATTGGAGCAACCTAGATTTCAGTATTATTACCATTAAACCCCTCAAAGTCGTCAGCGACTCGTCGCGTGCGAGCAGCCGTCACTGTGAGCTGCATTCCAAGTAGGTGTTGGGGCTCGAGGGGCTCGATATTTTGATTGAGTTGATCCTGAAAATCTATGAAGAGATAATCTAGTGTCGCTTACTCGTGTGTTTGACGTGCTATTAAATTTCTTAAAGGGAGAATGTACTCTTTGTTGAATACGCTAGCGATTGCCGATCAAAAAGTGTTCGGGATTCACGATTTCACTATCAAAGACCGCAATGGAGTTCAAATCAACAATCAATGACCAGAGAATGGTATAACTATATGGCGGTTGTATAACACGATTAGTCTCTGGGAAACCAGGACGACAAAATGTATAAATAGTCTCCAGAAGTTGGGTTTACTTAGGTCTAGGGTTCGTATCTCTTTTCAGTTGGTGCACTTCTAGAACTACCTCATTCGATTGTTTATTCGTCAACAAATCAACGTTCTTGATAGCCACGGCTCAACAACATGGGTTCGGATCCACCTGCTGCATTGCAATCCTTTTCTGGTAAGTTAAACACAGAGTGACAAATGTAGCTAACATCTTCCCAGTGTCAAGACCAGCAGTTCCCTCGCCTGACGGAGCGCTTGTAGCTGCTGTGGACCAGTCGCAATTGGTGCTTCGTACCTCTTCCGATGGTCAAATAGTGGAAAGTTTTCCATTACCACGCAGCGATGGAGGTCTATATCACCACATCAAATGGTCCAATCCCCAAGAGTCTTCAGCTACAGACAAGCCGCGTCGGATACTCCTCGCTAGTGATGTCACGATACGTGTTTTCGACGTCAAGAGTACATCCTGGAGCGCCGTCGTTAACGGGCCTGCTGGGAATGTGGGCAAAATAGCGCATACAGACTTTGGCGTTGATGAAGCCGAGGTCGTTGTGTTTTCTGACTTCGGTGCCAAAGTCACAATATGGTCGCTCGTTACAAGCAGAGGAGTGGAGATCAGAGATCCCAAAGCTGGCTTGAAATGCCATGATTATCGCCCATTGTCTAAGCATTGGGCTATATTGACTCGCGAGCTGGCTCACGATAATCTCCTGATACTGGCGCCCGGGACACACGACGTGCTTGAGAATGTGGAGTTACCGACCGTGGACGCACAAGGAGTCAAATGGAGTCCTGACGGGCGATGGCTGGTTATTTGGGATACTCTAAGCGCTGGCTATAGAGTCATGATCTACACCGCAGACGGACATCTTTTTAAAACCTATGCTGGAGGACAGACGGTTGATGATGTTGGTCTGGGTGTCAAGAGCGTCAAATGGAGTCCTCAAAGCGGGCATTTGGCCATAGGTGACTGTGATGATCGTGTGACGGTTCTTGCCAACAGCGCTGTGCGTCAAATTTCCGTGTCCAAAGTAAAGCCCACTAACAAATGTTTAGTTCCATCCAAAGATCCACTACAACCATACCATCTCAATAGACCCACATCAGACCGAAGTCTGGGAGGAACAGATACAAAGATCGCGAAACCGTAATTACATGCGAGCAAGCCAGCCTTCATCGCTTCCTTCGCGATCATCTCTACTTGGCAAAGGCGAGGCAGATACAGGCATTTCAGTGATGAAATTCAACACGGACGGTACACTCCTTGCAACACGCAGCGACTCCACGCCTTCGACTTTGTGGATATGGTCTGTGTCTTCACCAATACCGATTGCTGTTCTTATCCATCACGCTGCCATCAGGAGTGTTCACTGGCATCCGACAGTCTCTGATCTTCTCCTGGTTCATTGTGCGCTGAAAATTCCGACCATCTATCTCTGGAAATCTACATGGGAAACGCCTAATATCCTGAATCTACACCTGGACAAAACTGGTGGGAGTATGGAAGCTTGCTGGCTTTTTTCTGATGCTCATGAGCAATCTAGCTTCATGATAGGAAATGCCTCAAACTACACCGTAGCTCAACTTGATCTCAATGGCCATCTCTTACCGTCTCAGAACCTGCAGCAGGCCGATAAAAGAGGAGTAGATGATCGGTTTGACGGCAGTCCTGTTGGATTGTCGCCATTGAAGTCGCCTCATAGTAATCCGAGCTTCGGATCTGAAGAGGACGTGCATGGGCAGTCAAGTCAGTGGGGCATGACTGACGACCTGGACGATACCTTCCAACATAAACGCCAAACGAAGCTTGCAGTTTGATCTCAATCACCGGGTGAGACCATCGTATCTCGTCAGGAATGGACATCAAATTTCGTGCTTAGGTTCGGTTTACCTTACGTGAATGGCTGCAGGATGCCTCATCAGCCTCGATGCCTTCAGCGCGGAACTATCTTAAAAATCGAGCCTCCATGCTTCAATCGTATTGAAATAGTCGAGAACCGGCATGCGTATGAGTCACGGCTCTGATATCTACTTTGCATACACAAGAGTTCATCCTCAGGTGGGACTCGCTTGTCGCGCTAAGGATTTGCCGAGGTGCAGCACCTCTTCAATCTTTGAAGGAACAATCGACCTATTGCTGTCTGGTTGATCAGGAGTAAATTGTCCTGCGACGATTTCGACATCGATAACGACCTCCACACTCAATAAGGCGCCGCTGAACTGCTATTGATTAACGTTATCAGCATCCCTCACCCTCAGATCTCTGTGGATAGCTTCCAGAAGATGGCTAGAAAAACAGTGCCTTTCAAGATAGCTCCACCGCCGTGGAAGTGCAGATGCACTGCTTACGTTTTGCCTTTCTTTTATTCTGCATCCTCTGGTCTTCCTACCGATCTAGCATACGCGCCTTTAGAAGCCGTAACGTCAAGCTTTAGCTCCCAAGCTGAAGCGGGTGCCTACAAGGGTGGCCTTTGTCTCGTACAGATCATCCGATACACTGAGACTCCGGTGGGATCTTACGATGAGCTTGCTATTGTGCCAGGGGATTTTGGGGTCCCTGGGCAAAAAGAGCAGAACATGCGAATCACCAGAATTTACGTGAGTCAAAAAGATAGTTGCTATAATGGTCAGTGTTTCGTGGGCTATCGCGCCTGAATACAATTTCTAATCTACGTCAAGGCCGTAATAATTGGAACATCCCCAAGTAAGTCGATGTGTTATTGTGGCGCTCCCTGAATATTAGACATTGTTGCATCTTCTCTAACCATCTATGAACTTGCTAAGGCATCTGGCGCGCTTTGAATTTACATCGCTATCCCAGAATCCATCGTGGTCTTCCCGTTCGAAACACGTTCCGCCACCACTGAAAATCTCAGTGTTTGCACCAGGTGAGAATGCACCGCCAAGCGCAAAACCGTTCTTTACGACAACGCTCCAACCTATCAACTACCTACCTAGTTGGTACACATTCCCCTTCAATTCTACTTGGGCAACGTATTTCGGCTTCAGCAGCCACATGGCCCAACCACCACTCCCGGCAGGTGAGACCAAAGAAGAGTGTGGCTCTGAAACTTGGATCCGATCGAAACCGGAATTGAGTAGTAAGAAAACCCGAGCTGTTTGGTGGGACATGCAGCAAGAAGGAGCGGATCAACCAAACGAAGGGCCTAGCGACAGTGAGACTGAGTCGTTGCTCTCAAAGAAAGGCCCTGGTAAAGCAGTGAGGATGCTCGATGGAGTAGACAATTGGTGGCCTGGTTTGGGTCGATGGAGGATCGGTTTGTGGCTCGATGATGCAGTGCTTACGCTGGGAGAGGCGGAGGAGATGAATGTCGAGAAAAAGACGAATTGAGCTTTCTCGTCGCAAGTAATGGCATTTGGCCCTCCAAAATTGCCACGCATCAAACCTTTGTATTACAGTAACATTTGAGCGAGTTCCAATCAAGCATGTCAATAATCGATTGCCCGTTAAATCAGCTACTTAGTACATCGCCGTTAAAGTACTTCGCACCTTGCCCGCCAAGCCTGCCTTTCGATATCGACGCGCTAAGCTCTAATCAGGAACAGCCTCGCTTAGCCCCACAGATCGCATTTGCAGCACCTCGAATCTCAATCGCGACGAGGTCATCCAGTATCCAGACACTGATAACCACCTGCAATCATGGTACGACAGCCGGAACGCGAGCATAACCTCGTGCTCGAAGCTAACACACCTCACAGGCACCAGCAGCAGCCTCCGCAGGCAAGAAGCAAAAGAAGAAGTGGTCCAAAGGCAAAGGTAACTCATCCTCCTCCCCCTTCCCTCTCCCTTTGCCTATCCCTTTTCCTTCTCCTTATCCTATCCTCCCCTCCTACCCTCTCACATCACCCCAATTCCATCACTAATTTACCTCCACAGTCAAAGACAAAGCCAACCACGCCGTGGTCCTGGACAAAGCGACCTCAGACAAGCTCTACAAAGACGTGCAATCCTACCGGCTGATCACCGTCGCCACGCTAGTCGACAGACTGAAGATCAATGGTAGTTTGGCGCGCAAGGCGCTGAATGATTTGGAGGAGAAGGGCCAGATTAAGAAGGTGGTTAAGCATAGTAAATTGAGTATTTACAGTGAGTTTGGTGCCCCTTGTTGGCTTGTGGGACGTTGGGTTTGTTGGTGGGGATACCATGGCTGACTTGTGGGATAGCGAGGGCGGTGACGGCTGCGGAGTAGATGGAGATAGAGAGAGTGGGGGCATGCGGTGTGGCGGCGGGATGGCTGGGTCGCTGGCTTTGGGCATACTATGAGAGCTTTATGAACGCAGCAAGAAATCAAAAGTACTAGGGCTAGTAGTCCCAGACGTCGGTTCCACGGGACAGTCACCCCGAACAGGATGACATTGAACCAACACCTTTCAACCCTTCCCATCCCCCTGTCCCCTCTTCGGTCTCCCCTCCTTCGCCTTCCCACACAGCTCCCTCACAGGCCCCAATCTCCCCTCCCACCCCTCCTCCCTCTTCACCCTGCCCACCCAGAAATACTTCCCCTCCTTCCCCCCATCAAACATCCTCTCCCACCCCCGAACCGCATCCCTAACCTTCTTCCTCGCGACCCTCCTCTCCCTTTCCAGCCTCAATTTCCTCTCCCTCTTCTCTTCCCTCGTCTCCCCCATCAACAGGAACAAACATCTCCTCCACCCCCCTCAAATCGGGCGTCAGATCCTCGTCAAAACAGCCCGTCACGTACGCCCTGGTCGCGTCGCGCCCGGCGAAAAAGGAGTAGCTGCCCCCGGGCCCGTAGAAGTGCGGGGAGACGCTGACGTCGTAGATGCTGCCGTTGAGGGCGAGGTAGATGGGGAGGTTGGGGTTGGAGCCATCGTAGGCGGCGAGCTCGGCGTCTGTGAGGGAGATGGGGCCGCGCTGCCGGGGATGTTAGGGGCTTTTCGGGGAGCTGGGTGGAGATTGGGGGTTTGTGGATGGGGGAACAGGCATTGTGGAACGGAGAATAGACATCGAGTGTCAAGGATCAGGCCTAAAAGACTGGGATAAAAGAGGTAAAGTAAGAAACGGGAAACCTCACAAGCCAAGCCTTCAACCTCGCCGGCCTCGTCAGCGGCGGCCGATAGCCCCAGAAAACAGAGTCGCCGGTTATGAAATAGGAGAGGGAAGAGGAGAGGAGGAGGAGGCCGGCGAGCACGCGGAGGATGTCGAGGACTGAAAAGCGGATTTTGTCTTCTTTGGAGGCGAGATCTGGTGGGGTGTTGGCTTCTGCGGTGGAAGGAACAGAGCCATTTTGTGCGGTGGAGGCGGTGTGTCGGGAGCGCAGGTTTGGGCTTTGGGATGCCATTTGTTGCGGAGAGCGGAGGTGGTGGATGCGTGGGTGAGGGAGGGGGTGGTTTTGACATCACGTGATACAGTTTGGTCAGCTCGGTCAGGTAACACAATTCCGTCCACAAATTCTGCAACCGCTACAGAATTCAACGTATCCCATGCCCTGGCACGGTGAGCCCTGTCAGGGCATGGGATAATGGACTCACATGGTTATACACACAGTGTTTTGTCCTATTTTGTTTCTGCTGTCATTCAGCTGCAAAGACAGGTTACTTCTGCGAGCGAATACTCGGGTTCCCAGACTAAGAAAAATTGCTACATCGTTGAACAAGGTGATTCCTGTGGTTACTCTCCATTCTCTGCATCTCACTCCCCATTTAGTTAGACATACTTCCATTAGAATCCTATAAAACAGCCGCGTAGCACCTCTAATTTTCTTCTTTTTTGGAGAAAACGCAGTGGCATAAACAAACAAATCAAATCGTAAATCATCCAGTTGCTTTCCGCTTTCGATCATGCTATCCTACCAAACGCCAATCTTACCCGTAACGCCCTCTATACCTAAGCCAGTCCCTCTTCTATCGACCTCTCTAGATTAGTAATCCTGATCTTCAATTAATTCTTCAGTAAGCTCCACACTACAGAGCATGAACCGCTCTACTTCATAAACCTCATCTTTCCATTGGCACCAGTACCCCATTTCGAACAGATGGGATCGCCCTTGATGTGCGCGGGGCTTGAGTACGCAGCACCCCAGTTCCAATTTGGATTTAGCCTCGAATCGTCCTGGACTGTTGTATCCCAGGGCAAAAAGTACCAATCGTTGCTACGGAACTCCTCGCCCGGTGTGGCCCCTGCATTGTCATTGCCAGTATACCTGGTCGTAAACATGGCATGATGATAGGCGCCCACGTAGACCTTGGGGTGATTGCGATCCTTGGCGTTCTGATCGAACTTATCATGATCACCATTGATGGTGTTCTGGATGTCTTGCCATTTCTCTGCTTTTTGACCCTTGTGGTAGGATTGAAGAAGGTAGCCGCGATACCATTGATCAGAGTTACCGTCCTGCCACCAGACCACGCTGACCCATTCCCAGTCGAACTTGTGGCCAGAGTCCTGCTAAACTATCAGCCTCGCTCCAAGCTCGCCGAGGGAGAACAGAGACTTACGTGTTTGAAATAGAGGTAATAAGTCACGCGCCATGAGTCGCCGCATCGGGTGACGGTGTAGTAGGTCGGGAAGGCATTTCCTTGAGTATTCTGCCCATGCCAATCTCCAGTGTCTGCGCACCCCTTGCCAATGTTGGTCTGGTATTGAGGGTCATTGCCATTGGTTTGCGACCCGTCGGACTGGACGGCATCCTGGGGATAGCAAGGCTTCATGCCGCGAGGGCGGCCGAAGTGCCACATGGGTACGGCAGCCATGGCGACCCCGTGAGGGTCTCTGGTAAACATGGAGCCAGGGATACGGTCGTTCGCGACGGCCAATGGAATGAGAGCTGCTACGGCAGCAAGAAGCGTTGGGAGAAGCATAGTTGGGGAGACAGACAGGAAAAGAGCCGGATTCGATTGGGAGTTTTGCAGCTTCTGCTTGCCTTTTGAGGAATGAGATGTTGATACTGCTCATCAGGGGCGGTTCACCCTCTTTATATACCCAACCACATGGCGACTGCATCGATCTCAGCCGTACGTAGGGACTCCTGCTTGAGTCTACCAACTCTCACAATGCTGACAGTCGTTCAGCTCTAATCACGCCATACTAAACGCTCGGATTTTTATTTAGCGGTCAGTCTTACATGACCATTATTATTCTCCAGGGGATGCTTGATACCTGCATGCGCAGCGGTTATTCCCGATGGGGGCTGCTTACTCATATGATTATTTCTATTAATAGATTGCTTCCGAATCTTCACTGTGATCTGGAACTCTCGAGGCCACTACTAGTTGCCAATTCCACCGTCGATACCGATATAGCGAGCAGCCACAGCTGTGTGCGCAGAGAAGTATGAGTAGCATAATTACTGGATCGGCCGGTAGCCAGCTGAACCTCGGATGCATCCCCGTCCAATACACTGGCAAGCCGCGGACGAAAACACGAAATGAGGAGTTCTTCACCGTAGCTTGACCGAGCATGTCAGCTCTGAATAATTCTCCGAACTTTACTACAACGTTGATGACTTGATTTCGAGAGCTGAAACTCTGGCAGGAGATGGAAGTCGAAGACCCTGCGGGCGCAGCTCCGGGGACATTTCCGGGTGAGGGAGGATGCACATACCGTTCTGGGAGGTGCGCATACACAATTAAAGACTCCCTTCGCTTCCACATCGCCATCAGCCAGGGAAGAATCGATGACAAGCGGATCACCGTCGACTCGGTGAATGCTTTGGCGCAGTGGTATTTTGCAGGATTTGATCGAATTGCCGGCACTCTGGTCGATGAGGAGGACAGACGTGTAGTATGCGACGTAATCCGAATTCGCTTACACCGTTCTCTTAGCTAACAGAGATTTCATTAGTGAGACGTGAAATACGTTAATCCATCAATAATCGCCTGGCTGTGAACAAGAAAGAGCGGGAACGACTTAGTGAAGAGGAGCTGATGCAATTCAATTTTACGTTCTGATCCATCGATGATGCGCAGTTCACCCATCCACGTAATAAAGTTCGAGTTCCGTTCGCAATCGCCGTCTTCTGTTGTACAGGAGCGGGAACTGATGCGTTCTGATCGCTTGGAGAATATTGAAGGTATATCAATACGCGTCCCGAAGGGATAAAAGCTGACCTATCAGATTGACCAGCGCTGAATAAAACTCAATCTGGGTGAACAAGACATATTGACGCAACGAATTGTCGCATGGCCAGGTGGGATTGGGGATCTTTAATTATCATATGTCGAGCGGCAGCTCGCTTTTTCCACACTTCCATCTGCAAATCTCTTTCGTCTCATATCAACTCTGAAAGCACTGTCACTAACATCATTGCGCCCCTGTACTACTTGCATGGTTACGGGTATTTGGCTTTTGCGTGTCGTTGTCGAACTTTCCCGCTCGAGCTCCACTTTCCCACGATTGGATGGCGAGTATGGTTTCCGAAAGATATGGCATTGTCATTGCCGAAGTAGAAGTCTACATCCTCCTTCTAACCTTATCCCTTTTTGTCGTGGTCCGTCACGGTTTCTCCAGATCGGCCGGCTATCTATATTTTTATCTCTTCCGCGGTTGGCATTCTGAGCGAGGAAAACTCAGGCAATCGTACCGATTTGATATGGGCTGGCGATATTGGGTAGTATGGGCATAAGCCCCTTGCTTCTGGCGAGCTTCGGCTTGCTCATTCGAGTGTACGCTTGCCCTCTAAACATTAGGCCACCTGTGAATAACGGTCATTGTAGAAACGAGAACAGTGTCCCTCGGTTCAGATGGCTCATCCTCGCGTCTCATAACCTTCACCTTCCCAATATCCGTGCTCTTGTCCTTGCCATCGAAGGCGGCACGCGCCTGGTGCCTACCGACCCTTCGATGCATTCCCAGGGCAAGAAACTCGCCCAAGCGGGTATCATCGTCTTCATGGTCGTCTTTACAGTTTATGTGCTTCTGTGCATCCTTACGCTGGCGTTCAGGCACGCTCTTGTTGCAGGCAAAAATCGAATCCTCTATAGCCTGCTGTTAGCCCCGCCGTTCATCATCGTACGGATATTAGCGAATTTCCTCATGAATAAAACCTTCATGGTAGGAAACGGTAAGGCGACGGTTCAGCTATGTATGTAGATCGTAGAAGAGATGATTGTTGTAGTCATATACATCGGAGTCGGAATGTCGGCACCGATCCAAAACAGTGACTAAAATCGGCCTACGCGATGCAAACGACTAGAGCATGAAAGGAACGACCTGTATGTTTGGATTCGAATGGCTTAGTATCAACGCGTCCCGTATTTTGGACCCTCAATCTACAACTTGGCAGTACATAGCACAAGAGGGTATACAGGCCAGTAGGCAGATTGGCTTTGATATGTTTTTCAAGGAAAATCATCTGGAACTCGTTTAGATATTATTGGTGACTTTGATAGCCTCTTGTCGAGAGTTTCAACTAGCCAAAACTGTAGATTCTTTCTTTAGGTGGCTTGGCTTCCTTCCAAGCCCTATTGAAGTCGTACATCCTCTTGCGGAACGAATACTTGAACCGAGCCAATTTTCCTGGTCTCGGCACAAGAATACCAGGGTTTTCGATGCTTGACAGCCACCAAGGGTCGGTCGGAAACCTCATAGCGCCCAGTATCCTTTCCACTTCGACGGTCACTGTATGTCCCGTATCTCGCAGTAACACAGTTGCGTGCATGCCGCAATACGAGCATTTGAGCCTCGAAGGGAAACAATGACGCGATCGTAGTAAACGCATCTTTTGAATAGCGTATACAGCTTTCCAACCCTCGAATTTGACATGTGGGCAGAAGCTGATGACTGATTTATCGAGTTCATGCTTTAGCTTTCTGCATTGCAGGAGAACAGTTTGAGACTCATCGAAGCAGAAGCGCCAATAATATTGCAAGACGTAGCGAGGTCCGCTCTCATCTCGCCACATTAAAGGCTTACGTAAAGCACCCCGACCAGCAAGGTAGGGCAAAGACCGTGGGTTATCGTTGTTATTCCATGCACGGGCGTGGCCCTCGTGGCTTGGCAGGGCCATAACTTGCCCGTGCATGGGATATAGGTGTCCAGAGGGATCCTGTTTGGTATCTTCGTTGTTGGTAGTAAAGGTGAAGTATCCATATGGATAAGAAGGTTTCTGAGCAAGTTCTTCGAAGGATATAGTGTTGTTGGGGCTGATCCTGAGTCGACCCTTACGGCCAGCACATATTCTTAAATGCGGCCCTTTATCACTTTCTTCGATGCTGAAAAGTTCCTTGGAATGGTAGCACCTGCACGCGCTGCAAACAAGTACCCTCCCAGGCCCGCTGATGTAGCTCTCTCCTAGACAAACCCACGCAAACCTAAGAGTAGGTTCCGGACTGAAGCGCAACTCCTTAAGCAGATGACTGACTGGAGGATTCCCAGGGTAGAATTTACGGCAAGATAGTCTGAAAGCAATGACTGCTTCGACCTCAAGGTACCGAGATATCAAGTCCAGTAGTTCCCGGGGAAGACGGAGTATTGGCGGATCGGCCGTATGATTGTCTTGACAAACGAGATCTGCCCCTGGCGACACCATTTGCATTTCCATATACGGTGAACTCAGATTCTAGCTGCTAATGGTATTTGACTCGTTCAGCACCTGGGATAAATCAACGAAAGGCTTCGTCCGAAATGCCCACATAGTCTCAATGCAGAGTGCCGAGAAACGAAAAGTCAAGATACCTGGCATAGGTTTTGAATACCGACTTCAAACACAAAGTTGCATAATCGTACGAAGTCGTCGTATTTGATCAAGTGATATTCGACAAACACTTGCTGGGGATGACAGCCTCATGTACTCAATGGCACCGAGAGCACCTAGAACTCGGTTGGTACTAAACCTGGGAAATTAATAGTGATCGAGACGATGGCTACCGAGGCTTGAGCATCAGGAAGAGATGATTGTGAGAGGATTACTGACTTGTCGTAGACCAGGAAAGAGAGGGTGAACAGCTTTAAAGTATGAAGCCTTGCCCCAGGCAGCAGTTCCGCAGTTCTACCGATTCGTAGCTGACTAATCATAAGTGACGTCACTCGGGCGAACAACGGCTGGAAGTGCAAGATGTGGCCGCTCGCTGACTACTCCCCAGTCAATGGTTCCTTGCGACCACTCCCATCGATTAAACGCCAGGCTGTCTTCTTTGCAACGGGCGCTCTTGCTGGTACATCCGCCGTGCCCATTGAAGTCCTCTATCAGCACTTCACTTCCAGTGCTAAACGCCACGATGTAGCCCTCCGCTATCTGGCACCACCAATCGCATACCGTGCCGGCGTTCGCTTCTGGACCTTTGATCTTGCGAAATCCCAACTCGAGCATACATCAACCCCGGCATGGTTGCGCGGCGCCATACCGGGAGCCCTGGGTGGCTTTGCTGAAGTATCAGCCCAATCTGTCATTCAGCGTAAGATCCCAGACCCCGCTGCTGTGGAAGATCAGACTGCGAAGCTTTCCTCTGCTTCGGCGTCTGTACCTATCTCTGTAAGACATTTTCTCCCGACCAATCACCACCAAAACCGTTCTAGTATTGCTGGACCCTTGAAGCAGCGGCAGGAGGCGCAGGAAGTGCGATTATGAGTACCATACATCGCGAGAGAAGCAAAGCACTGCTGGGCAATAGCTTCAAGGGTGCAAGCATCATTGGCACGGTGATTGCGGTGCAGGTCACGAGCTGCGCAGATGTTCTGGAACGAATAGAATAAAGCAACCCGCGTTTGGCTTCAGAGCTTTATGAAATGCACGAGATCTGTTTGGCTCGCAGGTGGATGTTCGTACCCATGTCTGGGATGACATCTCCCATCAAACGCTCACACATACATATTCTTTTGGTTGGACGGACAACAGATACTCCAACGGAGCGACACGGACATTTTGCAGTTTGTTTAAATCCGCAAATGAATTACCTGATCTCCTAGCTTGCCTTAAAATTACGGAAGAAGCTGCTTTGACATCCGGCTCGGGTTGGACGATTCAGTATTTGCTGCTATGACCGTCGCAGAACTTTCTTGAGTGTTTTCTGCAAGGTCTGAACGTTGTAATCCACTAAGGCCTTTTCTGACTCGAATTTAGGTTCCTTCGAGATGCCTATCAGTGCAAGATACCTGACACTCAAGTCAGCAAAGATGCTTGAGATTATATGCTTGTGTGCAACCCCACGTATTGATCTCCCTCAGATACAGACTGTATCCCTTGATGTGACTGACAAAGGACTCCGCACTCTGCTTGCTGATATCCTTCGCCCTTTTCGAACCATCTTCTTTTCTGTCCCTCTCCCATCCATATACCTCTGAAAGATCCACAATGACATCAATGTAATCAGAACATAGCCCATAGGTAGCCATATCCAGCGGACTGGTATCAGATGCAATATATATCTTACTCAGCACATCAAACAAATACACCTTCTCAAACCTACAGCTCGCGGTAATAGTATTCAACAAAGCCTCAAACACCGGCAACTGGGGCACCAAACCCTGGATTACCTTACTAAACGCCTCAAAAATGCCATAATCATAGATACTGGTCGGATAAAAGCTGACAGGTGGATTCTCCAGTCCCGCATCAAACAGATCATCAGATACGCGCTGGATAATATCGCGGATGATATCTTCCCGGTAGTCGTCGGCCAGGGAATCGGTTTTGTGGATGAAGACGCTGTATTTGATTTCGGGGAATGATTGCTGGAGGTGTACGATGGTTTCGGTGAGGCGCACGATCGCTTCCATATAATTGTCTTGCGCGTCGAGGACCCAAATCATGGCGCCGACGCCGCCGAAGATGCTGTCGGCGTCGAAGGAGGGGTCGAGGTAGTCGATTTGGCCAGGGAGGTCCCAGACTTGGAAGTCCATGAATGAGCTAGGATTATTAGAGTTAGTTTGCGAGAAGCGTGCGAACGTATAGAAATAGAGACGGAGCGTGGAAATTTGAGAGGAGAAGAGGGGGATTTACTGCATGGCTTCCTTCTTGATCTGGGTCGTTGCTTCGAGGAAAAGGGTCTCGTGAGGAGCCATTTTGTGAAAGACGACATTTGAGATGGAGGATTTGCCACTTCTGTTTCGTGGTTTAATAACTATGTCTGATGCTCTTGTCTTTTTCGTCGGTACCTCTTGAGACCCATCAACAAGAGACGAGGCTTGTGCTCATGCTGCTCCGAATGGATGACGCCATTACTATCGGACGCCGACGAGGTGTCATCGGATTCAATATTGGTCTCCGCAAGAGCCACTTCCTAGATAAAGGGTTCTATTCAGTTATTTTTGATAATGTGAATATGCGTCAACGTCTTCCATCCAGGACAGATTGATGGCAGTGAGCTGATGCTAGGAAAATGATTTTGCGAGATCATACCTCAGGAACCATCTCATCTTCATCAGTTACCATCTCATCTTCGTCACTGTCGGATGACATGACTGTATAATCAAGTGTGTAAAGGTGCCTGTAGCTTTTCATTTCGCGATGAGAAATCTTCATTCGTTGGCGGATCGTGACGCGCGCTTACCCGCTTACGTAATAATTCTACTCAAGCCGACTCCCTAAGAAATGACGCCTGTGACGCGTTTCCTTACAACTTCACTTGGTTTTATGAGCACAAGGCAATACCGAATTATTCATATACATACCTTGACACTTCCTAGCGGCAAGCATCAGATGGAGTCGTCTATGCTTTGTGGTGTTTGAGCCAGGGCCAGAAAACGCTGGTTCTGTAGCTGTCGACAACGGGTTCTAATACCACAGAGCCGACTTATTCAAAATATAGGTGGGTTGATCGGACGACCTGGTCATCATACATATTGTGGAGGAACCCCGTTGAGAAGAATTAGCTGTCTTCGATGCAAATGATGAAAGCAAAGCTCCCCAAAGCCTATCGCGATACTTGATTGCGACACAGGAGTATAACTGTGTGTTGAGAATTGTTCAAAGAAATCTGGATGCGAAAAGGTGATTGACATACAGTCCACATCTCCACATTCGAGCTGTCCATCTACCTTCAAAGTCATAATCGTCGTCTAATATCGTGGCCATTGCTTCAAGGCACTTGATCACTTGAACTATTATATATCAATATGATGGCGTAAATAACTATTTCATTGTTCAAGGATGCTTCAAAGAGATCGTGAAAAAACTTGATCAGAGGCTAAGTTTTCTGAAGTCCTTTCTCATTCATTCATCTGCTGATCTTCCCCTTTAGAGATGTGATACTGCGCTATCAAATCTTCTCCAGTCCCTCCACTAACCTGCCTGGTTATCCAAATAGTGAATACCGAACCACGAGTTGCGCAGTAAAGCGCATACTCAAGCCTCTACGACAGCGCTTCACCCAGGTAAGTGTCTTCAAGAGGCGCAAAACACAACTTAAGTTCGGGCCTAAGCGAGTTCATGCCGCAAAATGTGATGAAATGTCATATGTTGTCACATCCTCGCGTGAAAACGGCTGTGTTATTCAATTTCTTGACCTATGCTACACGGTCATACACGTTGGACAAGTGACATTCACTCTCATAGTCGGACTTAAATTGTACCAATCGCTCGATTGCAAAGTTCTAGACCTATACACGTGTCATCTTATTCACACCATATCACACTTTCCATGTTTACACATGCATCGCGTTGCAATTAAAAGCTTCCCTTCAAGAAGTTTTTACCGCTCTTTTTGCTTGTCTCTCTACCTAAACGCTCATCTACGAAATGATCATGGAGCGGAAAATTGACCCAGCAGGTGTCAACAGCAGCGATGAGTCGATTGTGGATGAAATCCATACTTTCTCATTAGAGGTAAATAGAACAAGACATGCGTCTCCACCGAGTTCGGAAACCACGGTTCTGCAATCTCACATCGACACCGCTACGAGACCCACAGCTGTGGCTTTGGCAGATAAAGTAATTCAAAGGTACCTTCAACCTCGTAACATCTATAAAGTCTAATTTTACACTTCTAACAATGGCGTTAGGACGGACTCACTGTTAAAGCAGAATGACGATCTACTCCGGAATAGTACAGTAGTCGCACCATTAGAGATCTGCATGGAGACTTTGGAGCCAGAATACCCTTCAGAAGGCACATATCTCACACAACCTGAGAGAATACGCCCGTCTATGAGGACTAGGCGTGAGGATGTATCCAGGCTACTGGAAAGTGGCACCATGTGGAAGCCTTTACCAAGACCACTTCTCCTGCAATGCCCTCTTGAGATCACGTTTGAGATATGTCGATACGTATGTGGCCCTCAATCCTGTCCTTTTGATTAAAATTCTAACGTATTGTCAGCTTCGTCGGGCCGACTTGAGAAGTATTAGCCAAGCCTCAAAGCAATTACGTTCACTTCTGTTGCCGACTATCTACCAGGATTTTGTCTTGGAGATATCAAGCAATGCACGTGATCTACGCAGTTTTCAAATATTCTTAGATCCTGCCTTAGGTATTACTCCGCTGATTAGAGGTATCACGGTTCGCACAACACCGAGAGATGTTCGTGAGGTGAAAGTGACATGGGAAGACACAGCAGCTATGGTCAATAAATTTCTCCGGTTGCTTAACCAAAATATGCCAGCAAATAAGCTCAGGTATCTGAAGTATGTATGACTGAACATTTATCGGGCATTGAGGAGCTAAAAATCTACAGCTGGCATTGTCAATGGCAGCTCGAGTCTAGCACAGCCAGTCAAATTACCAATCGTCATGCAATATCCCTAAAGGAGATGAGAATTAACGACCTTTCGCTACTTACTACAGCTAGCGACATTGGCTTACCGTGTTTGACTACATTACATCTCGCCTACACTGGGCCCCCAAAGTACACCTTAGCTGTTATCATAGGATTTCTGTTCAAGAATTGGAAAACACTCCGAGATCTAAGGCTTGGATTTGGAAGTAAGTATGGATGATATGTGCAACGCGAACTCGCCGAAGCTTACATCAGCGCTAGGTCTGGATTCATTGTTCCTTACTCTTAGCAACATAAGATGTGAAGTTGTAAGAAGGGGCGAGTTGGCATCAGGGCAATCGCTACTGAGACTCGATAATTTACACATATACGAGTTCGACTTCACCGGCGACGCGATATTGGACGTCCAGCCAAACATTAATCTGATTGACCTGAGTTGCCTGAAAACCCTGTTTTTAGACCAGTGCGAAGGCGTCTTCGACATATTTGGCAGGAACGGTGTCAATGCAGCAGATTTCTTCGGATGGACTCCAAACCTGAAGGCTTTCTCACTGAAAGCCAAGAGTTGGAGTGACAACGAGCATAGAGCTTTAGAAGCCTTCTTCGCATCGTTCACTGGGCTCGAACATATCGCCGTCCTGATCCAGGATAGAGGGAGCGCATATTGGCCGGGCAACTTTGTGACTAACCATTGCCGGACTCTCAAGAGTCTTGTGTGGGAGCACAACTTCTCACCACGCACCCGGAAGAGCCGACTCAGGACTGAGTTAAAGCGAAGGGAGTATCGTTTCCTAGCTTATGTCTGTGAAGTCTGCCCTAATCTACGTGAGCTGGGAATAGCCTTGCCTATTCCAACACACCATTGGCGTTACAAGGTATTATCTATCATCTCTACTCAGTTTCGTAGAACTTACTGATGCTGACAGCAGGGTTCACGACATCTCTGCAAGTTAAAGCATCTAAGGACTCTGAACATACGGCACTTACCCATCATTGCGGATGAAGAACGACAGGACAAGCCATTAAATAACATCCCAAGCCTGGCACTACGATTCGGTGACAATCTTCTATACGCGCGATCGATAGCCGATCCTCCTATTCTCGGTCCCCCATCTTTGAATCTGATCGCACTCGGCGCAATAACTGTGCGTGCAAGATGTCGCGACACCACATCTGAAGAGAGCCAACAGATGTGTCCACGATTCTATTCCGTAAAGTGGCCTGTAGATCAGATCACGGGTGTACACTATCCACGACTTCAGCTGGAAGCTCTTGGCAATTCGAATGGCCTGGAGGAGATCTCTTCTGATCTGCGTATTTTTGAGATCGGATGGTAGTACATGGAGATATCGGACACGCTATTCAATCGATGCTCTTGAACTCTGGAATTGGCCGATTATTTTTGCTAGACCTGTTGGCTAGGTCTATGACGGGTCGCCCTGCCACACGATATTAGTTTGCATAGGAGTTATCATTACGGTCATTTCTCAGGCTTGACCCCTTCCTGAAAACCTATCAAGAGTTCACTAAGATAAACTTTGGACCAGTCCTACATCGTTCAAAATCGCGAAGTTCTCATAGTGGAGAGAGAGCCTAAATCAAGCCTGCAACTACAACCACCACACATCATAGTCACTCCAATGCCCATGAAAATGAGCTACACGGCCTTCTTTCACAACACTACTATGGCTATTTTCCAACCCATCAACTTCCCAACCTAAGTCCAAGATCGAAAAGGCTACAGTCCTATTTCCTTTGTGCCGATATTAATACTACGAGCAGGAAACGAAGTCTCCGGTCGCTGCCATGTTCGCAAGTCAAATATGCCAGACTCAGTTTCAAAATCGAATACCTCGAGAACCCGAACCCAGTCTCTGGTAGAAATGTATACTAATATCGCAGTGAAGCACGAAGAAAACCATTCACAAACAATGAAAATGTGAGCTCACAGGAACGCATTATCTGCTCAACATACAGTCGTCCCGAAGAACATCGAGCGTTAAGGGCTATCTCGACCGCGGAAGAAGAGCCGGTTCCAGAGACTCATGCAAGTTCCAAATAACCTCCTCCCGTCTCCAAACAGGAGAATCCCAATCACACAACCCAGTAGGCCATTTCAGCTCGCCTCAGAACCCTCTACCAGCCCAGTAAACAACATCCCAAATCACACCACTAATTCCCCAACTCAATACCCATCCTCTCTCAACTCCCATCCCCGGACTACATCTCGGCACTAAACATCTGCACAGTCGAGAAAGGTTCCCCGAAGCACTGCCCTAATATAGACTTTCTCACGAGAAAAGAACTCGATATTGCACAAACCTACGCGTCCGACTTCGAGGAAAGCATAGACTATCGCTACTCTTCCCCACCCTGCCACCACAGAACCCGGAGTCATGGGGGGGGGGATTCGCGGTGTGACTTACCATGGGCTTCTTGAGCGGGGGAGTGGGAATGATCCAGACGAGTATAGAGCAAGGTAACAAGTGCCCTATCTCAATCCAGGCGGATATCAATGCCTAAGGTAGGGAAAGGAAGTGCGCCACATGGGGTTTGCATCGCAGAAGGATTGTGTGTACCAACTAAGGTATGAGACTACATATGGAAGTAAATTGCGGGAGACTGGGGTTTGTTCAAAGCCGCACGTGGTTTCAGTTTAGAGCGAGAGACGGGTTGATGATGTGGGCAGACTCGAAAATGCCTGAGAAGCCACTATCAGGACCAGATTCGAAGCTCAATCTAACACACGATAGAATTTTAATGGAGAAGAAGAAGCACACAGATTGCATCAAAGCTCCATCCACTCGATAAAATTTTTTTCGTGATTTGAAGGTAGCATACAGAATAGACATCCACCCTAGTGAATTCTCATCCGCAGATCTAAAGGGCTTTTGAGCGCGCAAACATAGAGGTGTACACAGCGTCCACAACCGGCTGAGCGCTGATCTGGCGCCCACCGAAGAACCTTCCGTTGAGACCCATGATGGCATTCTCCCCGCCCTGCACCTTGTCGAATTTGAGGTAGATGTCGCCTTGCGTGTTCGGATCCACGTGGGCGTGTACCACTTTCCCGTACTTTGTATTGCACTCGGCTCGGACATCCTCTTCGAGCTCTTTCACCCACGCCTCACCTTCTTCCCTGTGATCGTTGTTAGCGAGGCTCTAAAAGGAGGGGAGAAGGGGGCTTACTCCGCTGGATCGAACATATTCTTGAGCTGTACACAGCGGCTAGCCTGGTTGACTGTGACCGGCAAAGGCTTGTTCTCGGTCTTTGGCTTGATGACCTTGCGCTTATCATCAGCTCCATTAGCATCAGCGGATGGCTCGTCGGTTCTGGCCAACTTCCTCATCAGTGCATCCCTAGAGTAATTGTTAAAGTTGACGCCAGCAACATCAGTATCGTCGAGAGCACTCGCGCCACCTCCACCTTTCTCGCTGTCGCGACCCCCAGCACGATCGAAGGCACCGCCCCCTCCGCCTGCTTGTGCACCACGGCCACCATGACCCGAGAAGGCAGAACCCTGGTAGTTGCGTTGGTTTTCTTGTCCTTGGAACCGCTGAAGCAGATTCGCGGTAGATTCAGGGGTGAACTTATCGTTACCGAGGCCAACCCGAATGGGGCGCCCAGCAAGATCGAAGCCATTCATCTTCTCCAATGCCTCCCTAGCCTGATTTGGGTCACGGAACCTGAGAGAATAAAATTAGCCTGGTAATGGAACGGGGGTGGTGTTAATAGACGTACTGAACAAAACCGTATCCACGGCTACGACCCTGTTCCTCTTTCTGTAGTTGGACAAATTCGAGTTCTCCAAAAGGTTCGAAGACATTCTGTAAATCAGATTCAGTGATACTGAAATGTATGTTTCCTACGTAAAGCCTGTGGAATGGGACCTGATTCGGATTGGTGTTGGTTGCCTCCGGGTTGCGGGCTTGGCGGTTCTTCTCGGCTTCAGTAAGCTGGGCGATGATGGGGATGCCTAGAAGTTTTTGGCCGGTAAGTTGAATGGCCTGAGGAACAGACTCTTCTTGCTTGAATTCAACGTAGCCGACACTGTCATGAATTAGCGCTTGTCCTCGACGATTCGGAGGTGGGTGCTTTTACCCTTTGGATCTCCCGCTGACTCGATCCTTGACGATTTGTGCCTCTTTTACAGGGCCAACCTTCTCAAAGAATTGTATTAGCTCCTTAGTCCTTAATCTAGCAGCAAGCTGCTGCACGAACACAGTCCTTCGGTCACGCTCGTCCTCTGTGGGTTGTGGTGTTGGAGACTTGCTCTTTGCGCGCTTGGGGCTAGGTGTTCGCTTCCGCGCTCCTGGACGGTCCCGACGTGGGCTACGATCCCTAACACGGTCATCATCATCTCGTCGAGTTCTTCCAGCTCCAGGACGATAGTATCTATCGTCAACGGGTGACCTAGATCGTGAGCGAGGACGTCCGCTGCCACGATAAAAGTCTCCACCGGAGGCACGCAAGGCATCATCGGGGTCTGCGGAGTCTCTATGACGGCGTGAGTGACGTCTATCATCATCTCGGCTACGACTTCTCTTTCTCGAGCGATTGCTGTCAAGTCCACTTCCACGCTCACTTCGGGGACTCTTCATCAATTCGTCCCCATCGGCATCTTTAGTACTCCGAACGCGGTCTTTACTCCGATCACGTCGACGCCGATCCCTATCGCGCTCTCGGCTTCCATCTCGGTGACGATCGCGATCACGACGGTCATTGCGATCCCTATATTTGCCGTCACGGTCAGAGGAGCGGTGACCTTTTGCATCTGGTGCAGCGTTGGCGGTAGAATCTAAAAGAGCTTCGACGTCAAGTCCTGACATGTTGACAGTGGCCTCGAGGGCAAGTGGAGACCAGGCTAGGAGAAGGAGTCTTCACTTTGGGTTGGTCAGAGAGGTCACCGCTATGGCTGTGCTTGAGCAAACCCTTTGATTTCTGTCCTGGACGAGCCTCGTGGCTCTAGCAGATGTCCTTGGTTATGTACGAGATCTTCAATTTGTGTCAGGAATAGGAATGTAGAACCTGCAAGTGGGTGAAGGTGCCATGTTGAAGGCAGTGACCGAGGTTGCGAGTCCGAGAAGAAAATTGGCGAAACTGAAATATTACGCACTAGTATCACTAGCTTCGAAATACATTCTGATGTCACATGACTTTCCACTATCAGAGCACTCGAACACAGACTTCATTAATGGTAGTAGTAGTAGCCGCTAACTTTAATAATCCCATAATCACACAAAGAAAAACCGCCCGCTTGAAATTCGATGGCTGATGAGGACTCCAGATAAAAGAGACGCCGAGGGGATATCCGCTGAACAGCAAACACACAATCCAAGCCCATTGATCCATGTTCCTTTTTACAAATCGTCCCCTTCGAGCTCCTCGCGCCAGCTTCTTCCCAAATTGGGTTGCTTATCATCCATCTCCTAAGAAGCTCCTCATCATATTGCGCCCTCGTTGGCCACTGACGGCATCAAGCTTAACAGCATGCATTACAATTTCCATTCCACTCCCTTCGCCACCTATTCCGCCAGCCAAGCCTGCACTCGTACGTAGGTTCCCGATGCCCTGTCTTCCGACATCGAGACGGGGCTGTACTCTTAGCCTCCACTGACCTCGGCGAACGATCCATTCACCGAAGTCGTCGAAGCTTCCCCTTCGTTTACGTTTGCGAAATGGTTGCTGGCCAGTGTTTGTGTTATTGGATATGCGAGGAGTACTGATAGCAAGCGCGGATCCTTTGTTTTGTGCCGAAGTGGGTCGAGTAAAGCCAAGCGCTGGCGTAGACCTATTCGACGCTACAGAGGACGGGTCTGATGGTTGCAGCTTCCCTGATTCCAAAACAGGCGAGTCCTGCATCTCTTCGTCCACTTCCTGAGGCTCAAAGCTTTGGTGGTCTGTGACGTATTCGTCTCCATCCAGAATGACAAAAGCATCGGCGCCTATGCGAATTTTAACCTTATCCTCAGACAAACCGGTGGTCCCAGGACTGGCTTCTCCACTGGCCGCACCACCCTCGGCCATCAACAATCCAAGAGGGGCATTTACCGGGAGGCCCATCTTGTTCGCTATCACTTGGAAAAGCTTACTGATCCTTGCTTTGATCAATCCGTTAAAGTCCGCCCGCATATACTTCAGGTTGATTATACACTCTCCATCATTGATCTCCAGTATCAATTCGTAAGCTTCTTCATCAATGTATGGCCGTGCGTAATGAACCCATCCAGCAATAGCCGAGTGGTCTGACGGAGATGGTGATGCGACGAATGATACACCTGATTGACGAATATCCTCCAAGCGGATCACGATCTCCGACGTCGAAGTGCAAGCATTGTATGATATGCTGTGAACAATGAGTTTCTGCTCTAGACCTTTGAGATTAAAATATCTGCAATCTCTTAAAAGCTCCTTTCGGTGATTCTCATCGCGGATCGTAAGTGGATATCCTCTGAGTAGATGTAGGATTTCAGCAAAGACGCGAGCGCTACGGTTAGGTACAGAGGGCGGCTTGACAGGTGGTGGGCGCAAGAGGCCGGAGGACTGTAGACCAGGATAGACGCCATTGGGGGAGCTGAAAAATACCGCAAAGCCAAGGGAGAAAAAGTTGGGTGTGTCGCCCAGATTAGAAAATATGTCACGCGGAACAGTAAAATTTTCGCCGCCGATTTGGACGACGGTTTCGGATTCGAAAAGCTGGGAGATCAAACGTGGTACTAGAGACAGAAATTAGTGAACTATGTGACAAGTCATTGACAGAGCGCGGAGCATACAGCCATAAAATTGAGCATCAGCGAAAAGCCTGACATAATGTGCGCCATCGGTAGGTTGGATAACGTATCCTAGGTTCTAGTATTAGCTGTATTTTGACCCAATCTCGCATCAAGATCAGACCTACCCTGGAGATGCCGGCATATGTCATGGAAGGTGATGGGATCGCGATCAATATAAAGGGTCTTTACACCCCCATTAGGATCCTCATTCTGCCGAAGCTGTTCTTCGAAAAATCGGGAAAAGTATGAGGGTGCTCTAGAAATCTCAGCATTCAACAGAATATCAACAGGTTGTGAGATTATACTGACAATCTGACATGATTGAGGCGCCTGACAATCGGAAGAGCTTCGAGCCAATCTGTATAGGGAAGCCTTTCCCCAAAGGTAAAGAATATTCTTCGCTGGCTCTCTCCCCTAGATTCGGAGTCCGTAAGACACCTGGTGCCCTACCTGCGCCCATACTTTGTAATAAATTTGTCTCGGCAGCCCGAAGATCATTGTCTCTCCTGGCAGATGATGCTTCAGCCGCTCCTCCTGATGGACTCGACGTTTCCGAGATAAGTGATGTGCCCCTGGTGTAAGCCGCCATATGGATCCTCCGTGCCTGCTCCTCTTCATTCGGTTGAATCGGTGTCCGTGTTGGTGTCCTCTTTGTCGAAGGAGATTTTGGTATCCCTTCGCGAAGTCTCTTTTTTGTTGGGCTAGTTGTCTTGGGTTCGGTTGGCTTTGGTGGGGGTTTTTCTCGGGTTGGTGGAGCAGAGGTGGAACCCCCCGATCTCCTCTTTGATAAGCTACCTAGTGAGGGGCTCTGGGCGCCTGTTGAGATTGGTCGTGGTAGAGGTACACGTTCTGGAGCAAAGGGGCGCCGGTCTATCTTATTGTTCTGGGAGTCCCCCGATCCTTCTCCCGGTAGATGAGTGGAGCTACTGAGTAGCTCTCCGGTATTGCTCTGGCCACTCCAATTGGCAGAGAGATCGGTGGGAGAGGGTGAGGTGAGGGCATGGTGGTATATGGGTGTAGAGACGTGTGGCGATTGCCATTGAGTGGTGGTGAGATCGCCCGTGTTGAAATCGCCCAAGAACCAGCTGGAGGAGTTGTCAGCAGCGGAATGACCGGGCCGAAGCGAAGCACCAGCGACAGCGCTAGCATGATCATGATCCAAGTGCGACTGGTGTCCTAGAAGGTCTCCTTGTTGATTGGTAAGGTAGAAGGGAGAACTGAAGAGAGCCGTCGTCGTTGATGGCACCCAGTCGCTGTTCTCTTCCGCCACAGCGTCAAGATCCCAAATCTCTCCTCCATCACCGCCAAAAGGCAGCATCTGCCAAGCCCCTTTGGGGAGAACACGCCGCGATTTGTCGCTTGTCGCACGGTTGGCCGCCGAAAGGGCCACAAACTCTTCCTTGCCACCTTGCGGTGATGACTATGAAGTGCTTAGTGCTGACTGGACCTTGCATCTTGCGTTAGCGGGGAAGCTTGGAATTCTCGGGATCAAAACCACCTTTGAAGCTGTTGCCGAATGCCACTTCCTGCCACAGACCTGAACTTGGATCGGCTATGGCTGGATGCAATATATTCTTTCAAGAGGATGCTGAGGTCGTTGATCAGGTGCACCGACGATCGTATAGCGACGATGCCATGGTAGTACACATAGCGGAGAAGCGAGAATAGCACACCACTATTGGTTGACGGCGCCTTAGCTGCAAGCCCTGCTGCACCACTAGATATCTTGAAGCTTGGGAGTGACGAATAAACAAGGACGACCTTCTTACATGCCTGTGTCAAGCGTCCAGAAGGAGGTTTGATTGCAGAAATCTGCTGCTGCCCACCTTCCACATCTCGTTATCAGTTCTCCTATGCAGAGGTAGCCTGCGTCTTTTTCTCTCTTCCGATGATAAATCAGCATCCGCTGGCTTTGAAGAAATAATATTCAATGAGGGTTGATGCTTTCATTGTTTTCAGGCTTGTTTCAAAGGCTCATTGCCATCCCCGTCACCATTCCATAGCTAACGGTTGCAAATGATCTACCTCGGTGCTTGACATCCTACTTGGATCGAATCTCCGTTCGCTGTCCGATTCTTACAAAATATTGCTGCTTGCGATATCAATCTATTCTTCTA
This sequence comes from Physcia stellaris, assembly GCA_018902385.1. Taxonomy (NCBI): domain Eukaryota; kingdom Fungi; phylum Ascomycota; class Lecanoromycetes; order Caliciales; family Physciaceae; genus Physcia; species Physcia stellaris. The sequence goes on along the minus strand of JABSSW010000020.1, from coordinate 266,407 downwards.
GCTTCTACAATTCTTTTACTGGCTGATTGTGGGTAATTCGCGCGGATTTTACAATTTCTGCAAGCCAGCCATGTTATACGATCCACGCCTGGACAGATTGGAGTCGACTTAGCTGTACGATCAGACTCTCCATGGGCGCACCAACAATGTAATCCGTGGGCGTTCTCAAATAGCAAAAGAACCTAAGTTGCATCCTCCCTGCACGGCGCCCGACCAGTGTGTCATTCTTATGACTGGCATACTCCATTTCCTAAACGCATGGCTCCTTGATTCCTAGGACTGCAAGCAAAGTCGTTGGGCATTAGGGCTGCTCAGGCGATCAACCTCATCTCGAAAAGCTATTTTCGACGAGTTTGATGGACGTACAAATATGCTCAAGGCTCGTGAGTATTAACTCACACCCAAATACCACTGCGATCGAGGGTTTCCATTGCCATTTCTACTGTGGATCATATATAAGAAAACCGGCACATGAGACAATTTTTTCATGAGGAAGCAACATGCCAAAGCCACCGTCAGTCCAGCCGCAAGGAATTCCATCATGTGTCGGCCGCATTTCATCAGCCCTTCCAACCTACACACCATGACACGCTTGATCTAGGCAGCTCCAGGCTGGTCTCGATCCTCTATTGCCAGTAACCCCCTCGTTGCGTTATCACGTGCACTGGTGTGGCACTTCGGTTCCAGGTAGCACTTAATTGAGGACCAGCCGGAGCGACGTCTGGAACCACCCCTAGAGCGCTCCGCCGCCCGGAACCCGTAGGCGCGCAATCTGAAGTGCCACCCTCCACCAGTGCAGGGGATCAACGGCCAAATCCCATTTCTGGGGAAATTCCTCGCATGTCTTGCAGTTATCGCATTTTCGATGGCGATAATTATGGCAGTATATATAGCAGCATTGCCAGGAATACGGGATGTCTTCATATTTACAGCGTTCTGCGGCCTCTTGTTGTATCCTAAGCCGAGACGATTGTTACCCATGGTTGAAGGGACCGATGCGGTTTGAAGAGCTGGCTGCAAGAGTGTCGATGGCCGTTGTTTTGGCTTTTACACCTGTTCGTAGGGCATTTTAGTTTGATTGTATCAGATATCGGTTACTTCTCAGGAGGATGGTATGCTTAAGAAGGATGGTATGTTGGTGGGAGGACGGTAATTGTGCGGAGGATGGTAGGTTCTTGAGATTCTGATCCTCGAGGCTTGAATGGACTAACCTTTATATAGTGGATGGGCCCAGCGGCCGAGACCTGTGGATTTGGTTCAGTCTTCACGCTCGTTGCGCATGAATTATCCGGGTCAAGAGCTCGTGATCTGTACAAACCTAACATTTCATTGACAGCCCTTCAAGATCAAGTCATGTATTGCGAAGCTACGTCAACAGATCTGATCTTCACAGCCAGGCGATTTAGCGTCACACAAAGACAGCATCATTGACTCATTCCTACGTACAGAAATCATTTATGGAAATAGTCACACCCGCGCAACAAGTCACAAGTGATGGAGATACAAGAAGCTGATCCACATGACCGCCATCACCTACAAGCTCGGATCATAGGAGCCCTCAATGTCAATAATCTTTTTTACAGCACGCTTGTTTGCTTCGAGTCCCTCTATTCTTTCAACGCTAGTCACGACATAAAGTTAGTCGTTGCATTTCAGAGACAGTTCTCGTCGTGTGAGACGTGAGGAATGAGAGGTATGTCAGAAATGGAGCACTTACTAGGCCCACAGCTTCGGGTAGTTCTTCTGACTAAATCCAGGTGCTCGTCCTCTTGCTGCTCCAAGGGGGAAGCTCATCAAAATATCCGCACAGGTCAATTCCGGTCCACAAAGGTATTCACCGCCGTCTGGGGATGACGCGATCTGACTTTCCAGAAAATCGAATTGGGTTTTGTAATTTGGCTCTAGGAATTTTGATTCTATTCCGCCGGTAATCATATTTGAAATAGGTTTGATGAAGAAGGGAGAACCGTTTTTGATCACTGAATTATATGGTCAGACATCCCTGCTCTGCACTGAAGATAAATAACTTACCATTAAGGAGGAGCGACACAACCAAATACGGCATCAAGCTCCCCTCGGCATAATGCATGTAATACCTATACCTCAACCAAGTCTCCGTCTCCCCTCCAACCTGCCCTTCTTTGCCTTCAGCATACTGTTTGGGAGCCAGTCTCGGTGCGAAATGCTCGACGAGGTACTCCACAATCAGGCCAGACTCGGCGAGTACAATGGGTTTTGAGGTGTTCGGCGACTCGATTGAGATTATAGGAGCTTTACCAAGAGGATGAACCTCTTTGAATTCCGGTGGTGCGAGCATACTCTGGCGCTTGTACGTCTTGACTTCATAGTCTACGTTGGCTTCCTCGAGGAGCCAGAGGATGCGCTGAGCGCGGGATTTCTCGAGCCTGGGTCGTCAGCATTTCTCTTCGATATCAAGGACGAGGCGCGAGCAGGGACATGCATCGAGCTCGGTCTATCATGCAGACAACGGGTCCCGTAGGATTGAATCAAAGACCTTGTCTCCTGTACCGAGACCATGACATAGGTCATGGTGGGCTGATCCCCAGCCACAGCCACCCGGATACTTTAGAGCCTCGCACAGGGAAAAGAAACCAAAAGAATCAAGCCGGGTACGTATGCACTGACGAATAATGCTGCAGAAAATCCCTCCGCAGTCCACACGTAGCTTGACATAATGAGTAAGAACAGAGACGAATAGGAAAATCTCTCCAAGACTTCTTTCCACCCACCAATAAAGCGTAACCTTAGCCTTCTGGTCCACCATCGTAGATTGCTCTCCAGGCCTGGTTACTGGCGCCATCACCTTTCTTTTCATAACACGCTATCAGACCTCGAGCACGGAGTACACTTAAGTGAGCGTTCGGTCCTGGAAGCGTGACAAATTTTCGGAGTAGAAAATCCCAACTAAGAAGCCAGAAAGCAGAAGCCCGGAGTCTTACATGAGTCTTATATCGCCCTCGTCCCATCTAAGATCGAGTCTCCTCCCAACTCGTCATCATGCCTCGGCTCTTGCATAATCTCGCCTATCCAATCGGCATCCCACCATCCCGGGAACAAAGATGACTCAGCACGCTTGAACGGAACGAACTCCGATGACCCTCATCCACCTCCTACTCCGTACCGCCAATTACCCACCACGACAACCAGCAGCCAGAGCCTAGAAACGAAGCCCACATCTCCAGCATGGCAGGCCACAACCATGGCGGTACGTCCCTGCCCCCGCTCTCCCACGCAGTAGAGAACGCAACCGCTAACCCCAACCTACAGCCCTATCAATGGACCCAGCGCTCGTGAAATACAACAGTACGTCCCGGCTCCTCTTTCCCACCCATTGGCGACGACACAAACCTCTCTCGTCCCCAAGAGCGCCTCCTCTTCCCTCCCCTCCCCCCTTCCCCTATTCCAAGCTCCTTCCCCCTACTCTCTTTCCCACGAGGCCAATCAAATAGACAAACTATTAACCAACGAGATAACGCAACAGACATGTCCGCCAACCGCTGGAAGTATTTCCGCTGGACGCCCCGCACGGCGTGGATCTCGACCGTTTATGTCGTTATCGTGCCCGCGGCGTTTGCGTATGTGGGGTTTGTTACTGATGTACGTTGGCTCTTTTTTGTTTTGTTGAGTTATTGTTTTTGGGGAAGATGGAGGAGGAGGAGAGGGATGGATATGCTGACGGCGTGGGGTTTCATCAGGGGAAATACGATATGAGAGGGAAGAGGAGGGGGGATACCATTTCGGAGTGGTAGATTTGACTTGGATCCGGTGGAGGGGGAATGAATCCTGCAGTGCTATACGGACTTGAAGGGCACGGGGGAGGCATTGGGTCGGTGTTCAGGGGCTGTTTATGGGATTCTATGAGGAAAGCTGTAGCAGAGATATTACTATCTAAAAAGCTTCAGACAACCATATACTCCCATGCTTGCTCCAACACTGAACTTCCCATTCGTCGGATCTCCCACCTCATGACCCAATATACAAAACACCAACTCAACCCATCAACTGCCCCTGATCCTCCGGCGGCCACCTCGTCTGCGCAAACGTCAAACTGCGCTTAATACTCTGCAAAAACTTCCTCGTAACCTCATCACTCATAATATGCGCCTTCCCGCCCTCCCCCTCATGCAACTTCTCCCTCGCACTGCGCTCATGAATGCCCACCATAGTAACCCCAATCGGCCACGCCGCCTTCCCGATACTCAACCTCAAATACCCATCATTAGCATCCACATACCGTCTCTCCTGCGCCGCGTTCACAATCTCCACTATCGGCGCCAGGATACTATCCGGCAGCTCTCCCGTCTCGAATTTCCGAAACAGCGGCCGCATGTTGTCGCGGGATTGCAGCATCGCGCTCTCGGCCGCGCGGCCCTGGGTGCTTTCCTTCACGGCGACGGAGCGGGCGGAGAGCGCGCGCGCCCACTCCGAGAGCAGCAGCGAGAAGTAGGATGCCAGTTGCCGGAAGAGATACGCCCTGCCCTCTGCATCTGAGGGCACGGTCTTGGGGACGCGGATCGAGGCTTCGGGCAGTAGGGATAGGGTGGTGGGGATGGGGCCTTTGGAGAGCTGGGGTGTGGAGCTGGGCGTCGTGAGGGCTCGGTAGCGCGCGAGGCGCTGGGGGTGGGTTTCGGCGAAGAGCACCGCGGGTTCGTTCAGACCGCGCAGTTTCGCCGTCAGTTCCGCTGGGGGATGTCCTCTTCTGCTGCCAGCTGCTGGGCAATACCTTCCTCATGGCCCGGCGCGGTGCCCTTGGGCGGCAGCTCGGGGAGGCCGAGGCGCTTGCGGCGGGCACGCTCTTTTCGGTCTTCTTCTTCTTCGCGGCGGGCGCGCGATTCAGTGGCTAGGCGCTGCTTTTTTGCTCCCGGATCGCGGCGCGCGAGGCTTCTTCGTCGTCGAGTTTCCGCTTTTGGGCGAGTTTGGCGGAGCGGGCGGCTGCGAGGTCTTGTTGCTCTTTGAGGTATGCGGCTTGGCGCTGGGCTTCCAGCTCGGAGCGCTTGAGGAATTTGGAGTGCGGTTCGGGTTTGGAGGGGGCGGTTGAGGAAGGGTTTGGGGGCGGGGAGGTGGTAGATTTGATGGCTGTGGACATCAGAGATGCAAAGTCCATGGCTGGGGTAGATGGAGCGTCGGCCCCCTCACAATGAATAGAAAATATCTTGTCCTACCCACGAATGAGATATTCGTAGAGATCCAAAGCAGCAGATGGCGAGAGGGATAAGGTAACGCGGACAATTCCGTTCGACCTCAACAGGGCTGTAGGGCTTAGCATCTTTTGTTTATGGAGCTCGTTGTCTCGGGCCGTGTAGCCGATAGCGTCGCCAGGGCTCGGGCATCTATCCTAAGTACACAATAATGAAGGCTTTTGAACTAGCCAGGGGTCTGATAACTGAGACAAGAGCTCGACCAATGTTCCAAAGCAGCAATTCAATCTCCATCTCGAAGCAGCTCAAACTTCTCATTCTTCTGGGAGCAACAACACCTATTTCAAGCTCAGAACTTTCGCGAAAGCTCAATCCAGACGCACCATGGCCTCCGCACCCCCAAAAATAGACCGCCAAACAACAACCCCCTTCCACCTAAAACTCTTCTACAAAACGAGTGGTTTCCACCGGTACCTTTCCCTCTTCCCTCCACTTCCACCCACCAACTCCCCCCCCCCTCCCCCTAAACCCCCAAAACTAACACCCACCCCCCAGACTCGACGACTTCACCCCCACAACCCCCTCCCGCCCCACCTCCAAATCTACACCTGGCCAACCTGCACCCTCCGCGAACTCTCGCACCTGCTCCTCACCGCGCTCCCGTCTCTCCTCCCCTCAACCACCACCTCCTCATCCCCCGCACCATCCTCCACAACAACCCAAAACACAACAACAATAGGCACCCGCCTCTCCTACCGCCTCATCTACCCGGACACCCGCCTCCCCCCCTCCGCGCCGGCGCGCTACATCGCCAAAGAGCTGGGCAGCGTGGTCGTGGGCGGGGACGGTGAGGGAGGGGGCGGGATCTGGCCTAGCGAGGAGGAGCTGGCGATCATCGGTGGCGGAGCGGCAGGGGCGAGTGGTGGAGTAGGAGTAGAAAGTATCATGAAAGGCAAACTAGGCGGAGACCCCGAGAAAACCCTCGCGGAAGCGCGCTTCGTGGTCGGGGATTTCATCGACTGTGCCGTTTTCGCGCCCGGTGCGGATGGCGCCGTTAGTGCGGGCGTGCGTGATGGTGCGGGGGCGCGTGATGGGGCGAGGGAGGGATTTGCGCGGGGTGGTGGTGGGGGTGGTGGTGGGTATGGAAGTGGAGGAAGTGGGTATGGACGTGAAAATGGCTACGGGGGCGGATATAGAGGGCGAGGTGGCGGGGGTGGAGGGAGAGGCGGGGGAGGAGGGATTTATAATGGACGATTGGGCGGGGAGGGCGTGCCGAGTGGGGAGTGGAGGCGGGGGGAGAGGATACCGGAGGGGCCTGGGGGGAGAGGTGGCGGGTATGGGAGGGGGAGGGGAAGAGGAGGTGGGTATTGAGATTCCCATTCATCAACAGGATCGAAGAAACAAAGGAGAGCACTCCATGGGCTGTGCTCAGCGAATCTTTCAAACAAAAGGAGGGATTCTGTGCCACCTCCGTTCATCGATCAGGAGAAGCATAGAATCGGGAGCGAGCGTCGAGAGCCAATGCTAGTGTTATGCAAAGATAGCCAGCCATCGATCAATTGAGCAGCCAAGCGCATCTTTGACATACTAAGGAACAGGATGAAATTGGAATATCCTAGGGATAATTTGTGAATCAGGCAAAGACGGAGCTTAGCTGAGTTTAGCCTCACCCCAAAAGCCAGCTCCCACATAGACCTACGCGTACAACACCTGAAGCTCCCATCCCTCACCCACCCCCACATCCCCCCTCCACTCCCTCCCCAACCCAACGCCCTGCTCCCTCCTCGCCCTGCCAACCGCACCCAAACACCTGCCCACGCCCTCCAAATCGCCCAGCAACCCAACATGCCCCCGCTCACTCTTCACCTTCCCCCCCTTCGCCATCTCATACCCCGGCGGCAGCTGCGCCGCTTTGGCAAGACACACGCCATCGCCAGATGCAAACTGCAGATCGTCGTACGCGTCGGCACATCGGATGGCTTCGCGGGAGGCGACGCGGGCGGCGAAGACGGTGGGGACGTTGGTGGAGTAGAGGATGCTGAGGGGCGGGTAGCTGTTTTCGGCGCTGAGGGCGGGATTGTGGGTGAGTTCGCGTTTGAAGGTGAGGATGGAGGCGAGGGTGCGGGAGAGGTAGGTCAAGGCGAGGGGAAGGGGGATGGTGGATTGGATGGAGGGGTTGATGGCTGTGGAGTTGGAGTTGGAGAGAGAGGATGTGGTCGGTGCAGGGGCTTCTTTTGCTGCGTCGAGGGAGGCATCGGCGGATGTAGGCGCGGTTATCCGTTTCAGGGGCTGGGGGAGGGATGGTAGGCTGTTGTAGACCGTACTGAACATGCCTTTCTTTTCGGTGTGACTGAATGGTGGCAAGGCTGGGGCTATGCATGGAGAAAGGGCATAATTCTTCCAGGATTCGACGTTGAAGAAGTCAACAGGGTAGGGTTCTTTGGTTTCTTTGTTGACGAAGCATTTGCCGTCTTCGGGGAGAAGGAGGAAGCTGGTGCGGAGCGTGAAGTTGACTTGTGCGGTTAGGACTTTCGAGCTTAGGAGTACTTCGTCTCCCTTCCGTAAAGGGCCAAGTATGTTGATGCAATGCTGGGGTACACCTGCATAGACAACCCCAGCGAAAAGCTCTGGTCGCTGATTGACCGCATGGCGAGTGATGAGACCTCCCATACTGTGAGCTATAACGGTAGCACCTCTTTCATGAGCCGGAACACCCTTCGCGTTGCATGGTAGCTGTTCGAGGAATCCGATTAACCTCCTACAAAGCAAATGAGGACTCAAACGCCAGTCCCAGCCATAGTCGTGAACTCTCAATTTGCCGTTCTGGCAGTTCGGAGAGTCGCGAGTCCTTTTTAGAAGTCTCCGCCCCATATCCACAGGACCAATATGGGATAGCATTCCAGAAGCAAAAACAGTCTCATGCATGTGTTCTTCGTCCTCTGGATTAAGGCCTACTTCAAGATTCACTTTTCGAATGTTGAGACCAACCTTGACCGGAACCCATAACTGGCGATAAGGAGGCTTGCTAGAACGAAGAATAGAACCTCGATAGCCACCCATGATGACTAAATCGCCTGTAAGATCCTCAAGTGCTCGGTCTAGATTAGGATGCATAGACTTAGGTGACCTCTTCGGCAGGCGAATGTCGTTCTCGATCTTTTGAGACCGTGATTCCAGGTTACAGTTGCTGTCAGATAGAATCACGTGAGCAGGACGAGCGACGCCTCTATTACCAAAACGTTGGTTGGGATCACTTGAGCCTCGTGCTCGGAGGAACTCTGGACGAAGGCTATTCAAGTTCATGTTAGCCAGATTCGGCATACTTGGCAGCTTAATGCTAGAATCCTGTAAAGTATCTTTGATGGCCTTCATCCGGCTGTTGACCTGCTCCTGAACATTCTCCCATCGGCTATCATCGCCAAGCGAAGATCCTGTTGAAGTTGCGCGCCTCAACACCAAGGACTGGTCTGAGGTGGCTCTTCTTAGCACCGGCGACTTGGGTGCTAGCAAATCAGAAGTGGACCTAGTTGAGGTAGTCTCTTCACTGGCATCAGTGGATTGCCCATCGTCCCTCCGTATTCTGGGAATTGTCTTGTCTGACGATGGAGAATGGTCAACGGGTGTACCATACAACATGTCCGAGGCCTTGTCTTCCACGTTCTCACCATGGGGCGACGTCCTGCTGGGGCTGGAGCGTTTGCCGGTGCTTCCCTGAGACTTTGTCAAGAGCACAGAAGTAGGCCTCTTTTGCCTTGTAGCAGCATTGTGTGTTTTCTCGTCTTCTTTCCCTCCAAATACAGACGCTACACTCGGTATTGAAAAGTCTTTAAGAGTAGGCGTCCTGGGTAAAGAGGGCAGATTGAAAGTCGACATGAAGCGTTTGACATTCATATCAGCCAACACGCCTGTCGGGGAGGGCCATGGTTTTGACGACGCTCGCCCTCGGCGCTGTCCACGGGGCCTTTCGAACAACTTGGGAGATGCAGTCCACGGTGATGGTAACATTCTGAGGGCATGATCTGACGTGTCCGACAGTTTCCGCTGCACTGGCTTTGTGGTCTCCTCCTCGAAATGAATCGGCTCGGCCGATTGGTCTACTTGCTCAGATGCACCCTCGTCTGCTAGCTGGTAATCTGCTGCACCGTCGAATTGCGCCCCAGCGTTCATGTCCTCGAAAGCTGCCACCTTCTCCGCAGCAGGGATATTGGGAGACATCAACCTCGTTTGAGCTTGACTGATGGCGACACCTATGACAGATTGAATGTCCTCTTCCGGTAGTGCGTCATCCACAATTTTGTCGTCATAATCGGATTCGTGATCGGATTGGTGCAATGGCAAGGCATTTATGTCGTCTGGGATTTCGAGCCGTGTAGGTCTCTGGGGCTTTTGCCATTGAGAAGCCATTACGAAGCTTCTGCTGAGACCAATTGACCTCAGCGGCGATCTTACACTTCACCACAGATGGTACCTGAGCGAATATAAGAATGTAAAGGGAGGAATTTGTGAAGAAGCAAGGCTGGTTTAGTCAGGCGATGTTCTTGATAGACACTGGAGCATTAAAAATATCTATCAAAGCAGAAAGATTTGTTAGCATTTGGGGATGAGGAGGTGTCAGCATGTTGTATGCAGGCCGCTTGCTTACTGTTGTACAGCCTCGATCCCACGTATAATAGCTGGGATTTGGCGGAATTAGAGTCCTTGTGTAGCCAAGGATCCGTGACATCGTCCAGACCAGCCGGAGAGGGGAGTTTACGTGCACCCATTGTCAATTGAGCTCGAATGGACATCCAATGGGTGAAATTGATGATTAAATCGGATCGTGTTCCGGGGATGCGGAGAACCGTTGCCAAGACACGATCAGTCTTCAGGGTTACGTCGATAAACCCGGATATCTTCAATGTAGGGTTACAGTACATCTAGATGATTAGGATGAACATGGGAATACTATCACAGATGATACCGGTATCAGACATCAAGCATGTAACTTTCTCTGTCCTACAGACATCTTCGAACGCCTATGCTCGCTGTAAATGAGATTCTGGAGCTTGACATTGCAGGTTCAAGTTGCTCCCTTGCTGTGCTTCGGAAAATCTACAATATGACAATACTTACTACTTTAATTCTCATGACAGTGATTTGAGTGTCAGCTCAATTGGTTATAATTGCTTATAAGACTGTGATATGTTGTACTTCTAACAATGCATCGCTCGAAACGCTATCAACAATAGATCGAAAATACATGGCTCGAATAAAGTCAGCAGTCAAAAAGAGACAGATCTCCTCGCTGAAGAGGTCCGAAATTGATCATGTGTGCAGTCACTGTCGCAAGTGTGTGTTGACTGGGTAGGTAAGGACTGAATGACGCAAGATGCTGCCTCACATCAGGTCATCGCCTTATGACCAGCATACCAAGGCGATGCTACGCTGTCGGCTTCATAGAAACATCTCAACGGAATCGGTGAGTTTTGTGTGCTAGCGGTGAGCTTGGAGGAGGGAAAGCCGCTCTGGCCGGCTCTCGTACGCGGCCGCCCCTGACATTGGGCGTTTGGCCAGTGCAGAAAATACACAGGTAGACCTTGGGGATCCTCTGTGGGTTCAGGCCGGTGCACCGGACATGTAGCCATTTGCGACATGATTCACTATAGATATTAATCTGCCGTTTCGTCCAACTCATCCAGCGAACTTACCACATGATCATGAATTCTCCATCCGACTCCATGTTGTGGCACACGCACCGCGTACTGCTGTTGACTTGGCTTTCATGCCCTGTGCTGGGAGTGGCAAGGTCAGGGTCAGTGATGGTTGTTGGAGAGATGTTGCTGAACATGTCCTGAGTAGGTGTGATCAAGCTGGATTCGTTGGGGTACAGGGCATGATTGGATCCAGTAGGAAATGCAGAACGGTTGTTGACACCGTCTGAAACGGCGACTTGTCCGCTAGCCCTTCTCTGGGCTCTGTCTTTGACAACCTTCTTCAGCTCCGATTTGGCGTCTCCTCTATCGTCATCAGACTCAATAACAGTCTCTGTCTCGCTTTCCGCCCCCTGTGAAACCCCAAGAGGCCCGGAGATGGAACTCATAGTAACGGCAGGATCGATGACGTTTCTCTGCGAACGAGTTGTTGTCTCTAAGTCTAGTGCTAGACCAGACGCTGTTATGCGTTTCGGAGCTCCAGATCGTGGCAACGTATAATTAGAATCATTTGATGTTGTTGTAGAGGTATATGAAGACTTTTGAGAGTGGGCATTAGTACCACCGGCAAAGCGGCTCGCTTTCGTCTTGTAAGGCTTTTGGCTCGGGTAGGCAAACGAAGAAGGCTGGCTGAGGACCATATTAGTTTCATCATCAGATGAAAGGCTCTCTGTATCACCCGAATCGGAATCCATGTCCATGGCTGTCCTTGGCGCTTGAGTGGCTACGACTTTGGTTTGAGTCTTGGCTCTGCCATCTGGACCAATAGTAAGCTCGACAGAAGTCCGATTAGATGTTCTTTGGGCAAGCTCTTGACGTTGTGCATGTCTGTCCCCTTCGTGTGAAATGGATGGAGTTTCGCGCTTTGAAGGCTCAAATGACACTCGCTTGGTCTGAGTAGATCCACGGAGCACCTTCGCATTCATACTGTCTTTGAAGCTTTTTTGAACACTTAATCGATCCTTCTCTTCGTCACGCAACACTTCGAGTGCAGCCTTGACGGCCGGGGAGTCGGATTCTGGGCCTCTTCGTCTCTTGGATTTTCTAGACCGACTGCTCTCTCTTTCCCGTTGAGCGTCCATTATCTGATGAGCATACGGGCGTAAACTATCGTTTTGACTAGTCTGTGCTACCAAGTCTATTTTTGCCTGCTCAGGGGCTCGGCTAGGGGAGCTGAATAGAAGGCTCGGGTTCACTACACTGGCTCCGTACTTGGACTGCGATCCACTAATAAGACCCGCGCTTGAGAGGTAATTTGTCTGGGTAGCAGAGGATGCGTTAGAAGGCATTGCCATACCCATGATATTGTCGACATCGAAAGAAGATGACGTTATCTGGGTCATTGTCATTGCATCGTCTCCTGAGATGAAAGAGTTTGTCGATTTTGATAATCCAAGCCCGAAAGCGTCAGAAAATGTATCATCCGCTGTGAAGTCCATGCTCATTCCATCTTGATGCTGATTGGGATCCCAGAACAGCTTGTTCTGCGGATACACCGGAGCCGTAGCAGGCCCAGCCATTGAGAAGCCCCCAAATGTCTCTGGCGAGAACTGCAAGTTGGTGAATGGCTGGGGTGAAGATTGGATGGCAGCCTCGGTCACTGCTGCTTTCGGAGGCTTTGGGAATATTGTGGCTGATTTTCGTTTTCCATTGGCGGCAGATTCCTTGGCAAGCTGGGCTTTCTGAGCTTGTTGTGCTTTTTCTTCGATGTCGACGTGCTAGTAGGCGGAGGAGTCTGCATGGAACTCGCCGACTTCATGCTTGATTTGAGCTCCTCAATTACTATTTCTTGCGGAGTGGTAGTACCGGTGGAGACGAGGGTGTCTGTTTGGTTTGCAGACGAAGCTGATGGATTGGGTGATGAGCTGAGCTGTCGAGAAGGCTCTACAGGGGGAAGAGGTAGACGGGGATTGGGGGATAGATGATGTACATGTGATGAGATTTCCGTTTCGATATCATGCCCAGGAAAAGGTCTTTTGATACCCCGACTGAATACCGGGCTTTGTAATTTTGTCGACGCAGAAGTCTGTTTCGGTGTTTTAAGAAAATCCGGACTGGGTGGGATGGTATCTGCAGGATTGAATCGAGGGTCATAGAAGCTAGACTCGTGCCTAGGTGTTCCAAAAGGATTCTTGCCAAAAGTTGCTGATTTGGGGGTTATGGTTGGAGTCGGTGGCTCCCCACTTGGATAGCTGAAGCTGTCCACCATCTTGTATTAGCCTGGAGGTATAAGGTGATTCAAATAGGTTTACGGTCACCCGTTGTTGGTAAGGCATGCCATTTCCCTTCTGAGGAAGATATCCAGTTCTTGTTTCTCCATCGTTACTTCATTGATTCTCAGGCCACACAAAATTGCACTGGCAGAGCAGCTTGGGCCTTGTGATTCAACGGAATAAATATCTTACCTATAAATGGGTTGTTCAAAACTCATGTCAACTTTTATGTGGTAACCGATGACTGTAGAACCCTCTTTTATATCGGCGATCTTGTATGTCCTAGGCTCGAGTCCTGATGTCCGGTATGATCTTCCAAATCAAGCCCTTATGTATTTTGCTTCAGCTGTCGAGAGATGTGAGGGGCTACTTGGTATCGAGGTGTTCAACGCTGGAGGGAGAGTGAGACGAGGAGGAGAAAAGCGGCCAGGCCAAAGAATAAGAAAGAAGGTCGAGGCTGAATTCTTGAAGCGGAAGGATTTGCAAGGAAGAAAGCTTCAGCAGATTCGGTGAGCCTGTCATGAAATTAGCTGGCGGCAAAAGAATCTGTCCATATGTGGGGTTCCTACTATGGTAAAACAAGCGAGCATTCGTGGTTAAACTCCAAAGGCGATGCAACAGAAGCGAACGTGGATGAGCACTCGGTTGAGCAACGAAGATGTCAGACAGAATCAGTAGCAGGCAGCCTTCTGGAGGTTGGCGAGCAATTCTGCTCTTAAGCACCTAGCATTCCAGGTGCAGGTCCAGGGCGGGACGGCATGCAGCAAATTGGAATGCCAGATTTACCGGCGAGGGTAATCCAATGAAGGCATCACTGGAACTGATTATGCCATTTATCAGCGTCCTTCATCAGACCGAGTCTAATGCAGGACGAAAGGGAGGATATAGTGGTGGAGTGGAAAAGCAGGTGCACGACTCTGACTCAATCAAAATGCGGGCTGATGATTCTAGGGTACCGGGCTACTCTGGTGGGCAGGGCTGGCTGGCCTCTTAGCGGCACTGCTCCCTATTGGGGAATGGCCTACAATGTGTAGCGAGGGATGATCCAAGCATCTTCACGAGGTCTCGAAGGATTTGTTCCCTAATCCCTAATCCCAAGATTGCAGCAAGCCAAGTGGAGTTTTCGAATATGCCGTCCCAAGTACCTGAGCGGAGTTCCTCCGGGGAACCCATTGCCCTATGCACGACCTACATGGTCTGCGGTGCATACTCTGCTACGCAGCGCTTCTGCACAGAAGTCTGAGATTAAATCGATAAAATGACAGCTCGAGCGGCATCTCCTGCATCTATTCTAGCTGGCAGAATTTTGTTTTTCCTCTGAGCGATCGTCAGCAAAGTAGTTCGTATCAACTTCTATCAGTCGCCCTTATCAGAGCCCCTCATCCAACATCCACCAGGCTGGCCCCTTTATCAGGTTTTCAGCTGGAGAAAAAGCATGGGAAATGGCATCGGCCATGGATAGCCAGTGAAGACGCACGGTTCAGCCAGCTCGTCTCAGGCTCAGTGCGCATTAGAGCGCCTACATGACCCTGTTCAGCCCTTACCGCTGGCCTGGATGGGGGCCTCTCAATGAGGTAAAGGGGCGCGTCTCAAGCGACAGGGACAAGCATCATTGCGCGTGGGATTGCCGAAGGATCGCCAAGCACAAGATGTTATCGAGATCCCATCATCGCACGTCATGCTCGACTGATATACGCAATGCAGCATGTAGTGATTAATCAATCTTGCCCAAAACCGTCCAAACATACTCCGATCAACATACTTTCCGATTTATTACACATGTACACGGCATTGGATCCAATATTTCGACGAAAACCTCCTAGTCCAACCACCCGACATCGAGACCTTTGAGTGTTTGGATATCGATGTTGACGAAGCTCTTCCAGAGATCAATCTCGAGCCGCCATGGTTCATCTTGAATCACAAACGTCGCCGCCGATGCCAACTTGAGTAACTCCTTCTCACCGTCACCCATGACCAGCACGGTATCGCTCCGGTGAATCAGATTCTCTCCGAACACATTTCGGAACGGCTGCACCCGGTTATGCACCGCCATATGAATACTCACTTCCGAGCCCGGGAAGTCTTTAGGCACAAACTTCCAAGCCCAACATCGACCCAGTCCATCCATGAACGAGGACTCCTCTCGTCTCTCCCGATCAGGTCCGAGCATCAGAGGGTAGAAATGGGGTGCGGACCAAACCCTCAGGAACGCAAACCGTGCATTAGGCTTTTGTGCCGCGAAAATTCTAGCTGCCTTGAACAATGTCTCCTTTTCGGGTGGATGTACAACCCCTAAGCAAATTTCGAAGTCAGCAGTGCCTCAAAGAAGTCTTGGATCAAGCCACGGAATGCCGCGAAATCTCAATGCTCTTGTGCGCTCCAACAGCCTTGCAAAGAAAGGGAATAGAAGTGTCTGAGATCTACTTACCAGCATAGGGCTTACTGTGTGGCATTAAAACTCGAAGATCAACGTAAAAGTCGAGCTTCCCTGTTGGCTCTCGCGATGCTATTGCTTGGGCACAGCTGTCTGGGACATAAGAACTAAGCAAGACCCCTTCTTTGTATACTTGTAGGCAATGTCAGTGAGATGTTTAGATTAGTGGACCGTCCAGATATTCTTACAATGAGCTATGATGGGTCGAATTGCTGCGTTCCATTCAGAAGGAAAAGAATCTCGCATGGAAATACCGCTGCTGCGGATTTGGTCCCACTCTCCCCAGAATTCTTTTGGCATGGTCCTATTGCTATTCTTGTAACGCCTTACTGGAAGGTATTTGGCCCTCTCGGTTTGGTTGATCAGCGGATGGTTCTCATACTCGCGACCTGTCTCCGTTCTAAAGAAGTCCTCCACGGATGGAAAGAAAAACGACATCATCGAGAACGCTCGCTCCATATCCGGAATGACTTTTCGATTTCTATGCGGATTGATATTCAAGAATGCGATAGGGCTGAGTTGCGTAAGCGGCCACTTGGCTCGGTTGAAATCTGCCATGTTTTTGACCATCTCCTTTGCTGTGGCATATTTCGATTGTGATTCAGGTTCAAGGTCAGCATTATGCCAACCTTCTTTAACAACTAATTCCGCAACACATCAGTCGGATCCATTCGGATGAAGTAAAGGGCGATACATACTCTTCGACATTTCTCTAGTCACAAACGTGAGCCACTGACCCTTCAAGTCGTGGCTGGGATCGCTCGAGAGCTTTGGGAACTTCGAGCAATGCTTTAGATATCCGATCTCGTCAGGGTCGCAACGGCGAAATATTTCTTCGCAACGTTCCACCTCACTGGCAGTGGTTGAATCCGAGTGGCTTTCATCTCCAGAATGAACGCAGCCGTCTACGTCCTCCCACGAATCATCGTCGGATGAATTGCGAGTCTTACGAGCATTGTTTTTTTGGGCAGGAGGTTTAGACTCGCCTTCGTCTTCGTCAGGAAGCTCATCGTCTGTGTCGAGATCGTGCGTGAATCTTCTCATGTCAGGCCCTTGATATTCCAATTTGGCCAACGCGTGTAATTCATCGCCCACAGCGATTTCAGTGTCCCCATCTCGGTACTCCTCTGGGAACAGGACTCTGTCCTCGGCTTCGTCGGTCTCACCGTAGAAAATGCCAGGCGGCATTTCAATTTCTCGGGGATTTGATCGATCCTTGGTGTCAAAAAACATAAAGCGAGTCCGGGGGTCAATGGCCGCGTCATAGATGCTCACTACTTCCTCCCCTGCTTGAATTTCGCGGACGCGCATTGTTTCTCGCTCTCTTGTTAGTGTCTTCAGAATTGGAGCTGCTAAATTATAAGTATCTGACATTTTTTGTACACGATGGGCCTTATACAGCATCTGAGAGATACGAATTAGTTATAGTCGATGGATCTACCAATTGGAGAAAATGAACATCAGAGGCTGCCGAGCAGCTTTCCATGCTAGCAAGTTCACAGGATCGGAGTCGTCTGCCATCATGTCCATACACAATACGAAAATTTGCAACAAGGGCCATATGGCTGGCAGATGAAAGTCATGGGACTCTAGGAAACTCCGATTACTTACCTGAGTGACTGCATTGTAAACGTTGTGGAACTCTTCTCCAGGCTCATTGTCCCATACAACAATGTCATAATAGTCATCGAAGCCAAAAGTCCACTTCCTGCGGGATTCTAAATTTTCAAAGAAATCCTTGCCCACTTCCTGGAGCACCTTCCAAGGTTTTTGACAGCTCTCCCGAGACCACACTTCTCGCGGACAAGCCACAGCTCCGTCGGTGGTGGTGATATTAAAATTCTACCAGTCTTGCCATCACGGACAAGAAGCATTATCCGATTCGATTCCATAGACAAATATCGGATGAGGCGACGACTAATCTGATCATCCCGTCTAATGTGGGCTGCAATGAAATTCCGAGTCTCGATGACTGCATGAGCTCGACGCTCTAATCCACGTGATCCTGATTGATGATGGACAGTGGTTTCTTTTGCATTGGAAACTCTTTCATACGGTATAAAGCCCTGCAACTATATCAGCTTGCTCACTGGACCCAAGTCGGGTAGGCGGGGATTCATATTTAGGAAGAACCAATCAGAAACCAATCAAGTTTAGTTGCTAACGGATTGATAGATCGCAGCATGTATGCGTTATCTCTGCACCCGTGTTTGAATTTGAAATAAGACGGAATCATAAATGCCCTTACCATTTGAAGCAGTTGCTGATTCAGACGGTCGCCAACCCAAAGAAGCCAGTTGGCGCCTGGGAAAAACTGCCATACTGCGAGGATGTTCAATTCGAAGAACTCTTCCCAGTTTCGGCAAAGGTTTATTGCATCGAATAGATCACTATCCTTTGCAATGACGCAAAACTGCAGCCATCCGCCTCGGCCCATGCGGTTCTCACTTGGGTAATTGTAGACGTACCTACCGCACACTTTGACGCGCATTCTCTCGTTCCTGATCATTGACTGGTCATCAATGTCAAAGTTGAGCTGGTTGACCTCATTCTCATCGTTACCTGGCTGCAGCTTCATGAATTGGTGTTGGCGAAATCGGCGCTGCCGTTGCTCGAGCTCTCTTTTAGGCATCCAGTTTTCGGGCCTCTTCTCCCACGGCGGCCACATGCGTACCCAATCTTTCGTCTTGTCTTTGCCAGAGGTATCTGTCTTCTGGTCTTGCTTTATTTCAGCCATGGGGTCAGTGTCGTTGTCGTCTCCTCGGACTAGATCGGCGCAGGCATCACGAACATCCTGTAATCCAGGGGTCTCCAGTTCGAGGCACAAATCCCTCAGATGCGCGCTATCTATGCTTTCGTCATTGAGAAATTCGTCTACGCTATTTGCTCGGGCAGCAGCAGGGAGTAATGCTGCATGTGAAAGCAGTATCCGGCAAAGCAAGAGTTCTTTAACCTCAGCTACCTCCACTAGAAGCTTGTCGATCTCATTGTCAGGCAGGGGAGCAGACCTTTCGCGGAGCTCAATAGGATTTTCCATTGTCCCACGGATGTGATAACCTGGTGCTTCTTGAAGTTTCACGCCTTCTCTCAGCCGCTGCCGTATTTGTTGTCGAGTCTCGGGAAGTGACTTATCGCTACTCTCTTGCCCTTGTACTGCTTTATCCTTCTGGGGCTTCTTTCGAGCTTTTTTGCCTGTGGACTTTGTGTCGCTTCTTGAAGATGTTTCGGGAGATCCGGAATCGACATCCATTGACTCTGTGAATTCCCCCTCAGCATTGGACTCGACCTTTCTCAAGAGGAACATCTTGATCATAGCCAAGTAATTGCCACGCTCATCTTCGACGACGTCCTCTATAGGGTCCCATGAGTCTTCCTCCTCCATGCTCATTCTTTCGCTGTATGCTTGCTCCAGGAAGTCGTCCTGCCGCCTCCTATCTTCTTTGTCCTTCAGAAGCTTCATACGGAGCTGAAGCTGCTTCCAGTGGCGCTTCCACAAGGCCGCGTCACGCTTGACCTTCTTCTTCTCATTCTCTCGCTGCGCCTCCTCTTCATTCTGGCGTTCACGCACCCACTGGAACCAATTTTCATTCTCATATAGTACAGCTGCGTGTCGCTTCGCCAATCGCGCAAGAGCGCCGTTGACGATGAACTTTTGGCTTTGGAGATTGTCTATGAAATGCTATATTGCGGTCAGCGGATGATCAAAGTTAACGTGGTGCAGCCCGGTACCTGATGACCGTAATCGGAAGTCTCAGCAAAGAAATGGATATGGTGGAGCTTTCGAGCTGCAATCACTTGGTCCAAGCGAGTGAGTCTTTTGGAAAGGTACCTGTGGATTTCTAATAGATCATCGACAGAGTCCAGGTCCTCGAATGTTTGATTGGCGAGTGCGACAGGTGTCTTCTTCAAATAGCTGGGTGGGGTTTGAGCCAGGGTATCGAGTTCCGCATTTCGTCTCTTATAGCCTCGATAGAGACCTGCTGTTGATTAGTACAACGCTTGGACCTTTACTCTGGGCTTCCTGACCTTGACACTGTTTCGAGTGAAAAGCACAAAAGAGCCCATTGAGCGATACAGCATCCTCTTTGCACGCCGACTGATCCGAGAGGTTCTTGGCGGTACAGATTGGCGCCATAAATCTACATTCACGGTTGTGGAGGGCAGGTGCAAACGCGGATTTTTGTCTCGATATATGAACAGGGCGTTGTGCGGATATATGCGCCTTAATAGGAGAATCTTGGCAAACGCGTGATATCATCGCCGCGTGTTGCGTTGATTCATCCGCGTGTTCACGTGTTTCGGAATCTGGGAAAACGATCAGGGAGGCTTGCTTCATGACGGCAAAGAGAATCGAAGTAGAACTGTCATGTTGTACTTCTTTCTGGTCCAGAGTCCGATTTTCGATTTAATTGATGATGGGGGGCGATGATAGGCTTGCGTATGTGGCCGCTGTCCCTTCTGCGTAAAATTGTTCGCTGTCTCAATCATAAATTATTAATTGTTCAAGCTATCTATCCTCCTGTCATTAAATTACAATTACAGCTCCCATACCGTATCTACACCCTGAATGCTCGGATCGCCTGGAGTTGGCTCTATCTGCAGATTTGATATTCGAATTGCAAGCTCAGCTCATCTACGTTTGCTTGCCGTCTACCTAATCTTAACTATCCGCAGAAGCTCGGTTGCGTCAGCATACATCGGATCTCCTCCTTGGTCAACGTCGTATCCGGTTCGACAAGTCCAAGGTACTGTGACTTGTCCAAGCAGATAACGCTGCTGGCGACGCAGCTTGCATGTGAAAGGTTCCCAACAACATCTGGCCACTATTTAGCTTATCTATGCGAACATCGTCCCGAGCTCAACCCAGCTGCCCGACTGCGAATTCATCGTTCATAGACCCGGTCGCCGGCGCCGCCATAAAGTCTGAAACAACATGAACGGCGTCAAGGCTAGGAAACAGAACACTTCAGCAGTGAACGGGGAGGTCCCAAGGAAAGACCTCAATGGAAGCGCAAATGGGCATGTCAGTCGAGATGGACATGCCGCCAGCGCAACAAGATCAACCGAGAATATCTTCCTCTTCTATCCCAACATCATCGGTTTGTCGCTCCCACGCTTGCCTTGCCTACAGATACTGATGTTATACTGCAGGCTACTCCCGCATCATCCTCGCAATCGCATCCCTCTACTACATGCCCCTCCACCCGCGGACATGCTCCATCCTCTACAGCGTTTCCTGCCTTCTCGACGCCCTTGACGGTGTAGCCGCGCGCTACTTCCAGCAATCGACAAAGTTCGGCGCAGTCCTCGACATGGTCACCGACCGGTGCACAACAGCCTGCCTACTCGTCTTCCTCGCCTCCGCCTTCCCAAGATGGTCGATTCTCTTCCAAGGGCTGATAAGCCTTGATCTGGCAAGCCACTACATGCACATGTACGCGACACTGAGTATGGGCGGGTCCGGGCAAAGCCACAAGAAGGTTGACGAGGCGCGGACAGGGAGGTTGCTCTACCTGTACTACAACAACAAGGTATGTGCTCACATGGCCGCCGATGCAGAAAACATACGGAGTGCTGATGGGAAATATGCATAGAACGTCCTCTTCGCGGTCTGCGCCCTCAACGAACTCTTCTTCATCGCCCTCTACCTCCTCTCCTTCTCCTCCCCCACGCTCTCCCCCTCCCTCCTCGCGGGCGACCACAACACCCCCTCCTCCGCTCAACCAGGGAGCCCCTCCTTCGTTGCCGCCGCGCTACTCGCCACCCCAGGTAGCGCGTGGGCAATGGAGCTCGCGCGCGCAAACAAAATGGACAGTACATTCCCCTGGTTCATCGCCGCCGTCTCGTCGCCCGTGATGGCGCTCAAGCAGTACTTGAACGTGGTGCAGCTGCTGGAAGCGAGTAAGTGGCTCGCCGAAGGGGATATTGAGACCAGGCGGCTGGAGGGGCTGCCGAAGAGGGGGAGATAGGGTAGCTTGTATTTCAGATTTCGTGCCAGTATTTTTGAAGGATAGGGATGGTGGTGCTGGCTATCCGGGCTATATCTGTATCATGCAAATCTTTGAGCAACTTGAATTTCGGCATGGCGCTGGGAGGGGGATCCCGCTTGAGGGTTTGGACGGGCTGTGGATATTTTCTGTAGCTTTGGCTTATAGATCGGCCTTGTCAATTGCTGGGACATAATACTGGAACATCTGAACCGAGGATCGTGGAAGCCTTAACGCAGATTCTCTTTGAAAGTTTGGGTTATTTCTCTAGACTTTCAACATTGTCAGAATCTAAATAATCCATCTCACGGACCAGGCGCTCGACATAACGACAGAAACGGTGATCTCAGTATTGAGAGGAGAAAAACGGGGATACCTTTTAACAAGTCCCTAATGACAATCTGTTAAGAGCTACGCGGTCAAGCAGTCGAGGCAGTGTAGGGAAGAAAGATAGATGCAATCAATTTATCCCATCGCTCTCCTGATCCACTGTTGATCATCAACTATCGCATGAAATCAACGACCCTGTTTCGCAATCTCTAGAACCCAAGAGCTCCAAGTCCTCTTCGCAAGAAAGTTCGACGGACTACTTCCACGATATCCTCCCACTCCCCTAATCCCACCTCCTAACCAATCCAAAATATGAAAAAAACTACGACCTGCGCACCCGAGCAGATCACCCTATTGATTAAAACCTTGCTTAAGCTCTAATTTATATACGTACCGCGATCTGCTCCCGATCACTGTTTCTCATTCTCCTCTTTGATCACCCTCCTGACGACATCATCCATATCCTCGACCGGCAGGCCCAGCCGCTCATTCCACAGTTCCTCGTTCTCGTAGTCCATGCCTTCGATATCACTGTTGCAGAACTCGGTTAGTATCTCGTCTCAAGCAGAAACCCACCTAGACTCCCGAGCTTCGTGAATGCTATGCGAAACAAAATGGTATATTGAAGAGGGAGCGGACTGAGAGGAAGAGTATTCTGCCCCCCTAGAAAAAAAAGGGGGAATGACATAGACTCACGAATAATGACACGCAATCAAATTCTCCTCAACCGCTTGCATATCCCCCCCAATCCCCTTCTCCAACATCCTCCTCCTCGTCTCCGCCGCATCCCTATATTCCCTTTTCCACGTCTCCCTCGTAGCGTTTTCCAGCGAGGCGAGGATCTCGTTTTGGTTAGGGTTGAAGGAGGCGATGTAGATATAGCGGTTGGCGGAGGCGGCGTAGTGGGGAGCGTGTAGGAGGCGGGCGACGGCGAGACCGATGGTGGGAAGGGTGGTCATGCGGCAGCGGGAGGTGCCGGTGTCGTAGATTGTGGCGGTGCGGGTGGGGAGGGCGAAGGAGAGGAAGTTGGAGGTTAGGCCCCTGGGAGAGAGGGTTAGGATTGGGGAGGTTTGGTGAGGGTGAGAATGGAGTGATGAGTGATGAACATGGATTAGATTTGGAATGTAGAATCAAGGAAATGTAGAGCAAGTCTTGAGGCACAGAAGTACGGTATCATTGTTACGCCACCCAGTAGGAAGCTTACCCTCGATACTTTTATCAAGCGTACTCTACGAGGATAGGGCTCGTTGGTATAATTATAGAAAAAATGAAGAGCAGGAATGGAGAATAGGCGTACCAGTCAAAGAAAGCACCACAGATAACACTCGTCCAAGTCAAGCCTTCGCTCTCTTTCCCCTTCAAATAATCAATAACATCTAATTTTTTCTGGAACCAGGGCACCGCATCCCTCGCCGCCTGAGGAACGCTGTTACTGCCAAACTCTCCGGGAATGAACCTCTTCACGCCTGCTTTCACACAAGCACTGATGAGAGACTTGTTCTCCTTCAACATACTGGGGCGAATCATCGAGACCACCGCATGCTGGCCCTTGAGCGATTGAAGCAATTCATCTTCAGGGTAGTCGTCGGAGACTTGGTGAACCTTGATGTGGGATGGGAAGGTGGATTTGGAGCCTTTGCGAGTGAGAACGGAGACGGTGAATTGAGGGTCCTTGTCTAATGCTTCGAGTATGAAGGGGCCAAGGTTGCCGCTGGCCTTGTATCCTTAAGCTGAGTTGGGGATTACTGTAGGAAAGCAGACACTCACACCGGCGACAAGGACATTCTTGATTTCTTCGGACATTGATGCTAAAGTATACGTGCAGAGACAAACGAATAGTGAAATCTACTGGACATAGATTCAGAGAAATCACACAAAGGTGGAAATTTGCTATGGCAGATCCGAATGTTTACGGCGAGCATGAATGCGGAGCACCGACTGGTGCCCGCATTGGATGCCGGGATGAATGCAGGGAGAGGTCTAAAATTCTGTGGCGAGCTAAACGCCAGAGAGAATTTGCACAGAGCTGCGATATCTTTTGTACTTCAGTTCCAGCGTAACATATTTTCCAGCGACTGGATGATGGCTTGTATTTTCTCTCAACTCACGGCAAATCGCGCCGTACTCCCGCAACCATGCATGTGAAAAGTGTCAGAAATCTACGCTAATCTTGAATGGGAGGCTTGGCACGTGGCTTGGCGCGTTGCCATGCTCGCATGTAAATAGCACTCCTACCTCCTAGTTAGAACCATGTAACAAACCCAGATGCAACGACTGCATGTTATTTCAACATAATTGGACTACGCGGACTTGATGTACAGACCATAGAGTCCATATTGCGGTAATTGCAACTACGAAATGAGACTTTCGGCGTCTGTATCACAATGCCCTCTGCCCGGAAGCATCTAGGACCTGGAGACCTTCCAGTCGAGCTCATCCTCGCCATTCTCGAGAACTTAGACCTTTCAGACTTATATTCAGCCATACGCGCTGCTCCCATCTTCAATAGAGTCTGGAGGTTGCACACTGCATCAATATCAGCGGCTAGCCTTGCAAGATCCATTGAGTGCTACCCAGAAGCATTGCAATTGGATCAAGCCCTACAATCAACAACATTCCACCGGTTTGAATCGCCTTTGAAAAGGCACAACCGGCTGGTCCTCGCTACGAAGTGCGTATCGGCGGCTTACCAAACATTCTTGCAGGACTACCTCAAGGAATACAGGCTCGGGGGACGATTCCGATTCTACGAATTCTATGAAGACAACGAAGAAGATCGTATGGCCTTCAAGCGCGCGTTTTACTGGTTCTGGAGGCTCGCCCTCAGCGAGACTTACAGACCTACAACGCACCGGAGGCCCAATGGTACCAATCCTTACGAATCTTCTCAGCTGTCGAAACCCCTAGATTTCCCTCGAAGGTGCACCGTGTTCTTCGTCTGGGGGCTGCTTGCATATATCAGAAGAGAAGCATATCGATGCCTATTCGTGGTGTTGTCCAAGGTACAACGTGTATACGGCAAAGGAGAAGATCGCCAGCGACAGTCGATACAGTGGAGATGGCAGAATTATAGTGAGCAGCTGTGGAATGACCCAGGTTTCGTAGCATTGCGCAAAAAGTATTGGGAGAATGATGTCCTTGTGGGCGGACCTGAGCCGGGTGTAGAGTACGGTTGGTATGAGCGAGATACGGCAACGGCTTTCTTTCTGGAGAGGGTTCGCGAGGCAATGCACGAGCGAAAACTCAAAGGATATTTACCGCAGCCTGCAGCATGGGCGGAGCCGACTTATGTATACTATTAAGAATACTGTGCTCCAGCGACGAGCGGCATGATCCGAGCAAAAACACTGGGGCATAACGGCTGCAACCGCTGATGCGGAACCTTCAGGCAATGTTTTAATGGCCGTGGATCTCTATCATAAACCCGTCTGAGCTCGCCAACCATCATGGCCAAAGAGCCAAATCATGCTTCAGATTTTAACCCATATGCTTCTCCAAGCCCATCGATGTCGACGACTTCAAGCGCTCTCATTCGGCATCGCACCCGCCCCATACTCCCCACCTTTATCCCCCTTCGTCCCAGCCAAAGCCCCTCCTTCCTTCTCCAACCCCCTCTGACTCTCCTGGGTACGCTCATCCACCATCATATTGCCACTCGGCGCTCCACTAGCAAAAGCCTGCCCAACCGGCTCCTTCTTGCTGGTACCTTCAGTACCTTGTCTCAGCTCACTACTTGTTTGACCCTGTCCCGGATGGCCGAGTCCGGTATGCACATCCGCGCTCGTAGCTCCGCCAAGCGTGTCCGATGCACTGGTTTTGGTGGACTCCTTGCCGTGAGACCGCTCGACGTCCGGGTTGTTCGCTTGGCTGGGGACTTCGGAGATGTTGTTGGGTTTGAAGGTGTTTGAGGCGGGGGCAGAGCCGGGAGGGAGGGTTTTGGCGCTGAATTCGGGGGCGGCGTCGTTGCCGACTAGGACGCCTGGTTTGTGCTGTGGCGGGTTAGTACGTAGTTCCTTCAAGTTTCAAATCTGCGGATCTGTTAATTGTTTTGGTTTGGGATTACTTACACCGTGTGTGGTCAGAGGCTCATCACGGGGCTTGGAGGGGTGAAATTCGCCCTGTGCATTCTCCATTGAATCGGCGTTGCGGGCTGCCATCTTCGCACTTTGTAGGATTGGTGAGTTGATTCAGTGGGTTTTGGTAGCTGTAAGTGGGATATTGTTAGCGAAGATGGGGGGTAAGAGTTAAATTCTTGAGGATGAATTTGAGTGTCTTTCTTGGGTGGCAAAACGTCATAGGCAAAATTACGTCATCAAAGTAACCGAAGCCTTAGCTTGGGATCAGCCCTAAATCCAGGCACCAGTCCATCATGGAGCTCGCCCCTTTTCGGTTAACATTTCTACTCAGCTATATCGTCTTCCAGATAGATATGAAGAATATTACGGAGTCGAAGTGTGTCGTAGTGAGGCCGCATTAATCTCTCGTCGACCGGATTTTCCGTATGAGTCAAAGGATCCTTAGGGTGGCGGTGCTGAGTGCATATTGGTGACTCAGAAAATGGATGCCTTGTACAAATACCTAGTGATCACCAAACATTCTTATATTTCATTGAGTAACTTGGAGATATAAGTCCTGATGTAGCATCACTCAAAGATTGCAGGCATGGATACCGTGTACCAATTGCCTCTCGAATTCCTCTCGAATCCAGGCCCAGCCATTAAGAAAGATGTCGTCAGCTTCAAAGAGACTGACTTGCCCGAGTACGATGGTTACTATGCATGCATCTTGGATAACGTCCTCACTGCTGAGGAATGCACCAACCTGGTCAGGGCAGCCAAGGCGCAAGCCAATGACGAGTGGCAACAGGCGACCATCAATGTTGGTTTCGGCATGCAGGAAGTTGACACAGAGTCAAGGTCCTGCGGCCGCATCATTTGGGACGATGAAGAGCTGCTCTCGAAGATCTGGGCCCGATGTCAAGATGCGGTACAAGAGATCCTGGAGCTGAAAGACCAACCAGGCATCACCGGAAGTGGATGGTTGAAGAAGGGCTGGACATATAGACTGAGTAAGTTGAATGAGCGCATGCGCTTTCTGAGGTACTTCGATGGCAACTATTTCCGACGTAAGTCCTCCTTCCCAAGAAGAACAATTACCTTTCCTCTACTAATGTCGCTCCAGCGCATTTCGACGCATCCTATGCGACGGAAGACAACGAGGAAACATCCTTCATAACACTGCATCTCTATCTGAACGAGGCAGACGAGGACTCACAGCTTGAAGGTGGCGCCACGACGTTCCACTCACTGGATTGGAGCGGACGTCAACTGGACGTGGTACCCAAAGTTGGTCGGGTGCTTATGTTTCAGCAAAAGGGCCTCCTACATTCTGGAGCAGATGTGAAAAGAGGTATCAAGTATACGATGCGGACAGATCTGCTGTACAAGAGGGTGGTTGACTAGATCCTCGATTATGAATTGGATTTCAATTATCTGATGGGAAATGAACGCGGCGCGTTGCTTTTTGTGTGAGTTTACTATCTTTTCTTCCTTCACCCTCACGTTTTAGCTGGTTGCAACAAAGACTGTAGACGACCACAAAACGAGCACAGGTCGTTTTCCGCAATTTGATCCGGGCGGCTGGCAAGCGCGAGACGCGGCTTGGCAGCAAAATGTGTGCTACTTGGGACGACATCAACGACAAAACTGTATAATCTTTGTCGAATGATTAAACCATCCTGCGCTGCAGATCCAAGTAACTTACTCCAATAAAGCTCTTGATATGTGGCCGACGCTACCCATGACCATAAAGGATAAGTGCGACTACTTCTCCTGCTGTCCATCGGTTCTGTGGCTGCATCTTATTTCCTGTTAATGGTAAACCTTGTAATCTATCGGCGCTCATTATTGAGTTCTCTATGATATCTCAATGGTTGGAAAAGATTGACTTTCGCGACAAATTCTAAACTTTCTGAAGTTTTACAAGTCCACTGATCCTCAATCTCCGTCAGCGTTAAGGCAATATTACGTGCAAAACAGCTGGACTGTGATGCAATTGATCTGACTCGGAAAAGGCTTGTTAACGAGTACTATGGTCATTGGAGCTGCTCTTGAGTCTCGCAACCAATGTGTGCAGCCAATCCAGTCTTACCGAAAGTCGGTCGTTGCTATAACCATTTTAGGATTCGAACGTGGATACCTATGCAGGTATGTTCATGACACTGCATGTCCTGGCGAGTCTTTGAAGAAACTAGGTTCGTCGATCGAACCTCACTTTACTTCTTTGTAAACAAGCATATCTTCCATTCATATTCGCACTTTTCATATTGATTCTTCCAAATAATTTAATAGGTATGCTGCCATATAGTTTTCTTCGACTTGTCACATTATCTTAAGATTTTCAATCAGGTTTACCGTAGTTTTAGGTGCAACAATGTCAGGGAAAGTCAATCTGCTGTTATGAAAAGGACAACAATAACACTCATCTCGCTACTAGCTTAGATGGTATGTTGATGATTTGAAAGCGAATAGACCGGCTAATGTCTTACCAGAGATCGTGCGGTAGTTGGGAAATCACGATGGTAATATACCGTTGCTTTTCGATGGGTAGGGATTCTGGCGGGCTGGCAAACTTCTTCAACAAAATGATCACATGACAATGGCAGGGTCTATTGCAGAAAAGCCAGGAGATGTCTAAGTCGCTTGGTTAGCCAGCTGAGTATGAGTTCTACCTGTTATCACGACAAACACGTTAATTATCACAGTGACTTTATAAATATGACGATGTCGACGTACATCAGAGAGTACCATGCCATGCGCACTAGAACCAACGAGCCGTGTCAGGAGGTGACAAGTGTTGGATATATGTTGTAACTAGGGACTCAAGTGATCTGCACTAACATGCCAGCCGAACAGCAACCATACTCAAGGAACCGTGTCAGCAGGTGATGGGTGAAGTATAGGTTGTACTCCCTATATCAAATGATAGACGCCTCTAATTATGACAAACACATTTGTCAAGGCGTGACAAGTGTCATGTATTGAGCAAGGCTATCTTGCTTACGAGCCTCTAGCTTTCACTCTCAAGCTGAAGTAGATTTCTCCTAATCACACCGGTAGAAATTGTGTTATCTCGTCTCTTAGCAACACTAGAGGAGTGTGAGCAGCCTTTTAAGTAGCTCCCAGACTCTTCCCTGTTTCTTAAACTGCTCTCTCCCCAGATTTTCAACCACTTGCTTCTAAAAAGCTTCTGCACATCAATCTTCTATCATCATCCTTCTGCGGAACAACCCCAGCTCCTATCTCAAAAGATTATTCTTTCGAAGCTAAATTCTATCAACATCACCGTCGCTTTCTGAGCACCTCTGAGCTATGATTCTCGCTGTCTACTTGATGGCTGGATGGATCTCCCAAATATCGGCTATAAACGCCGC
This sequence comes from Physcia stellaris, assembly GCA_018902385.1. NCBI lineage: Eukaryota > Fungi > Ascomycota > Lecanoromycetes > Caliciales > Physciaceae > Physcia > Physcia stellaris. The sequence continues at coordinate 237,159 of JABSSW010000020.1, read as the reverse complement.
CGAACAAACGGTACAGCAACTGGAAGAGCAGCCTGGGCTATGCAAGATTGACATATCGACACGTCTGCAACTCGATGAGACATCGAGGCCGTGGGATCGTCCCGTCAACACGATCACCGATGGCACACCCGTCGCTCGACAGACTTCACTTGGCGATAGTCCAACTGCCACTGCTTTAGGGGCAGCTCAACGTACAGACTCGCCATTTATACCACTGACTATTGATGGGACTGTCCCAGTCAAGAGCTCTATCGATGACACTGCCAGTTACAACATTTTGACGGTTGAGGGACCCGTTGGCGATGCAAATCTTGTCAATGGAGTAGCTGCTATTAGCCCAGATCCACTTTCGCCCAAAGTTGCTCTAATGATCGAAAACCCTAGCCGAAAAAGGGATCAAGGCGAGGTAGCAGCTGCTCTTGACTTCGTTCGACCATGTAGCGCAATTGCTCTGACTATCGACGGACTAGTCGTCGATACGGCTTCAGCCAATGGAGTAGCTCTGGGTCTCGACCCAAGTATCACTGATCCCCTGACGATCAGTGGAGAAAAAGCCTCTTCCAAATCAAACGAATCAGGCCAAACGATTCCGCTCACGATTCTTGTTCATCCAATTAATAGATCAACTCTTACGGGCTTCGACTGCACTGAGATCCATCAAGCCATATCTGCCCCGCAAAATACCATATCCGGCGTGATTTCACGTGGCCAAAGCCCGGCAGGGGTCACTCGGGATTGTGAGTAGCTGCTGATCGTGTCGTGAGATTACGATAAGCTAACGTTTTTTAGTCGTCCTATGGGGTTTCATGTTCTGGTACATCGGCCTTTTCGTGTACTTTCTGGGCCATATATGCATATCCCTTCGGAGCAGCTGGGGACTGTCGAGAACAGGCCGCTGCGCAAATGTCGAAGCGGTAGTCAATGACAGCCCTAATTGGTTCTCATCTCTTAGACGATATCTGTATCGTGGCAGTGATCATGGTACGTAATCTTTCTTTACATCCTAGCTACTCTGTGCTAACTTACTCTAGCCTTGCGGGGTACCCTGAAGCATGACGCTCCTGATGGGGAACCAAAAGCATCTGACCTTCAAGCCGAGCTTCCACAGCTCCAGTTGGATTTCCAAGCGGATCAGAAGACCACGGAAATTGCAACCGAAGATCAAAATGAGTCTCCTGAGAAGCTGATTATGCAGATTAAGACTCTCGAAGCCGAGAAGAAGCAATCAGAAGAATACCATTCTCAACAGCTCACAGAGAAGCAGCGGGAGCTGAACATAGTTCAGAAAGACAAGTCTTCGCTGGCGGAAGCAAACATGCTACTTCGCGACCGTCTAGACCGGAAAGTCGTATCAGAGAACAAGAAGCAGAAGGATCTAGAGTTGGCTCGGGAGGAGAAGAATAGAATCACTGAAGCCTACCGGGTACTGCACGAAAGCACCGACTCCAAGATTGCTGCTGGAGCTGTCAAGGATAGACAGATTGAAGGTCTTGGCCGGGAGCTGGAATCGGCCAAGTTGGCGCTTGAGCTGAAGTCGACCGAGAAAGAAAAGTCAAATGCCTCCGATGAGAAGAAGATCACGGAGCTCAGTCAACAACTCAAAGAAACTAAATCGACCCTCGAAGAGAAGACGGCGGACGCAAATTCCAGCAAATTTGAAGCTGACACCAAAATCTATGCTCTTGAGTCAGAACTTCGGGACTGTAGGTCGCAGCTAGATGCGATTGCAGCGGACAAGGAAGACTCCGACGCTAAATCTAAGGAGAAAACTGCCGGACTCAAGTTCCTAGTCAAGATTTCTAAGTCTGTCGCTACCAGAGAGACGGCCGAGAAAGATGTCTATAAGTCAGAACTTCAGCAGTGCCGGTCAGCTGTGTATACGAAGACTGCAGAAATCGATGCTTCGAGACCAGCAAAAACATCGGAGACCTCTACTCTAGCATCTGGGACCCATCCTTTACAGGAACGGAATGCCAATCACCCTGAGCTCTATGGAAAGACATTAATTTCGTGGGCTGACGACTGTGACGACTTGATCTCGAGCAACGATATGACCATAAACAACTCCGCGGAAGAAACCTTGACCGCAGGCCAATCTCTATGCAAGACGACCTCTTCCGACATCGGTGACTTCTCCCGGTCCACAGTGGATATCTTCGAAGATCTCCCTTTATCAAACCGCAAAGCCACTGCAAACTTCCGGAAATCGAACGCGGTGGCAGGCACTTCGGATGCCAATGGTAAGCCCAAGCCAGACCTGGAATCCTGCAGTGCTGACTCGTCATTAGAAGCCCCACTTGCAGTCAAGGGCACTGTTTCTAAGCCAAAAGATGGGGTGGTAAAGAAGGGGAGGGGTTTTCTTCGGAAGAAAGTGAGCAGCCCAGGGCGTTTGTTCAATTACGGTTCTAAGTAAGTGATTGAAGGCAGGTGCCTAGTAGATCTATCTTAGAAGCATTTGTGTTGTGTGATTTCCTGGCGCCGTGCTGATGGGAGAGCATTTGGGCCATATCGGAGGACGTTGAGATGTGATTATGAGGATGATTAGGTTATTCGAACCTACTCCAACACAATGTTTGTGGATTGATGAGGACTGCTGCGAATGTAAAAACCACATCTAGACTAATCTGGAGTTTCTATTCCTGAGTCTTAATGATATTCGGGGATCATAGTAGCACAGTGTAAAACCAAAAAAATGATGAAAGAGCGAGAGACAGGAAAAGAGGATCGCATGGTCTGACGTGATACGGTCCTGCTCTCATCCACCGTGACTAAAACATTCAATATAAAAAGATTGCGTACTCGCGTTTGGCGAGAAGTATATGAAGATGACATCTACTTCTGATTCCCTCCCAAGTCGGCTAACCGGAGGTTTGCCAGGGTACGTGACAGTAGTATCGAACCACTTGGCATCAGGCCATGGGATATACAATTCGCACAGGCTCGTGGACTCTTCTAGATATAGGAGTGGCGACATGCTGCGGTAGGGATACGAACAAGATTCATGCTTGTAATGTTTCTTGATTTCTGTTGGTAGCTTGATCGTAGCTAGCTTCATGCTGCGCGTGTGCTATGTAGTACAAATGTCGCGGAGAGCACCCTATGGTCCTGATACATTGGCTATAACCTCCCTGGCGGCGTCTGTGTACATTAGAAAAAGCTAGAGCGCGAGGGGGATTACACGTTGCCGGACTTTGAGGTAAGAGAGATCACTTTAAATGTTCAAGGCCTGAGTGAAGTTCCATTGAAAGCTCCTGTATTAAGATCACACCTCATCTAACTAAACATTAGCAACAGAGTCCGGTAAAGTACAAGAGAAAAGATCCGTTTAACTCCGTATCACATCACATCACAATACAACAACTGCCCTTCTCCCCATCATCGCTCTTCTCCTCATCCCCACAACAGGTCCATGTCCCACCACAGCAACCATTGTCATCGTCGTCATTGCTCTCATCGCTCCCCTTATCGCCTCCGCCACAGCACCATCCACAACTATCATCCGCTTCTTCCTCATGGTCAAGATCCCGGGAAGTTGGTTCTGTGTGGGAAAAGTCACTAGAGTGGCTATAATTACTCTTCCGATAAGAGCTGCTATGGTCTCCGACCGGTCCTCTTTCACCGGTCCTTGGTTGATGATAAGGTGTCGCGGCTTCTTCCTCATGGTCAAAGTCCCGGAAGTTCTGGGTTGGTTCTGTGTGGGCAAAGTCATTAGATTGACTGTACTCACTCTTCCGATAAGAGCTGCTATCGTCTCCGATCGGTCCCCTTCCATCGGTCCTTGGTTGATGATAAGGTGTCGTCGCTTGATCCTGAGCAATAATTTGGTTTGCCAAGTATTCGTCTTCACCCATGCTCCCAGCCGAAAAATATTCCGCAGCCTCACCACCAGGGTGAGGGCCGATGTCGTTGCCTGTGTCCTGACCTTTAGGGTAGGCAGAAAGGTATTGGTCGAAGGGAGGATGCTCCAAACCGGAAGAACTGGGTTCTTGACGATACGGAAACTGTTCCTCTTCGTAGAAAGGCTGTTCTTGACGGTGCGGATACTGTTTCTGTTCGTAGAAAGGCTGTTCTTGCCGGTACGGATACTGTTCCTGTTCGTGGAAAGGCTGTTTTTGACGATACGGATACTGTTCCTGTTCGTACAAAGGCTGCTCTTGACCGTAAGATGGAGTTTGCCGACCATACGCAAGGTACCCTGGGCTGTAAGAATCATTGACATGAATGTTCGGAACAGGATACACTTGATCTTCTTCGACGTCACTCGGTGATCGACTTAATTCGGATTCGATACTGGGCCTACTGCTACTAGCTGCCTCAGTGTCCTCGTGATTTTCATCAGGCTCGCTCAAGGATTTGTCATTTGTGGTCGAAGGTGGTGGCTCGTCGTAGCTGTCTTCAACGTTGCCATGGTCCGGTTGAGCGTTTTCATTGCTGTGGTGGGTTGATTTTTTACCGCCTTTCTCAGGGGCCTTCGCTTCCTTTGCAGGGCCTTGAGGGTTGCTGCGCGTTGGCGAAGGCTGAGGGTCATGGTGATGGTTCTGCCCTGAGCTATCACCTGTGAAGGACTTTGGCCCTTTTATTTGGTCTTTGGAAGCACCGGATTTCTGGGAAGGTCTTTGTCCATCGTGATGGTTTTCCTCTTGGCCACCACCACCGGTCGTGGAAGACTTCGGCCCTTTTGCATGGTCTTGGGGAGCACTGTAATTCTGAGAAGGTCTTGGTACATCGTGACGGCTTTCTCCATGGCCACCACTTGTGGAAGGCTTCGACTCTTTTGATTGGCCTTTCTGTCCATAAATCTCTGCAAGTTGTTTCCGCGCTAGGCCATGACTGTTCTCTTTGTGGCTGCTCGCAGCAGGTTTTGGATCATTCGTACAGCTTGGCATTTTGCGATCCTTTTTCGGGGCTTGTAGTGCTTGAACATGGCTTCGCTCTGGTTGCCCCTTATCAGGGTACTCCGCAGATCCTTGGTATGGGGCTGTAGCATTTCTTTGTCCCTGATAGCTCCTGTCAAAAGGTTTCTGAGCGCTTGCACCGGTGGGTCCAACAGTATGTGACTCGTAACCACGACTTGTTGTATACGGTGCACCCGGAGGGTTTGACTGTGACTGCTTGGGCTGCGGCTGCGGCAGGGGGAGAAGAGGGATAGACGTTGTTGATTTGCCTTGGCCATGGCTACGTTGGCGCGTTCGATCTGGATAACTTGGCCTTGGGTACTGTGGATAAATCATGTCACGTGGCTGAACATACCCATTATTCCATCCCGTGTGAGACTTTTGTATGCCGCCCAGTGATTCGCTGATACCTCTAGCCTTAGCTATATCCGAGTCACTATGTCCAAGTCTATTTGGGGCCAGGGAAGGCCGCGAATGAGTCTGAGTCGACGGCACGCCTTCAAGTGATCTTTGGCCAATGGCCGGAATTGGGTACGCAGATGGTCGACCCATTCCTTGGCGAAGCTGATCAGAGGAAGGCACTCTGTACTGTGAAGACTGATTGTATCCAGTGGCAGGTTGGTTGAAATTAGACGCTTTTACTTGTGTAGACAGCTGATGATAAGGAGATGAGGATCGGGAGTGATCGATTGGTTCCACAAAGCCAGCGCGAGCTTGCCTGGGAGGTAGACCGTTTTGCTCTTCAATCGGTTGCCCGAGTTCCAAGGTTAGCTGGCTTAGAGGGGCCGACGATTGCTGTTCAATTGGCGGCCCAAATGCTGGAATCCATTGACCAGGAGAGGGTGACCCAACCGGCTGTCCAGCTCCTGAATTCCATCGGCCAAAACTTCGCGGTGTAGAAATTTCTGCGAACTCGGGGGAAGCTTCGTGGAAATGAAGACCATGCTGTTGCCCAGCCGATTGCTCACTCCCTGGCATGCTCGACAAGAGCTTCTTTGCATAGAGCGCCGCTGTAACCGCTGCAAACCTTTGCCACCTCTTGTTTTTATGGGAATCAGCATAGTCGCAAATGCCTCGAATTACCAAGCACGAGGAACTATCCATCAGTCCAGCAGCTTCCATTTCGAAGCACAAGATACCACCAAGGTCCTTGCTGAGTTTATCTCTTTCAGTCCCGTCCTTTATTAATGAATTGCCAGAGGCGATAGTACCATAATGAAACTTGACCTCCTTGGGCGACCTTCGAGGGTTGCGACGAATGAGGTTTTTTCGATCACAGGAATCACACTCTTGACCAGGGTCCCCTTTATGGTCGTAGTCACTTCGATACAGCTCATCTTTTTCGCCATGAGGCCAGTCATATTTCTCCAGCATCCGTGAATGGTTTATGAGATTATCATGGAAATACTTCCGGAGGTCGAAATTCATCATCTCAAACTCTCCTTTCATGGTTGTTAGCGCATTTAGCAATCGATGAGGAGGTTTGTTCAATTGCCCTGTGCGTTCAAACTTCCCGCCTTGGGTCCTTTTGCCAAGATCGTATTGTACCACTCCTCCCAAGGTGCCCTGTGGCTGGCTAACCACCACGTCGCCCAGTCGGATATCAAAGCCTGAGGTAGGCACACCTCCTCCAATTCCGACCAACAGTCTGGTTTGGATGGACGTAAAGCTTCTAGCCATCTGAATTGCCACCGTCGCTGCTGATGTTGTGCCGTAGACACCAGCAGGAAGACACACGATGACGACATTGTATTTCCTTATTCGACCCAAGGTATAATGGTTGTCATCAGACTCATGAGTCGGAGTGCTCTCATGAATCTCGTCGAGCATCGCTTTTGCGACGGCGACTTCCATATCCAAAGCGCAGATCCAGCTCACCGTATACTGATCTCTTCTCAGCTTTCTTCCCGTGGTGGCCATGGTGTGTTTCGATCAGATTATAATTTCGGCAGAACAAGGAACCACTGCGTGTTCTTGGTAACGGGTCTAGTATAGAACAATGAAAAATTCTTTGGGAAAAGGATTGGCCGAACGGTATGCAAAGAGGGAAAGGCCTGCGGTGGTGGAAGGGCTGGGTTGATGGTAAGTCAGTGGCGGACGGTCTGGCTGACTGAGTACTCACATTTCTAGGATTGAAAACTTTGGATTAGAGAAGATGTGCTAACAGAGACTATAGGGACTAATACTGCCGAACTGTGATCTGCCCCGTTGTAGTATTTATGCATGATCATTTCCCCTTTAATAGCCTCTCGATATTCCCAGAACTACAGATTGACCGGGTGGGCGTTCAGCGGCAAGCTAATCCTTTAGCACCATATCATCGCCAGGTGTATGCTGAGCCTCATGCCATGTGCATAAAGTTCCACGGCATTGAAACGGGGCGTACAAGTTTCGGTCTAGAAGAAGCACGGAAGCGCCTGTCAATAGGGGCCTGAGGCTGAACCTTCGTACTACACACCTACACTTGCAGTCAGTCAACAGACCGTGATTTGCTACCAGAGGTACGGGTGGTTTATGTTAATTGCTTCCATGGCATTGAGAGCTGTGTCAAGGTAATCCCTGAGTCTCTCTTGTTGAGGAGCTTCTACCCTCGATTGAATTAATTACGTCTCCAAGATAGTACTCGTAGCTTTTCCTAATTCCCGATTATATTAGCTTGTTTGCCGCCATCAGTGCTAAGCTCGCTAAGATGCACGCTACTGTAAGTCATCCACTGGCGAGAGAGCCAAGATCCACTCATCGGCCATCGTGTGGCTACCCGCGATTTAGTGCGATTAGTGCAGCACGTTTAGTATTTACGCCCGAGTGCTAGTGTAGTATAGTGTTAGTCTGCTGCGTTGTCAGTCATTTGCATGTGCAGTCTACAGTCAGCTCGCAGCGTTTCGTCGTGGACCATGAGCTCATGACCATTCAGGACATCAGAAGAAATCGATCGGCAAGAACGGATGGCCACACTTGAAGCGCGACAGTGTGAGTGATGATGGTAGCCGGACGATCAATATTGCAACCCCTGCGTTGTTCCCAAAAAAGATTCCAGAGCTGAAGGCTCTGTATGCGGCATGGGCATGATAACAGGGGAACGTTACATCGACCCACCCACCTGTAGGTTGTTCTAGGAATAGTCGTCCAGACCTTGTGTGGGATATTGTTCTTTGGAAAACGGTGGTTTGGTACCCTAATCCGTGAAAAATTTCACTTAGAAACGCATCAACTGATGTTGTTGGTGTATTCACCTTTGGACAAAATCGACAGCAAGCGAGCATACCTCATTCTATGCACGACAAAGACCGGACAGTGTCAATCATGATGCTGCTACCGTGAAGACGATCATACACCCAGTTCAATCGAAAAGCTAAGGTAAGAATACTCATCTCAAGAGCGCCGAACTAAAGATCGATACCAATACAGTTCGAACAAAGTCATTTTGAACACGGTCTCATGACTTTCCGAACTTACACGGTACGCGAAACTATCCCATGGCCCGGTAAGTCGAGAGCAATTCCCTTGGAAGACTCGAACAAAGCAGGGCGTAGCCCTACATGTCGATCTTCGATTTATTCCATTCACTCTAAAACCGCTCGGCTTTTTGAAACCACCTGCAAGTAAGATATTAGCCGTTATTCTTTTGGAAGCCGCGTTAACATCAACGGATCTCAGGGTCCTCGGCGGTTAAGGATATCGCTCAGCTCTGTTACGAGCTTATAGTTTGCGGCTCAAAAATTGGACCATTCCAAAGACTCATCAATGGCGCTTGAGGGAAGGGAGTGATCATTGATACAATCCTGAGCCGGTTTTCTTAGAAAGGGGTGGCTGTAAATACCACTCGTCTTCCTTCTTTCCTACTCCTACTTCATCAACTTCCAGTTTCCATTTTACTCTTCCTCGACTTCACTCGTTCCTCGGTTCATCCACTCATTTATCGAAATAGTCACCAATTCTAAATTCTTTCTCTCCCAACAACACCCAGGCAAAGCCCTTGAGTCTCTTTTTCACTTACTCTTGGTGGACTTCGAATCTGCCCATGACTTGCCATCGAACATCGCTTCCCAATTGGGGAAGATTTGAGGTCCAGAAACTTTGCAATGAATGCGACATTCCTTTAGATTGCCAAACAGCCTTTTCTTCAACAGGTACTGTAGCGACTTTCGGAGGTTTCACGAGAGGAAGTCTGAAGGCGGATGGTGATGATGTTGCTGGAATAGGGGTAAGTCAATTCTCTTGACCCATTGACTCAGAAAGATTAGTCACTCACGTGTGGCAACAGACTGTCGTCGCATTCTTTCTGCCAAGTGCACTCAGTCTTTTCGTGGGCCTATTGCTGATCTTATTCCCCAAACAAGAAAAGTTAGTCCTCATCCTAATAACGATGCTCTTGAGATCCCAGACTCACAGAATCCTTCAATGGTTTACTAACAACTCGAATTCTAGAAGAAGAGGCTGGAATACTAGAGTTCCCGTGCATGCATACAGTTTTCTCGAATCCGTACTTCGGGCCATCTCAGATATCCAAATACTGCTTGCACTAGCCTTGGGGCTATCCGTTGTTGTGTTCGGCGTCTGCAGGACGCTCCAGTATCAATTGAACATCAGCGTCAACCTTCTTTTGTTGGCCTGTACAAGTTACCTCCAAACCCTCGGACTTACCCGACACTACTGGCGATCATTGCTAGCGAGTATGGCTGCCTTATTAAGATTCCTAGCTGTGGTCGGCATTTATTTTTGCTTCGGATGGATTCTAGCAATACAGAACACTTTCCGGAGTGAGCATCAATTTGTGGCTCAGCGAATGCCGCGAAGAAGTCAAACGGATAGTGCAATTTTCCTGAAAGCTGCCTGCTTCCTCGATCCCAACTTTCAGAACACTACATTCGTCGCTCTTGACGAGGCAGAACGGACGCATATTGGGCTCCAGGATAATGACGGTCCAGCAGCTGAGTGGGTTCTTGGTATTCTTTTGGCAGTCCTCACTGCGCTGGTTCTCATCATAAGCATACCATTCTTCATGAGGCGTTTTCCGGGGCAATCGAAAAATACAGTGCTCCACAAAATCTACTATGCCATCATCTGGATTCCCTCCGCGGTGGTTTTTAGCTACTCCTGTAGCACTGTGTCAGGCCTCCGTTCTTGGGTATCAGAATCTGGTTGGCTTCAGTCCGAAGAGAGAGGCAGTCCCTTGGATGGCGTACGTGGATTCGGACAAACAGCTGCCCTGGTACTTATTGCAGCAATGCTCATTGGTGCACTCGAGAACTCCTCCATCTTGGTGAAGCAGGCAGTCAAGCCAGTAAAGAAATCTAAGCAAAGACGTGGCCGAGGCTACCAGCAGGTATAGCAAACCCAGGAAGGTGGATGGATCCTCGCTCTTGCCTGCTGTGGGACCATCGATACACAGTGGCCGTTTCTTTGTCGATTGAGAGGTGATCCGAAAGTGGGATAGTTTTGGACTTCATGTGTCTTTATGTGTGGAGGGTTTTCTTTTTGCTTTCATCTAGTAGATCTACTCTGCCGGGATGGGATTTGCACTTAATATTCTTCATTTCTGAGGTTTCCTTGGGGTCTAAGCTTGTCGATCTAATTTGATAACGAGGTGAGTGAGGAAGGAATTGATTCGGCAGTACTGGTCGTTACATCTGTGCGCGATATTCTTTTTTAATTTATTGGGATTTAGTCAACTTGCAGGGTGCAAAGTCGTTTCAAAAGAGTCACTACTTGGGACTTGGGCATCCAGAGTATTTACATTGCTCGCAGTGATGCTTGTTGTCTCCCTTAATCAATCGGTAACACCGTACAGTTGATTTCAGCGAATGCCTTTCCGCGGAATGCTTGACGTAGACTGCTCCACTTTCCTGGTTCCTAATCGCGGGGATTACTGGTATGAAGAGCCGCAGAGGGCGATTCCATGGCTGATAAAGGGCTCGTCAAACATTGGCTGTGTCTTCAACGCCCGACTGTTGTGCAACACGACCTGCTGCAAGTCTGCACAAGTTTCTGCCAGCTCAAGGAACGTTTGGCGATCCAAGCAATTGCGAGGTCTCGGCAGTAGTCGGGCACACCTCAAATCAAAATCGCTGGACTTGACTGCACCATTATTTCCAGACAACGGCCATTGCTTAGCGTCGGACACGGATTCTCGCCTCGCATGATACTCGGGACTAGATACACGATGGCAGAACGCTACTCACCGACTAATCTACGAGAATACTTTGATCAGACAGAAACTAAGCCTTAAAGGAGCCCCGCCCTGAAAAGATTGATTTGCAGTCAGCATTGCCCTCCTTCGCTTCGGCAATGGCCCGTTTCACATGCCGGATTTGTCCCCAAGTGAAGGAGTTAGTGGTTGAGCAAGGTTTTCCACACCCTTTGTTTCAAGCACAATGTAACCCAGCCTAATCATGAAGCTCATACGCGACCCTTGGCTTTAGGTAGACCTCAATTGCAACGAGTCTCACTGGATGGCTTTCAGGCACGGAACCGCGATAGATCCTCATTACAAGTCTTGTAAGTTAACAGACGTTGGCAGTAATTCTGCAAAAAAGCTAATGACCCAAAGCTTTGCCGAAGCGAACAGGATCCGTAACTGCCAAAGTTGCAAAAGCCGCTTGTCAGCTGTATTCAAAATCCCCGAATTTTGGTGGTCTTCATGGTATCGGCGACTCAACGGTTACTTCGGGAGGGAAGCTACTACTGGGGAGGATGGTATTCTTGACGGATATAGTATGTGAGGATGTATCCCTTGGAACATCCAAGCTGACTGAGGGCAACAGATACTTGGTTTCGCTTTCTTGTAAAGTCTATCTCCGAAGCTCAGCCTGGTGGAGATATACAGTATGAATGGTTCAAGTTGAACATCTTCGCTCGTTGGGACGCTTCGTCCAAAGAACATACTATGGTTGTTCTTGATCCTAAGCCGAAAATTGGAGGAATGATCGTCAAACATTTCTTCCATTTCAAGAACAGCACACATTCAGAGAACCCGTGTAGCGTCTACATCCCAGTTGCCGAGCTAGCGGTTGAGCTGCAGGAAGATGCGGTGTGGAAAATCCGAAACGAAGTTCGACGCGTAGAGAAATCACGTCAATCAATATGTCCCCAGCCGTCCAATTCTCAGATCCATTTTTGCCGTCTTCACGATTTGGCCAGACATGCGATTCATGTATCCGAAACTTTGGATCTTACGAATCAGACACTGCACCGCATGATTGAGCATCACGCCCGGTTTTCGGTTAGATCAGCAACACCAGCAGCGGCGACAGAAGACGACAACGAGGAAACGAGAAGCACGATCCCTGAGACAGCACATCAAAATCATAGCGCACATGACCAGCTTCGTTGCTATCAAGACGCGATTCAAAACCTCCGTCTACGCTCAATCGCCAACAAGGATCGACTGCAGAACGAGATCCAATACTCATTCAACCTCGTCGCTCAGGACATTGCCCGTACATCCAACGTAATCCAAAACGCAGTCCAGGTAGATAGCTCGGTACGAAGACGGTTGCGCTTGTTACAGCAGCCTTCGTTCCGATGACCTTTGCTGCTACAGTCTTTGGAATGCAGTTCTTCGTCTACGATGTCCACGACGGCAGTTTGAATATATCCGACAAATTCTGGATGTCTTGGGCCTTGGGTTTATCTCTTACATTATTGACTGCATTACCTTCGTACTTCTATTATGAGACGAACACTCCGAGGAGAAGATTCCTTCGCTGAACGCGAACCGGAGAATGCTGGCGGTCTGGAATGGATTACCAGAGGACTCAGTCTAGCATTAAACGATGGAGGAAATAACCTTGTCAGCTTCGGATTGGATTTCGTGGAAGTCGAGCAGTCAAACCATTCTCATCGCGCTATGAAGGGTAACATAGAATCATCATTGCAACAAACCAATTCACGGCAATAAAAAGAGAGAGCCATTATACCCACCCCCCATTCCTTTAATCCCACTTCCCATTTCTTTAGTCCCATCCTCCGTTTTGCTAGCCTCACCCCTCTATCCAGAGTATCATTCGGAGTGAGCCTCGAAGTCAGCTCTGAAGTCTCGCCCGAATATTGTTCGATTCTTTTGACTCTCGAGCGATCACATCTTCCAATAATTTCACTCAAAATGTATCAGGAAAAAGAGAGATTGCATCAAATGTTCGATACTGATTTCGCAATCATATGCTGGTGTTAATTCTTCGATTTTGATCGATTTGAGTCAAGTCAGGTCAAAAACAGATCGATAAATAGATCAGTAAACAAATATATGAATGAGTAAAATAATGCGAGGTATCTCTAATAGAAAGATGATTATTGTATGGCGAAATCAAACTTTGACAGGAGATAAAGATCGAATGATATTCGAGTGAGGCTTCGAAGCTCTCTTCGGGTGCTGATCTTGATAGAGAGGTGAGGTTAAAGAAATGGGAGGTGGAATTAAAGGAATGGGGGGTGGGTATAATGGCTCTCTAAAAAGACCCTTCTCAATGTCTTTTATGGTAACTTGTATGTCCGCCCTCTGACTTGACGAAATCTGACTCTCGTTTGGTTCCATGCACTGGTATACATCCCACGCACTGGTGGTGTGGGCTCACTTTTAACTAGCGCCTGGGCGGGCCACCCCCCGAAGCCCCCAAGATTGGGGGCGGTCCCGGTGCCTGGGTGACCTAAAAGTGAGTCCCACCAATGCATGGGGCACCTTTCTTCTGGATAAGAATTCAGGTGAGACAAGCCCCAAGGCCGCCCCTAGAACACGTTCCAGGTGCATTGGGAGATGCTTGGTGGTCTCACTGATGTAGACTGACAGGTTGCTCCTCATTAGACAGGCGAGCCACTTGTAAGCACTACTTGATCGAAGAAGAAAGTTTCTAGAGCAGGCTGCATCTGTTATTTGTGTCGCTATGATGAGAGATATTCATAAGCATCATTAGCCCCAAATCAATAGCCTAAAGATAGCTAGGAAGCCGTCTGTTTCTGGAGTCAGTCAACCTACAATACTCAAACCCGAATACCTCCACCTCACTGGAAATTTCACACTTGAACGCAAAAATTCTTCCCACGCAATGAAAGACTAGACTACCCAACTCACGATCCCATGGCCTGGTACGGAATGGTGCGATTCTTTTGGCATACACCATGACAGACCTGCCATCACCCGTCTTGGCGTGAAAGCAGAAGATGCTGTTTGATTAATTCCAGATTCAGGTGCTTGCACAAAGCACGGGTCCACGTCTTATCACACCGAGCATATAAGTGCCCATGGGTGCAAGGCAATAATGCACCACACCGAATATAGGATGGCAGACTATGCCTCGTTAAAGGAAATCTAGGAAGACAGTTCTATTGCACCCACCCGGCAGATGCCACATTTCTGTCAGCTCTCTATCTTCAGAAGAAATCCGTATTTACCATGGAGAAGAACTATCTTGTAGGGAATCTATACAAGAACATATGTCCCAGACCTGAGAGAATTACCAACGCAATGCGGGACTCTGATCATTGCGTATACTGATACTCATAAACCATGAGAAGTCTTCTAATCAGGGAACGCAATTGCCTTTTTTCACTCTTTGTTCTTGACAAGCATCCATCGTGCCTGTTCAACATCCTCCACCATCACCGCCTCCCCTCCCCCTCCGCCATCCCCGCCTCCCCTCCGTAATCTCCGCCTCCGCCTCCGCCTCCATAATCTCCACCACCTCCTCCTCCATAGTCTCCACCACCTCCTCCTCCCGCCCCATAGTCTCCACCACCTCCTCCTCCATAGTCTCCACCACCAGCTCCATAGTCCCCACCACCTCCATGATGTACACCACCATCATGATGCCCGCAATGATGCCCGCCTTGTGAAGGAACTTCACCGCCTCCACCATACCCTCCATAGAAGACTCCACTGTAGCCCCCATCGTAGACGCCGCCTGAGTAATCTGAGTTCTTATCCCTTGCCGCGGTATGATACGGTAGCGCAGTTCCCAAGTTCGAGCTCTTTGTTCCTGCACCTTTCGCCGGCTTAGCGCCTCCGGTGTTTGTTGTGCTATGCGCTTTCGTTTCGCCTTCAGTCAAAGCTAAGATGACAGAATTAGCAGGGATATGAAGGTGTTGGTTGTGTGATGGTGCTGGTGAGGAAGGATCGGATGACTTTACACTTCAGAGTGTTCGCTACGGTATACGTTAAGTCAGACTCTTTGGTCTTGCCATCAGGCAAAGCTAAAGTGACAGAGTTAGCTGGTATACTGCGAGTATTTATTGTGTGATGGTGCTGGTGAGGAGGATGGGATGATCTTACATCTTTTATTATTCGAAGGTAGGGTATCGTGCTTTGAGGAAGATGCGGATGAGGGCTTCGATTCTGGCTTGGATTCATTGTGCAGCTTCTGCTTGAGCTTATGGATGATTTTCAATGTCATTTCGGGTATTATGCTAGTGCTTTCGTGGGTGATGGAGGTTATTCGATGCTTTGCGGATATGGATGTGGATGTGAATGTTGATGTTGATAAAGGAGATGAGGAACGAGGTAGGTCAAAAAATGGAGGCGGAGGCGAGGTTGAGTATTCTGTTGAACGTAGGGAAGGAGCTGCCTTTATTGATTCAACAGCGTGACTCAGCCCCAATTGCTCCTCCGTATCACATAGAAACAGGATATGTTGATTATGTAACTGTATGTTTTATGACGAATCAGTTTGATGTGTAGATGATTACAATAGTCGATGACTTTTTATGACCCACGGTGTGTCAAATGTGGTTCACTCACTCTACAATGTTGACTTTGAATCAGGAAACTCGACAATGAAACGATCGTAGCAAGAACTAAGGAGCTGTTCCGTACCTTAGCTCTTTAAGTGTCGGCTCTCTTTCAGCAAGTACACTTATGGGACGCTGTACATCACTAACGGTTCATTTAGTTGTAGCATCATCTTAAACACCTCAAAAACAAGAAGGAATACCTTGAAGGAGACTGGCTTAGACAGAATGAAATCGAATCATCAAACACCCATTGAGTTGCCATGTCTCGATCAGACAATATAAGTCTTTCATTGGGCCATCGCTATTGTGAATACGTATTGACTCACAATTAGTTGAATGTCATAGATATCTTTGGTTTGTTGAGAGAAAACATTTTCACCTAGATCGAAGCAAGTCAGAATAGATCGAAAGGCATCGCGTTGGCTCTGTTGGATAACTAAGCCATTCAGTGCGACGTATGTATCGAAAATCCCATGGCGGGGTTTTCGTCAGTCTTAAGCGAGAAAAGAAGGAGAAGATCAAGGGCATGCTCACTACTTCTCGCCGACCTACCTTCCCAGTTGGCTGCAATCCAACATTAAGGTCGGATACAAGGGCTAGATCAATCGGTGCGCGAGAGAATTACCCCCAGTTGACCTCCCGGTACACTTTGAAATGCAGTTATACATGAATAGGTGCCCAAGCTTGTATGGGACGCGAAGCTGAACATACACTTCAGGGCCAAGGCCCGTGAACTCTGCATACAAAACACGCTCAAAGATCTGAAGGATAGTTTGACTGGAGCGTAGGCGGGAAATTGATTCGAGCCTCATATGAATGTTGCTCTTTTTGCAGCTCCGCTTCCAGTAAAGCACATTGTCGGGAAACAATGGATTATACTCCATAGGTCTCAAGCATTCGATGTTGACTGTTTCACGATAGGGGTTGACTGTCAGTATCAAAAATCCAAGCACTGGTCGATGTTTTTGTCGCTGTGTGGGTGATGGGGGTTTCCTAAACTCCCCTGAAACTACATATTAGGTTGGTGGTGTGCGATATGGTCAACAGCTTGACCTGACAAAACAATCGACGCGGAACACACTACGTAGTTGCGGGATTGAATGTAAAGTGAGTACTCCGGAATTATCGGCAAGAGATGCTGACTAACGATTGAAGTGCGTGCCGAGCATGATTATGTCATTAGCACCCAAAGTCGACAAGCTCGGCTGACTCAGCGTTTACTTTGGCTTCAAAACCACCAGCTGTTTTGTTTCATATTTCTCCTTCGTCCTACCTCTTCCTCCTGTCGGTTGATTCAGTACTGTTTACGCGGACTCCTGAAATTTTAGCTAAGTACCGCAGTCACGTTGATACGAGTGATAATATGGTCGGGTCGGTATGACGACGTCAGTGTTTTTGCATTCAGAGCGAAAGCTTGTGGAACGAAAATGAAATGCTCTTCCCGAGCCTGGTCAGCTGAAGAGAGTGTGTATCCACCGAAGATATCTACAAATACAGTTTCGTCCTTCACTCTTAAGACATGCAGTCATAACCTTTTAGGGTTTTCACTACGAAACTTCGGTTAAACCATTGATTATTAGAGCAAAGAGTCAGTATCGCGCGTGACTCAGGAGTGCGGCTCTGTTCCTGTACAACGACGCAAATCCCCATTTAAGGTAGTTTTCTGCATCTCTCGTCTTTTCTCCTCGTCACTCGTTCAAGAGGAATGTATTTCCAATTCCACATGCGCGATGGATCATTACCCGAATTGTCATCAGAAATCATCTCGACATACTCACCCAACTGGAATACGGGCGACAGAGTATAGGACACTGTTTCAGGTACTAAAAAGCTACTCACCGCGCCATCATACATTTTAGAGTAGCTTTTCGAGAGACTAAGAACACTACACCATGTTGTTAATGCATGAAAACCTTGATGCGCACCCGACTGAGTCCACTAGTCACAAGGGAAAGCTGATACGCAAGATCACTGAGCATACGAAGCACAGGCTGGAGAACGAACGACGATACCAACCGGAGAATCCACGATCTACGGACCATGGTAGAAAGGAGCCCTGATGGTGGCTGTAGCCTCTCCAAGAAGCCATTGCGGCACATTCGACGAAACAAGACAGAACCTCACATCAACCACCGGCTTCGACAGGAGAAAGCTTCGGTCGCCCCCAAGGAGCCTGCATCTTCGTCATCTATTTACAGAAACCAGACCCGCATCCGATCCACTCGCACTCGAAGCTGCTACCTCCATTCCGAAGGCAGAGTCTAAGAGCCTTCACCCACAAGGTATGAGTGTCGAGGAACGGTGGTGCATATTCGGGCGATCTCGGCCGAAGGTGTCTCATATTCTATTTCAGCTTTCACTTGCCACTTCAAACGACTTTTGACTTTTATAATGTGACGAGACATAATCATGCTTGAGCTTGTAACTGAAACTGAAATGTACATCTCCCTGCTTTCGCGCTTTACTGGAAGTGCTGAGTTTTCTGCGTGTGCGTACTCTCCCAAGTCCCTTGCGACTTTTTTTCTGCTCCGAATGCAAACCGTTCGTAGAACACGGGGCGAAACCGGGACCTTCCTCTACAAGACAGCCTTAGCGTGATCCCCCAGTGTCTTCAACGTACGTGTATCCTGTCCTGTAGGTCGAAATTAGTATCATTTTCCTCAGACGACTGACGCGACAATCTTCAGCTTCATAGGTTACTCACACATTACTAGCACTTCTTGCCATTCCAAACCGTATGCATAGATAAACATTTTTGCATCAGTCCTGAACCCTTTCTCATACATCAGGGCACCAAAAATGCGCAACCCTGATGCACGACGACATTATATTGTCTATTGGTGTCGGCTTGCAGTTGCACGTTGCCGTAAGAGATGACGTGGAAGCTCGTCTCTGTTTCGGACCTGAAAGGGAATGACACCCATACTGTGTAAAACAAATAGCAAGGCAAATCTCGGTCTCGGGCAACATTAGTTCGCTGCCTAAGGTGTACTCCCAATCCACCTCCTTCGTCAAGTTAGTCCACCCCCGTAGCATGACTGCAAAGTTGCTCGCAACGCTGTATTTATCTGCGCCTTTCGTCGTTAAATCTCAAGGCTCAAGACTTCTTTGTCCTCACTCTTCAACGAGTTCGCTTTATTGAAGAGCGTGAAGACTGCTCGTGCTTTGTTCAGCTCATGGCGCTTGATTTGGTCTCGTTGCAAATTCGATTGTTTCGGCTTCGAGCATTCGAGCGAAAGCGTGATTATTATAATCAGAGTTTTGCATTGCTGCTTGAAGCTTTAATGAGCGAGTTGTTTTTCCCTTGCAGTGAGCAGAACATCCAGTTGAGTCATTGGCTTGGTCGTAGGCTTCGCGGTTTTGGCTGTATTGAAAGTAAAGGTTTCGATCGAGAGCGACAGCGCATCAATCTCTTGTAGGAGCGCCTAATATAGAGATCTGAGTTGATCTGAATGAGCGACGAAGAGCAAAAAAGAATAACAGACAAATGACGAAGCAATTCTATGACCATTGTCCGTGGACCTAATGGAGAAAAGTCTTTTTCAAAATTTCCATGTTTGGCAATATGATGGCTGAACCGTTGCGACCGTTGGATGTGGATGTATAGGGCTTCGTCACGATCGCACGCTTTTCCCCCTTTCCCATAGCTTTTATTGAGCAGAGTGTGAATGGAATAGGATATTCTCGTGGCTGATGGTGGTGGATGATGATGGTGAAGATGGAAAACTGACAGGATTAGCTGGCTTAAATATCCACATGATGCTAGTTGTTGAGTCATGGATTTTCGTTGAGACCGAAGCGGAGTTCGACGGAGAGTTTATTTTTCAATTGGCCTTCACTTCTTGACAAATGATGACGATACATTCACAGTTCTTCCACCAGCATATCCCAGAAAACAGGCGTTTCAATCAAGCAGCTATCGTTGATGTATCCCCATTCGGGGTACGCCCGCTGTCGCTCGAATCTATTCTGAAATATCTTTGCGGGCCAAAATCGTTGCTGAGAGAGATACGTTCGGGGTAGTCTCTTTCGATCCCCTTAGCTGCTTCTGTCGCTGGAACCTTTGGGGTACTCAACGGAAAACGTGCAAGTGGCTCGACTTGTCCAGTCCTGTCCCATGTCTATGGATGATTGGTCTGTCATAGTTTGAGCATGAACTCTCATACTTGCGTTTGAGAGGCTTGTCCTGAAATGTCTGATCTAGTAGTCGTTGTGAGAGCGTAACAAAATCTGATCTCGAAGACATGATAGTCGAAGTGAGCATAGACAATCAAAGACCTTGAGTAGTAAGAATTATTGACTAGTCCGAGTATAGAAGTACTTGAAAGTATATATGTGGCTGGAAAAAGAAAGCGAAGTAAGGTAGAACAGATTGTTTTGTGCTAGCTCAGGCGTCTCGCTTGAACGATGTAAGGCCCCCAGGCACTAGTCAGTAATTCATACCTGGCCTTCGGCCGTAGTTAGTAACTTAACCACCTTTTTCCACCTTATCAGTCCCCTACCGTAATACCCACCCACTTGTTGTTACACTTATCAGGAGCCTACATTTTGGACCGTTACAGTAGGGTGCCGGGGTGTTTCCAGATTCCGTTGGTCCCCAAACTGGCGTTCTCTCGATGGTGCCGAAACATTGAATCCAGCGAACTGGCGGGTGAGCGCCGAAATAGCTTTGTTGTTCTGATCTAGAATAGATGCAAACACACGGTCTATAGGGTCCATCTCTCTCCGAAGTTCGGCTGCAGAATTTTCCTTGTCCTGATCTCCGCTGATACTCTTCACCAACCTAACCGTAGCTTCAAAGTCATACGCAGCGCTCTCTTTCTGAGCCTCTAACAATAGTCTTGGTCATGTCGTCACTCAATCCAGAAACCAACTTGTGAGATATCTGACTTGGCATCTCCTTAGGCAGGTTCCGCTCCAACGAGCAGTTGTTGAGTTGAGTTGGGACTATTGGAAAAGTATGGTGAGACTATATATAGGAATTAAGGAGAGACTAAAGGGAATTATCAGGGTAAGTGCAGCTAGTTTTGTTTTGTGTTTACTGGAGACAATCATTGTCTCGACGACGTTGATTGGATACGCTTAGATCAAGTAGACGAGTTGTAATAAGCGTCCGTACTTTAGAATGTTGATGGCAAGAATGTGAAAGTAACAATATTGATGTGTGCTACAGATGTATATGTAGAGAGAGAGATTTACAGAGACACATTGAGGTTTAAGCACGCGAGCTCTGTCGCATCTTTTCTGGTGAATCCTTAGCCATGCGAAGAAAAGCGAGACTTAGTGAGCATTACCTAAAGAGCGATTGTGAAATTGAAGATGAATTATTAGATGAAGTTGATGAGCATTATCTAGGAGACGGTACAGAGTAAATTCGGGATGAAATGTTGAAAGAACGAAATGGTAATTTTCTTAATAATTGTAGGGATTTAGTGGTGTTCGTCGTTCGGTGCCACCGTGTCAGTAAATAGGCTTGGGGACTTGGTCATTTCGGCGTCTCGTATTAGTAAAAGCTTGAGAACCGGAATGCCAATGATGGTTCGCTTGATAAGTTGATTGACACAGTGGTTTTTGGTCGTTCTCATTAAGCAATCAGGTTCAGGAACTTAGGCATTTCCGGCTCGGTAAATAATGGAGATTTCAGGATGACAAGCAGTGGTTGATTTCGTATTCTTTAGACGTGAGGGAGGCTTGCACGTGTCCGTCGTATGAGCCTGCCGTGGTGATGATCATGAATCTAGACGATCCTGTCTGAGGATAACCGCTAAGAATGAGATATTTCCCTTTGACTGGAGATTTGAAGACATAGCTGCTGGTTCTTTCGTTCCATACTACCGGTGCATCTGGATGCAGTTTCTCATCTGATTCCAGCTGGTCAGGTATCTGTGATCGAATGCCAATCAAGGATTCCTTCCAGTCAGACACCTTGTCGGAGCCTTTGCCGTAGGCCTCGGGCGCTACGATGTAAACGTTTCTCTTTTCAGGCAATTGTAATGTATTGAAACGAGCCTTTTCCGTGCAGCAGCTACATCGGGGATGGATGCTCGTTCAACAGACGCCAATATCCCTCCAGTGCTCCGCTGAATCATGAAAGCAGCTCCATTGATCTGGGAATCCCGGAATCGTATTTCACAGTTTCTGGTTCATCAATTTCCAGACAATGTGAAACGATTTCTCCTGATCTAGGAGCTTGAAATCGGGGTAGTTTGCATGCAGCCTATTGCGTATCAGCATTGCTACGCTGATCTGCCAATTCACTCAAGTTGTGACAGGAGGAGCAATCTCAGAAAAAAAAACCCTGAATTGATATGCGTATGTTCAAAACTCACAGAACCCGAGGAAATACTTCGGTATTTGACAAAGTCCCAGTATTTTATGGGCTCACAGCAAAAATGACTTCGAACTTGAAGATCCTCGCATTAAGGATATTGTATAACGGGAACAAATCCCTTCACGTTCGAGATAGCTTCGGGATATCACTCTCAAAAAGGAGACTTGACCCCGGACTTGGAGTTTTGACTATCCCACGAGCTGGTGCAAACTGGCACTAAATCTTTAAGCGACTGTTTCAGGCTGCCTCCCG
Source organism: Physcia stellaris (assembly GCA_018902385.1). Taxonomy (NCBI): domain Eukaryota; kingdom Fungi; phylum Ascomycota; class Lecanoromycetes; order Caliciales; family Physciaceae; genus Physcia; species Physcia stellaris. Next base: position 214,959 of record JABSSW010000020.1, on the reverse strand, counting down.
GTGGGCTCCCAGTAACTTTTAGGTCACCCGCAGCCTGGAGCGATTAGTGCCACACCAACTCATGGGATATCATTCCATCGAAAACTTTGTGCTCCTAACGGTATGATAAAACACTAAGAAAAGAGCGAGATCCTTGGCAGCTGATAATGAATAAGACACAGAAGCAAACAGCTCTGACTTAAGCCTATTATATATGAATAAATATAGCGCATTGCGAAGAAGTCAGAGGCTAAATCACAGATAGTGACATATTTATACGAGTTGAGATATCAAGATGTAATGGAGAGAGAGGGAGAGGAAGAAGAGGAGGAAATTGAGATGATAAGTAGTCGAGATTGTCGCTTCCCATGATATATAGGAGAGATGCCTGCCTGAATGGGCAATTGCCGTCTGAGCAGAAATTCCTCGCTGAATAGAAATCTTCCCGCTAGGTTGAAAAGTTTGGATATGGAATCCATCTCTGATAGAGAGGTTGTGTCTCGATACGAATGTCTGTCTGAGTAGAACACTTCCGTCTGAGCGAGACAAACGTCCCTGTTGAGTACGAAACCTATGCTTAATAATACAACCTCATCTAATAGACATCCTCATCTAGATAGGCAATTCCGCCTAGGCAGGAATCTCCATCTCGGTAGAGATTTCATTCCTACACTTTGTTCTATTAAATCAAACGGAGTTTGCGTGTTGGTTTGACTTTCTATTCTATCTAGAGTACGTCAAATGCCTTGATTTCCCAAAGAGACTGAAGAAGCAGCGGTTGAAAGCCCGCACGGCAGAGGGCAAAACAGGACGAAACTCAAGCCGCTGATGTCGCTGCTGATGTCGTCAATCTGGAAATCCCACTCGAATATTCCAACTGCGTCCTGGATTTTGCTAATAAGAAAGTTAGCTTCGAAAGAAATTACTATTAGAGAAGAGCTACTCATGTTGGCACCCTATCGCTTGTGGCTCACGCAAGTCCGCCTGAGGATGCCTCTGGAAAAGTTTGAATTTCCGGCTGAAGTTGCTTCTGGCTACTGTACAATGGGGTCAAGCACATTCGTAGGGAGTAAAATTGAGTGTCGAAATTGTTTTACATCACTACTCAGATCGGCACAAAAATCCACTAAACTAAAATTAACATAACAATAATCCGACTTGGGAATAACGTCCAGGCCAAGGGTTGGTTCATATCATCAGTGTTCTGAGTTCTAGAGACGGTTAAATTGGTTCCCACGATTGCTCCATGTCGGTTTCGTCCCGGCCAAGTAGTACGACCTACGGGAAGGTTGGGGTTTCTATCAGCTCTGGCACCCAACGCTGACATCTTCGAGCCAGCCGAAAGCTCCCAGAAAACCACTCGACAGGAAAAAGAATCCGCTCCTGGAAATCTTTCAAAGAGCTTTGAGTAGGGAAGAGCTGAAGAACCGTGATCTAGATCGACCCCGTGTTCTTTACGTTGGCTGTGTACGTGTAATTGTTAGGAATTGCTTGGGTAGTCCTTGGGAGTCTTAATTAGCGTGGTGATATTACCCCATTAGTCAACAAAAAAAGACCAGGAGGACGGCGGTTGTAGTTAGAGGGAATAGGCTTAGTCTGTCGCCTTCTGTCCCAACGTGACTGACAGATGGCGGCTTTGAGTTTGCACGGTGGCTTTGGGTTTCCATGTAATTGGAAAGGTCCCGACAGCCGGCGGGACCTGTGTCGCTGGAGAAGCTGAGCGGTGCGAGAAGACGAATGTCAGAAACTCAGGTTTCATCTTCTGCCAGAGTACTACTCCTTGATTGCTGTGGACACTAGGCCAGCATCTCCTCGAAGCAGTCATGTGTTTTCCCTTTCACCGCTGCCTTAAACTCAGGTGTCCGCACATGAATACAGGGTTATGAAATGGTGAGAAGATCCAATATTGCTGTCTCTTAATGTCTCACATGGTCCGAACCCTTCCAGAACCACTCAAAAGATTTTGTCCAATGCCCCTTCTTCTTTCACCAACTAACACAATCAATGCACCCGTGCCATCAGGATCGGTGGTATTGCTAAGTAAAAGCATACTTTCATCACCGTGATGCACTGCTCACCTTCTCCACGTTCTCAAGAAGCTTCTTTATTGCGGAGGCCGACCGTCCTTCTATCTGCGGGCACGTTACATCGCCAAAGTTTCCTCCGCTCCGGGCGAGGACTTTGATCAAGTTAGGGTCTCGAGAGGGATCCTTACATGCATGCCAGAGGGCGGTTTTGCCTTGCGTGTCAGGGATATTGATAAGAGATCTGGTGATAGGTCTGCTGGTACCGTTAGAGGAAGGGGATGAGGGATTGGATTTGCTGGAGGTTTTAAGAAGCTCCTTGACAGCCCCTAAGTTTTTAGTTATTGCGGCGCGGTGCAGCGGGGTCAGCGCTTGAGCTGTGCGGTCAGGGGCGGCTGGATCAATCGTTTGGTTGGAGACGAGGAGAGAGATTAGGGTGGTGATGTCGGCGAGAGTAGAGGGTGAAATGGAGGAGACATCAGCGGTACCTATTACGTTGTGAAGTGGGCCGAGACCAGCGGGATCGGTGATTGAAGGAGAGAAAGGAGATTCTAGGCAGTAAGAGACGATCGGAAGGCAGCGGTGCCGGCAGGCAAGAAGGAGTGCGGTGGTATTAAGGGAAAGGGACTAAGTCAGTTTAGTACGTTTCTGGCTTGAGGTGCGGTTACAGGGTGGGATTTCTAGGAGGGTGGTCCCAATCATGTCCCGTCTTCAAAGAGTGTACATACCTCGTTGTCGTCTTTGGCAACACTGAGCCAAGCTTTCACTTGATCCAAGTCACTCCTCTGTATCGCTTTCTCGAGCTGGGAGTCGCTGATGAATTGTGGCCTATCTGTGTCGTCGGCGGCTTCATGGTCAACTTCTAACGTTGATGAACGGGAAAATGGTGCAAAAGTTGAAGTATTCGAATCTGTCCTTGATCTGAAAAGCGTCGATTGGCTGTCCGAGCTTCGTCTTCCTGAGTTGATTTCGGCTAGAAATCTATTTCGTTCTCTCAGGGCGTCGACGCCCGGTGAGCTTGCACGGCGAAAATTTTGGACATGTAGGGAGCTACCAACACCATAATCAGCAGCATTCGTCATGAGGTATTACTGCGGAACGTACATCATCAACTGCTGAAGTAGGTTGTTCAATAGGATAGCATCCTGGCCCAGCTCGAGCTCCAACGCCTCGATGTCCTTTTTCTTGCTTCGACGATCTCTAGTCGCATACCGCAATTGACTCGCGGTCTGTTGGGCCTTTCCTACGTTCTTCTCGATCGACTCCTTGAGCTTTGTGAACTCTACGCGGTCTTTCTCATCCAATGTTATTCCAACGTCTCGCTCGTAGCATTCGAGGTTCCAGTGGATGGCGTGGAAGACGTCTTGACTGGCATCGTGGTGGGCACTGCCGGCAGTGCGAGCACGGTCAAGAGCTCTAGCGGACGAGGAACCGTAACCTAGGTGATCACCCGCGGCGCCGGTGGCCTGCAGGACGCTGACGATGCCAGCTGTTTGGCATCAGTATGGTATAGGCAATGCGACACTCGGGACAACTGAGACATACCTAAGGCGCCCCAAATTTCGAGTCCACTCATGATGTAAGAAGCGCATGGCTCAATTTGTTATACAGTGGTCTAAGTCCGCAATGAATAGAACGTCTAAGGGAGGCGGGTCGGAGTGCTGGAGGAGGGTAAGTAAGGTGTGTGAGTCTTGGGGTTGCAGGCTGCCCACCTGGTAGTCAGTATGACTGGATAAAAAAGGCAACCGAAAAAGAAGGCTCTTCTGACTGAAGAAGGCAATGAAATTATGATTGGTGATTACTAAAGTACCCACGGTGCCTTAGCCACTTGCCCGTGGGGTTTCCCCATTCCCCGCCACTACGGGCTGTGCGGGTGAGTCGGGGACGGATGGTTCGCTGCAAATGGAGGCTCGGCGCAACACAGGAGACCGAGATCCTCCAGCCAGCACCCTACACTGTTGATAAACAGAATACCCAAGGTACCCCCAGCAGCTCAAAGGAAGAAGACACGCTCTACAAATTAATTCCATTCAATGGGTGAAATTATCTTGTAAGAGTACTGTCCCTCGCGAGGGATTGATCGAGACTGTCAAGCAAAGGCACGAATAATGATTGGGTCGTCTACGAGATCGAGATGGGGATGAGTGACACCCTGCCCCTCTTACGCCAGGACTGCTCCTTTGTTTGAAACGGAAAACGTCTACCATTCTCGTCCAAGAACAAGGCAAATAAGGCAACCAGATGATGGAATCAAGCGCACGAGACCACCTTTCTACCCGACGCTTCAAGCCGTTGGGATGCCTCTTCTCTGTATATGACAAAGCCCAGCGGGTGAAGAAATCAGCCTTGCGGAGTCGAGACCCAAGCTGTGCATCGTACCATCTCGGCATTGGCCATCCTTGTCCTCGGAAGCGATCTGACAATGCATGATACACAAACCCCCAGTGACTCTACCTAAGGTACCATATCCTCTCTGGCCCTGCATCCCATCTTCTTTGTTTTCTGAACATATCAATTTTGCTTCATTCCTTCTTTCTTTTCGCTGAGCGCGATTCCTTGCCTCCAATTATTATCTCGTAACATGCCACCTTCACAGCCTAGATCGCAGCTGGAGGGCACATCAACGCTGCGACCAAGTGTAAGATCAGCCTTGATGAACGACATCCGAGATTCAGCTAACGTCGCAAAGTACACGCAACATGATCTCATCAAACGCTATGAATCCTTGATGAAGGACAACAAAGGCGGCATTGTCGACTTCCCCTTGCGAACCATACCAGATCATGAGCTGCCTGGATACCTAGAGCCCCTCAAGGCGAATTGCGGAGATGTCGTCACTCATGAGGAACTGCTGCGAGGCGCCATATTGGCCAAGAGTATGCGTGATCGGTTCAATTCAATGCGGCTTGATCATACTGAAACGTTGCAAGTGGAACACTCCCTCGATGTCGGCGCGGATACCGATATCCTGACAGAACCCGAGCGGCAAGGACTCGAAATCCAACGGTCAAGTGCTTTCTGGAGAGAGCCGAAGGACCTGTTGCTCACCCTTCAGGCGTGCTGTTTAGCGAGCATGGTCCAGGGTAGGTCAACGGTGCTTTAAGAGCTCGCAGTTGCGAGAAGGAAGACGTTCGATTGTAGGGTGGGTAGACCGCTAACAGCGTTCAAGGTTGGGATCAGGTCGCAAATGGTAATCTTGGCTGGAAAGATGAATTCAATTTATATGTCGATCCACAGCATCCAAGCCGGAGCGGTGCTTGGAAGTTCGCCGCTGTCCAAGGTGTAAGTAGCCTCTTCAATTAATTAACCGTAATCGCAGGCCTTAGAGTCCCAAACCCCCTTAGCGTCGTAGCACCACCGTCGAGGCAGATTCAGGATTGCTAATTGGTGTGTCAATGATAGTTACCGTGGTTTACTGCCTCCATCCTGGGCTCCTACCTGTCTGATCCTTTGTCAGAATATGTGGGAAGGTAGGCAATCACCCCCACCGACGCGACTTAGGATACATTCGATGGTGTACAGTCTATCCCATAGTCTGATGTGGTGCAATTTTGCCTCCGCTGCATCGCCGTCAGTATATGACAAAACACGTACCCCCCGTGGGACATAGCATATGAATATGGCATGAAGATGACATGATCTTCTGTTTCTGTCCCAAGTCTGGTAACCGCAGTTCTGTCGGGGTTTATTCTTAAAAGAAAATGCACCACTTAGGACCAGGCTATGGGAAGAGTGCTGTACATCGTTCGATAGGTAAACTAATATCACTGACTTTGAACAGGCGGGGAGCGCTCTTTGTAGCAGGCTGGTGTAGGTACGAAGTCGGCTCTTGAAGCCTTGCAATACGTTCAATGCTGACCCTCAATCTAGTTTTGCATCTTCAATATTAGGTTCAAGGGCTACCAGTTGGTGGGTTTTGTGAACCACCAATTTGTTGGCTTTCACATGTCTGATAATGGTCAGGAAATACTTACTTGGCACGAGGGTCCTCTTAGGAGTAAGTCTACATTGAACGTTGTTGTTCACGACTAGCTAACAATAAGCCAGCTCGGCATAGGTGGAAAGGTAGACACTACATGTCTTTCCCGCTGAGTGTTCAGGCTTTTGCTGACTTTCAAGGCGTCGATCGTCCCTGTCCTCGAGAGTGAGGTACTTCCTCCAAGCAAACGCGGTACGCTTTCCTCTTTCTGCCCTGCTGATTCAAGATAGCTGACGTTGTGTGATGCTAGGTCGGCTGTTGGTAAGCTGGCAGGTCTTTACTGGTCAGTCCAAGCTACACGTGGATTGGGTTGGGCTTGATCCGCTGTACGCACTGTGCTTCGCGCATTGGAGGGCTGACTCGTCATAGCAACTGGCCTCTTCCTCGGATCAATTGCATGCTATATCTTTCGCAACAGCTGGAGAAACCAGATTTTAAGTGGAGCGATCCCGGCTTTCGCCTTATTGATGACCACCTTCTCGGCTTGCGAAAGCCCGAGATGGCTGATCATACAAGGAGACTATAAAAAGGCTTTTACAACTTTGGAGAGGCTTCGTAAATCTCGTGTGCTGGCTGCAAAGGAATTGGTATCAATCCACTACCAAATCCAAGCGGAGAGATCGTTATTCTTGAGAGGCCAGTTGGACGAGGAGACTTTGAAGCTCAATCCATTTCAGCGTGAACTTGGCAGGACTACATACTGGGAGAGGCTTTACAACATGTTCTTTTTCCCAAGGTATATGCTATTGAGAAAATATGCACATCTGGATATTGCTCATACAAAGTAGGATTCGAAGAGCTGCGATTGCGGCGATGGTGGTGGTAAGTGCGATCGCATCTTACTCGAAGAATTAAATCGCTCCAGACAAAATTGAATGCCGATCTCATACCCCACATCGAAAACCAGAGTTGGAAAGAACATCGATTTCAAAGCTTCATCACATCGGTTCATGTCTTGGAATCCAAAGGCGTTAACCTTGGTCTGAAGAGTGGCACTCAATTTTGTCCGGGGCGAGTGACATAAGGATGATGACTAACAGCTGGTTAGATGCTGAGTCAGCAACTCTCGGGGATCAAGTATGACAGTTCCAATGGCTGCTACCCTTTACTGATTTGTCCCAGTATCTACGCTTTCTTAGCCACTCAGTTCTACAGCACAGCCGGCCCAGCCAGAAGCTCGGTGAATGTATCTCCCGCACAACGACAAAAGGATGAGACGGATAGCTTTAAATTTGCCATTGGCTTTGGCGCGGCTAACATGATATTTTCTACGGTTGCCTACTTTTTCGTTGAAAACAAGGACCCACCAGCGAATGCGGACGAGATGGCTGTCTTGCAGGAGAAGAGCGTCCCTCCCATCACAAATGGAGAGCGGTTCCGGTCCAGACACGACGAGGAGATCGCTCCAGGTATGTGCCTGTCTCAGAATCTATTATCGATAGCCGATGCACCGCGTGGATGCCATTTTGTCAGGTTGTCTTGGTCATAGTCCCAAGCCTTGATATCCTCCTCTCAGGCCTTTACGATGAGTCTGCTAATGCTCAAAAATGTTAACACAGAAGCCCCTGCTAGCTCACAGCCCTGCTCAGACGACCATGGATCCGTCCATTCCTCCATCTCCTCATTTCATGAAGAGGATTATCAAGACTACACAGAACCCACCCAATTCCGCGGCCGTCGCTTTCTCCTCTTGACTTCTCTTGGCGCTGGAGTCATCACTCTTGCCCTCACTTCGGCCATGTTCCATATACCTGATGGTAACCCAGCCAGATTACCCTTGATAATATTCTTCATCATGATCTTCACGGCGTTTTACTCGCCTGGAGCTGGCGCGATACCGTTTTTGTACTCGGCTGAAATTTGGCCAAACGAGGGAAGAGAGTATGTCAAAACGTGTATTCGAGACTTCAATCAGTGGCTAACAATCTGCCAGATTGGGGATGTCATGGTCGACCTTCTGGAACTTCTTAGGTAAGCACGTCGATTTGATCAAAAGTCCATCCTCCTAACCCGCTCGCAAGGCTCCGGCCTCCTCGCGCTCTTCGTCCCCTTCGGTATCAATTGGGGCCACGCCAAACTGCTCGGTCTTTTCTCGTAAGCAACGCTTCCCTTCAGCATCTTCTTCTTTTTCCCTCATCCCCCTTCCTTCCAGCCTCCCTATTCCCTCTAGCCACCAAATTCCCTCGCCCTTTTCCCCATATCCTTCCCAATCCCTGATTAACATCCCCCTCCCAACCAGCGGTTTCAGCGCCCTAGCATTCATCCTCGTCTTCTTCCTCGTGCCCTCGACAAACCACACCGCCACGCTGGAAGACATGTCCTACCTCTTCGGCCGGCGCATGCGCGACCACGCCAGCTTGCAGGCCAAGCGCCTGTGGCCGTGGAGTAAGGGGAAGGGGCCTAGGGTGAGGTGGTTGGTTGCTAATGCCCATGCTGATGCTAACGGAAATGGCAATGGAACTGGGATTGATGACAGGGGAGTCGGGTTAGATGGAGGCGAAGAGCAGGGTGGTAGGTAGGGCGCAACAGAGGCGTGGGAGGTAGGATGAAAGCCAGAACGGGAACGAGAAGGGGGAAAGAGGGAAAGCAGGGACGCTTTTAATTCCATCGAACCTGCTACGGAATAAAGAATCTCTCCTTGCCAAAACGGGAGATGAGAGTCGATAGGTCTGGAGAGGTGGAATTTCTTCTACTTACCTAATCCTCATGATATCGACGAGCGAGGGGAAAGCGGGGCGTTTGGAGGAGTCTACTGATTTATATGTTATTAAACTTGGGTTGGTAATGGGATGTTTATAGCGATATATAGACCTTTAATATATTTTCAAGAGCAGATATCACGCTATCCGAAAACATACCTACCTAAATTTAACTCATCAACCGTACCTTCCTTTACTCCTTATCTCCTGACCAACCCAGCACCAACCAACTAACTACCATAATCCCCATCCCCCTCGATAGCTATACACCCCACACCTCCAACTCCCCAGACCGATTTGAAACGAAAGCAGGAAACTGATGCTACCTTATGGCAACATCTGTTCGATCTGTGACGGGTTTATCGTGATGGGGATGTTGGTTGTAGCAGGCCGCTGGGATCGAGGCTTGATTCGGAGTTTGATGTTGTGGATTAGAGATGATTTATTTCCCCCTTTCTCCTTCGGCTAGAACGTCGATCCGTTCGTTCGACATATCGACAATTGAGAAGAGGAAACGAGAATAGAGTTGCAGGCGAAAGGAGGCAGCAGGACGTGCAATCTTCTAGAGTCTGGGTATTGCAATCTCTGATCCGATGCGGAGAAGTAGATATCGAAATCGTTCGCGAACCAAGGATCGAGGGTCGTTCTGTGCTGGAGCGCTGGATAGTAATGTAGCTAGGGGTTGAGATAGGGGGTTATCCTGGATCGGGGATGCGTAATTATAGGAATTTCTTGCTCGATATATGCTTTACTCGCTTCTGTACTGTATACAGATTGCACCGAAGAATATAGTGGCAATCATTCCAAAGCGGCTGTGGCTAGCTCCATTCTGTGCCTGGACGCCCGTCCTCGCTGTATCTGAATATAAATTATGTACACCCCACCCCCCTCTTTCCCAATTCGAGCCATTACATCCCCCCTCAAACCAACCATAATCTAAGTCCTCCCCCTCCTCGGATCCCCCGCCTCCCTCCTCCTCCACTCCCTCCCCTCCCTCGTCCCCAAACTCCCCACCGCCCTCCCCCTCCTCTCCCACCCGCCCAACCTCACAACCAAACAAGTACAATTATCCCCCCCACTCTCGACCCCCACCTCAGTGGCAAAGGCGACGACATCGCGCGCGCCCTGCTCCGGCGTCTTCGCCTCCTTAACCACATCTACGACCTCCTGATCGCTCATCACGCCGCTGACGCCATCACTGAGCAGCGTCAGGAAAGCGTACTCCGAGGCGCCGAGCTCGGTGCGGCGGATCTCGGGCTCGGCGCTGACGCCCATGCGCTTGGAGGGCATGTCGCCGAAGGCGCGCGTGTTGGCCAGCCCGCTGAGTCGCTCTTCGCCGAAGGAGTCGGTTACGAAACTGGCGGCGAAGCGGCGCAGGCGGGCGGCTTCGCTGGGGGTGTTGGGGTGGTGGTCTGTTGTCAGTGGGTGTGCGGCGCCGTCGCTGACGCGGGAGAGGAGGATGCGCGTGTCGCCGCAGTGGGCGGTGAGGAGCGTGGAGGGGGTTGAGGGGTGCCAGAATGGGGTTGGAGTTGGCGTGGATATTAGGGCTATGGAGCACGTGGAGCCGCCTTTGAAGGGTTTGCGGGATGCGGGGGGTTTAGGAGGGGAGGAGCTGGTGGGGTGAGGGGATATGTCGGAGGTGTTTATGGGCAGGTCGGCTGCTACGGGGTCGGAGTCTGATTTGAGGAGGCGCAGTTGGTTGCGAATGAAGGTTAAATCGGCGGTTAGGAAGGCGTAGGTGAGGATTGTGGAGATTGTCGGTTGAGGGATGTCCGAGGAGAAGGCCGAGGGTTGGAAGCGTCGGAAGTAGCCGCCTACGGTCTCTCGCCAGGATTTGATCAGGGCGCTTTGGAGTTCGGCCGACGTCTTGCGGTCTTTGGCAGGGTCGCTTTTACCGGAAGAGTCTTCAGATATTGAAGAGTTAGTGATGGTTGGTGTTGTCACTGCTGGCTCTGTCTCTTTTCCAGGTCTCCCTCTCTTGTCGGATTTCCCTGTCAGACTGGACTCCAAGTCATATTTTAGCGCTGCGTCCTCAATGTGTTCGTGCAGACTCTCTCTGAGGAAAGCGCTGCAATCTGTTCCCCGTGCCCATCGAATACTCCAAAGTAAAACACTTGCGGATCTCCGCTTGCTCCCTCGGCTGATGTTCCCTCGCCATCCCCGGCATTTCTAGCTTGCTCTTGTTGTTTTCTCTGGCTCTCCCTATACGCCTGCAGCGGACTGTTGGCTGGAGCTCTTGTTAAATTGATGGGCGCACGTTTAGCAAAAGCTGGAAGTTCGATAACCCCGCTTTGGTACGCATCCTCATTGTACGGCCTCGATCCACGGGAGACCGAGACACCAAAGTGATGTTTCGCACTTCGAAGAGGTATCCGAACGACTGTGGTGTCTCTGGAGACGCCAGGCAGAGGGGCAGGCGACGGGCCTTTGCCCGAGTCTGTGGTGTGGGGTTTGGAGGCGGCACGAGGAAGTTGGTGAGAGGGACCAGCAGCGGAGCGGGAGTCTGGGTGGAGAGATGAAGAGGGTAGATGGGTCACGAAGTACTCATGAAAGCTGCGACGGGGGATTTGGACATTGTTGGAGCCATTGACAGCCTGACCCGTAATGATCTGACGGGCGTTATTTGGCATCGAACTCCGCATGTTCGGTCCATTACTTGCGAATGGAAGATGCAACACTCGGAGATAGACAAAGGCCTGCCCCGAATTAACGATTGACCTTCAGCCGTCAGTATCCCGACCACAAGTTCATAGAGTTCATCAACGATACCGTAGAAGTTACAGGTCACTTTATTAATATTCGTACTTTACATTAGACAGACCTGAGGCGGCTGATTAGATTAGATCTCGGCATGGACCAGCGCATCACGTGACGTAGGACAAAGGTTCCATCAACCGCGATGGGTCCAACTCGTTCAGAGTACCTGTTCCTGTTTTCAGAGAAGATTTGTGCTCTTCGAATTACTAACTGATAACTCTACTTAGATATGCTTCGTGGTGGCAGTATCGCCGACAGCAAAATCCTAATCAGGAAGAGCAATACCATAGTGCTATGCCGGTAACAGTACCTTAGGAACAATGGACATTAAACATCCCATAGGATCATCTCGCACCCACCCGATGCAGTGCTATACCACAGTGTCCTCTCTGAAACGCCATTATGATGCAATGACACTTACCCGTTTGCACTCTAAGCCGCCTTTGCTATTTTGGGCAACGGTTTACACTCCAGCTCCGTGCCAAAAACCCTGTCCCAAAACCTACTTGTGACCCCAAAACCATTCTCATAGTCAGCATAGTGGTGCTGCATATGGTAGTGTCGGAGTTGCTGATAGTATGATGGGAGGCTATCTATACTTTAGCGTGATAGGAACAATTGATCGAAGAGTTACTTACGTTCGGTGATGAAGAAAGTAGTGAGTCAAGTCATAGCCGACGTAACCGAATATTCCTCCACAGAACACGGATACGGCAACATACCAATCCCAGTAAAAGACAAAATGGGCGAGGTGGTAGAAAGGTATAGCAAGGACGAAGAACAGTGCTGGCGGCATTACTAGTCGGAGTTTATCCATGGGAAGATAATGATGAATGCCGTGAAGAAGGAAATGTAATGTGATACCAACGCGGTTGTCGGGAAGATATCTGATGAGTGTCAGTGTGACGGTGAAGAGTTGAAGGCGTGATGCTCACTTGTCTACGTGGAACAGGCCGCGGTGCATGGCGTATTCTACCAAAGTCCACAATACAAGTCCACCGGCAAAGTATGACGCCCATTGTACCGTTGGAAGATGTTGAAAGGTGAGAAACATGGCGTAGGCAATCTGAGGCAGCCAAACTGTAGGTACAACCCACCACACGGTCTTGCTCAATGGTTCAAGGAAATTCCCGAACAACGGAGCCGATGCCCCACCCTTGTACTGTCTCGGCCTGTGAACTTGTTCCAGATAGAACTCCCTGCTAAAACCGCCTCTCCATACCTGCATCAGGAGAGGCTTATCGAGGTTCAAGAACTTGTGTGTGCGGTAATCGGCGTCGATGTCCGTCTCCACCTTCAAATCGGCCTCGGAAGACATCCCGGTAGCCCTGTAGACAAGCTTTTGTTGGGGAGCCACCTCTTCGGCTGCGTCGTTGGCCTCGAGCTCCTCCATGCCTGCTTTGTTTGGTGGTAAGGGTAAGATATTGAGGGGGTCATCGCTCTGTGCGGCGGTTTTCATCACTCGCTCGGTTGCCACGAAACCGATAAGGTGCTCTTCGAGCATTTCGTAGGCGGACTCGGAGTGGGTGTGCGATATCTCGTCGTTCATGATTTCGGTGACGTCTTTACCACCGTGCTCGAGAATTAGTTCACCGCCGCCAGGGTGAGCATCGAGGAAGGGCGTTATATCATAGACCTTGGTACCCATCGTAACGTAGCAAGATTTCTCGCTGTTTCTTGATGCCACATCCTTGGAGAGAATGGTGGGAAGTGTGCGACCGGGCATCGCAACCAATTGACGTCAACGAGTAGGACGAGCAGAGGATGTTGTAGCGGGAGAGTTCAATGGAGAATGCTTTGAGTGAATGGGGCGGATTAGATATGAATCCGCAAGGTAAAGAGAAGTACAAGTCAAGAATGAAAGGGGGAAGAGAGTGTGATTTGTAAAGGATGGGAGAGAATAAGGCAATGACTGCCTGAGAGGAAAATAGCTCAATGCCGGAAGCTGAGCTGAGTGGCAAATTGCGCCAAGGGGATCGAACTATCAGCCGCAATCGATAAGCTAAGCGCCATTCGGGGGAATCAGCCCGGCTCAGCCCTCTGAAACATGCAATCGTCACTCAATTGAAACGCGAGAGATGCCGGTCATACAGCTTGGCCATGGCAGTGCAACACCATGTTCGCTGCATGTCCGTCTTTGCTTGTGGAGCTAGTACCTCTTTATCAAGCAATTGGTGAGTTTGCACACTGGCACAAGACTGTAACCACAGGCACCATCGCTTTCTCCAGATCTGTCATCCTAGTCCAAGTCAATGACCATGGGTAAGACCGCCAGGAAGCAGGTATGAGCTATCCCAAGAGAATCAACTGGAACCATCCCAAGGACCGACTTTCGTTGTCTTCTTTTTCTTTCAACACTTTTCTAGTTCTATCATCTCAGAGACCTTTGTTCAAATTCCACGTACATTCCGAATATATATCCAATTGGGTAAATCCTAATGCTCGTTTCTTGCTACTAGGAGCTAGTCATGAGACCACTTTCTCAAGTGGTACTGAATGCTCTGGAATAGTTATCAATTAGTATGTTTGATTACTTCCTGTCATGTATTCTGAAATGATCAGGAAAGATCTTTAGAAGGCCATTCTGGATTGTCATCAAACCTAGGAGTACGACTATACTGCACAATGCCATGGGAGTAGGGTGTAGATAGTGTAAACCTACTGCAAACCCTAGCTCCTTCAAAGACTTCATTTCCTAGCTGTTGATTCTGAAATCCTATGAATTGACAGATCAATGTTTGAAGACAATGCAACGAGGGGTAAATTCAGTGTTAAACCAGTCGGACTTTCTGCTCTGGCATATGATGAAGTTTTGGCTCAAGGCTGGCCCAACATCCCCTCTGTGTCAATATCAATGATGTCCGTGGCTTCCAATATGGCTTTATTGTGTTGGGTGTTTACTCGAAAGCAGTCGACGTGACACAGGTAGTTTTCGACATCACAATGGGCGGGACTTCTCTAGGCTTCCTTTTCACTCTGTTTCTCTCTTTCCCTCGCAATTTCAGGAATATAATCTCTAGAGGTCTTGCAGCTACAGAGCAGAAAAGTACAACAAAGTCACCAACGCCTAAAACCCACCTACAGCGCCTGAAACCAACGCAATGTCTACAGCTGAGTCTCCGACCAGGCCGTTGCCTGTCGACGATCGCAAGGAACGACTCCGTATCTACACGGACTATGCACCTTTTATGCTATCGTACAAGGAAGAGATATACAAGTGCGTCTATGAAGATGATCACGACTTCGTTGTCCAGCGCATGCCCGAGAAGCCGGATCAGATTAAATACAAAGCCACATGTGGACATATGTACTGCAAAGCAGAGAATGGAGTTTTCGAACCAAATACCTACCGTGTCAGCGTCGAGAGAAAGGACAATCACGATCCTGCAAACCCTCTTGGTCAGTGTATCCCTTTGCAACCGCTGTACAAATTTTCTCCTGCTCTAATCAAATGTAAGCTAGTCTCTCCCGTGATATTAAGCAGGAAGATACTCGGTACTAAACACGCACTATCACAGGGCCCGACGGGATGCAGAAGCGTGGTAAAGGAAAGAACAATCAGCATTGGCTCTGCCTGGTGTGCCTAGAGGATTTATGGTAAATATGCACCACTTCCTTTTCTGAGGTTTCGCAGGTTCGCAAGCCTCTAGGATCTGGTCTCGTAGCTAATACATGCACTACCATTCTCCTAAACCTCCTGACCTAGTCACTGACTCTACATTACTTCTTAGGATGGAGGGTACAGGGTTCCTTGACACATCAGTCGACAAATACGAGCTCCCGAAGATTCAAGATCTGTCAATTCTCAAACCGGAGTATCGAAACCAAGGTCGTAACGATCATCTCTATCACCTCTCCTCGCCGCAAGCGTATGCAGTTGAGAAATGGGCCGCCGTAATGCGCTTTTATCACCCCTACATTGACTACGCGGCTGCAGGCTGCATTCCCGGGTTGGAACCCAATACACGTAAGCAGCACTTTCTACCCTGCCGTAATCCTTTCTCGCCCTTGCGGCATGAAATAGATGACTGAATGTTCTACCGGCATAACAGTGTACGAGACTGTCGAAACGCGCAACTTGCGTGGCATAGACGCTACCACTGGTGTTTTCGTGGAAGTATCCGCTGCCGAAGTGAAGGATAAATTTCTCAGCGAGGTACTGGCCGCGGTAGATATGATGGTAGAAGAGGTGCATCAAATTGCTTCGGTAGCGAGCAAGACAGCTCAAAGCATCAACGCTGTCCCTCCCGCTACCACAAATCGCAGTAGCATAACCACGGATAATGGCGACGAGGATGTACAAATGGCGGAAGGTCCCTCGGCAAAAATAGTAGCGGTTCCAGACGAAGGTATTCCAAGGCTGAGGAGGAACCCTCGCCGTGATAGAAAACCTACACGTAAAATAGCCGATATTTAGCGAGATAATTTAAATATTACTAAGCAACGACGCGACGACTGTATTACAAGCGGTCGAAGTCAGGGCATGACAATGAGCTACATTAAGCAGCTCTATCCCATACTGAGTTCTCACGGGCTTGTGCTGGTATCAAGTGTATGTACACCCCTTTTACTACCCACAGTAGAACTAAGGAGATGCTGAGTAATAATATTGTGTTTACGTAAGGGATGATCACAGCCAGCTCTCGATGAACTCCTACATGCCTTTCACGTCGGCACGAACGATGTGTAATATTACCGTCAATCCGCATCTGCAATTACAGAGCCAGACCGTGTGTGCCTTGGAATTGATACTGCACACACGTGAGCCATGACCTACGGGATGGGTATCAACTTGAACCAAGTCTCGCTCTGCGCTACCGCTGTCACTCCTTTCAACGGAATAATCTGTCACCCATCCCGGGAAAGGATACTGTGCAATCGCCCCCGCAGTCCTCTTTTCTTCTTCTGACTGCTCACAGCACTGCCACTTGAAAGGCCCCTCCTCCTTCCTCCTCCTATAGACCCAGCATACTCAATATCCTCCCCTTCAGCCAGCTTCCCCTTTGCCCTTAGACTCTTCACCACCTCAACGACCCCAGGATGCTCTTTCAGTTCTTGCTCTGTGTAATAGCCGTTTGCGAGCAGATAGTACGCTCGGAAGAAGTTTAGTCGCTTCTCGTGTTCTTTGAGTTGAACTTGAGCCTGAGCTTGAGGTTCGTTGCCATCTTGTTCCGCAGCTTTGCGTTGGAGTTCATCGAGGGTGAGGAAGTAGTTGTCGATTAGCGATCGGTTGTTGATTCCTTCGATGTCGACCTGGACGCGATCGCGGTGGCCATGCTTGTAGGGATCGGCGACGAGGCGGATGATAGTCGCTTCACGCTCCGAGGGTGTGTAATTTGTATTTGGAGAATCCATAGTTTGACTGACTTTGTCTTCGTCGACAAAATGCATTTTGCTGATATTTACAGCGCAGGTATTGCGCCTTGCGCCTTCCAGGGCCGTACCTACACGCTTGTGGGTGGATAAATTTTATACTTTGGAAAGCGCTAACGGTCATAGATCTCTAACAATTCAAGGGACGTGAGCACAAATCCAGCTGCTCTATATAGCGTGGTTGAGGAAATTGAGGGGAGCCTTGGGGGAAAAGCAAGATCACGGAGTGCTCAGCTACGAACTATCGTGAGATAATCTATAACAGGTGAAGAGTCAGAAGGTCCGGTAGCAGAGTCAAATCAACAATTCACGACTCATCATTCACAAAAGAGGAATTGATGACAAAGAGCAAGGTGCATCATTCTGCTGCAGGCTCCCGGCCACTCTCAATCATTATTATCAGTATCCACATATCCGTCACACTCCGCTAATCATCCGTCCGCACAGCCTCCGTCCAGATTCAACCACCCTCTAATTCTCCAACTCAACCTCAAAGCTCACCACCATCATCTCCATAGCAACCCCCCGCCCATTAATGATTCACGGAGTCTCCCGGCCATTCGATCCAATGCCTTGGTGAAGGTACAATTACGGCGGCGAATGGAGGATGACGTCTCAGCTCATCGAAAGTATAGAAGCCATGGTAGAGGAGGTAACGGAAGCGATCGATTACAGTCACCGGTATACGATCTGCTATCGCATTTTTGATGACGGCATCGACTTCGGGGCGCTCGTCGGACATGAAACGCGTGCAGGGCTTGCGGCCTGGCCAGCCGTAGCGCAAGGGATCTGCGATTTTCTGCTCGATGTTGCGGCGCTCGACGTAGGCTTCGTGGCGGAAGCGGAGTTTTAACATTTCTGAGACTTAGGAGGTCGAGATTTAGGAGGGCGAGTTTTTGGGAATTTAGCTTTGGATGAGGTTCGACGGCGAAGGAGGGGGCTTCGATGTGCGTTTGTAGGTTTGGTTGAAGTTGCTAATTTTTGTTGGGTTGTTTGGTAAGTGGTAATGGGTGGTTGAACTTTCAGAATAGAAAGCTCCACAACGGACTATGAGGGAGGCTCTTATATATACCTGACGGGTCTGGATTCAGCGTGATTGTAATCGATCGTAAGGGAACTTCACAGAAAGATTGTCATTCGTGAAACCTGTGTATCATTAACAGCATCCACGCTTCATCCACATGCACCACAGTACCGATTGCTAATGCTAGATCATTAAACCATGAAGAGCGACAGACGATCCCAAACGTCTCAGTAATCATCACGTCTGGCCTTCATCTCACCATCCCTCCTCTTCTCTATCCTCATCTCAAACTTCAGAACTCCTCAGCTAACCCTTCCTTTCTTCTCATATGAATCTATGAGTGTGTAATGTATGATTTAGATGTGAACCTAAGGATATCCCCGATTCTGCGTCTCGGATGAATTTCAGATCATAGTAGCGGAATTTTACAGAGATGGAGGAGCACGCTTCAAGGTATTCCATGATCCGAGGTGATGCAATCTTACCCTATCACTGATGAAACAAAACGCTTACCCGGTCTTGACACAAAGCTTATGAATATAACATCATCTTCCGATCCTGTTCCAAGTCGGGCTATCGCAGATTCGTCCGGGTCAAAGTATGAAGATTAGCATCATTGAGTATCAGGTCAAGGGATTAAATAGAGGGTCCAAAGGCTGTTGAGGGAAGATTGACGGATGTTTTCTACGGCGGTTCAACGCTCGAATGCTGGAGCCGGGGCACTTGTTACAGGATATATCTGGCGAAGATGCTTATACGACTATTAGCCCTTACACAGCGAAAAAAATGAAGGATGATAGTCGGGATCGAGCGTACATATTTACTTATGTGGAGTGTATGATTTGGATGTACCTCTGAGAAAATCTAATATCTGAGCCTTGGATATTTCTAGACTAGGGTAGCGGAGGTTTCTAGACATGGAGGAGTGTGCCTTGTTCCATAATTTGGTGTCGTGCGAATATACCTCTGATGCATCGCCATTAGTAGCTTCGTTGTTTCAGTGTGGCAAGACGCGTATCGGTCCTTGGCACAATAGAGAGGAGTGTGAGATGGAGATGGTATCTTTGTCTGATTCCGTTTCATATCAATTAACCGCAGATCTGTAAAGGTATACTCATCAAGAATCATACCACTGGGTGCTAGGTAGCCGATGGGATACTTGTACCGGTCCTGCATGCTCAGTGTCCGCAAACCCGAATAGCAGATACCCTTTACCAGTCACTTCGCCTAGCCTCCTCGCAATCCGGACAGCCACACCGATCATGATTGTCGTCGGCATCAGCATCCTTCATCCGCCATCTCAAAATCCTATTCTCTCGATCTTCCCACTTCTCCTTCTCCACCTTAGCCACATACTCATTATCCTCCCTCATCCTCTCCTCCTCCGCAGCTCTCTTCGCTTCTTCTTGAGCTGGCTTTGATTCTGTGGCCTGTGTCTTCAGGGCTGGGCATCCAGGATGACCCTTCAGCTCTTCGGCGCTGTAATACCCGTACGAGATCAAGTACTGGTACTGGCTGGAGGTGGGTGCTGGCTTAGATCGTGCCGCGAACTGGCGAACGACTGCGGCGATGCCGGCTCGGCGGGTGGAGAGTTCCCGAGATACTGCGATGCGGCCTTCGTAGCCGTGGCCGAAGGGGTCTTGGATGGCGGTTGCGATATCTGCCGGAAGGGCCATAGTGGTGAATAGACCGCTCGTTGCAGAGCCCTTGAGATCAGTGTAGTTTTGTTGGGTGTGAAAGTAGTTGAAAGATGGTGGGCTTGTAGATATATAGTTTGCAATATTGAGATTTGGAGATTTGCTTGCTGTGGGGAGAAGTTGTTGAATTTTCTAAGGAAAACGTGCGGGAGAAGTGCAAAAAAAGTTTGGGCCTGAAAAAGGGAGAAAAAAGCTCAACATGTATCAAGGTTTTATATAAATCACTATGTAAACATGTGACATGTGTCATACATAGAACGCTGTAGTGAAGGGAATAGATCGCAAACAAAGCAACATTCATACTACCTCGTGTTTCTATTCCACTTATCGTGACTCAATGAACATTTCGGTCATGGTATGAATATTGATTGACCGTCAGTCGGCAGACGGAGGCTTGCAGGATGTGTCGGTTGAGAACCCGAGGAGCGATCGCCAGTTTTGCCGGTTCCTTCCACGATCATTGCGTCCACGAGTCCTGGTTGAATAGGGATTCTGATTTCCGTTTACATACACAATAGTAGTATATACTTAGTAGTATATACAGTATGACAATATCATCGATTTGTTTTTCGAATCGAGAAACACACCGCAGCCTGAAGAAGGGAGATATTGGCTCGCGCTAGTCTAGTTCACGGCCCGCTGACCCGTCCCCGAGCCGCCAGGTTCTACGAGGGTACCAGTACTCCATACAGACGCTCCAATCATCAAAGACCCTGTCCACTGCCATCGGTTGGGGCTGAGCATCGTCGGTGATAAATGCTTACTGTAGGCAACAAAGCCTTGCGGCTCAGCCCACCGTCCACACTAAAGACCTTGTTCCTATTCGCCAATGGCTTTCCTTCGATCCGGCGCCGCTGATTTCTCTCGGCAGCTCATCATGTCACGAAGCATGTTCTGCGACTGCTCGTATTTCAATCGGGACTTTCGCACCTCCTCTTCTCCATACTTGAGCTCTGAAAGGCTCTGACACGGCAGCAGCATGACCTAAGGGACCATGGACATTCGATTCACCAGGATACCATGGCAGAGCCAGCGCCGGCAGCAGATGTCCTCTCAGCAATCCTGGGCGTTCTCGAGCGGATTGAGGAGAGACTCGACAAGCAGGAGCAGCGATTCAGTGTGCTTAACGACGCTCCTCAACGACCCAGACAAGGCACGGTTTCAAGCACGGCCAGCGAGGTAGACCTGGCCGAGCTAGCAGAGGCCGACGAGCAACCTGCTTATCCGCCAAGCAACTCTTCCTGCGAAGCTGTCGATTGGCGAAGAGCTGCGAAGCCCGAGGTACTCTACAGTGACCTGGGCTTTAGCCGTCATGAACCAGACCACAATGAAACCTTCAAGAAACTGCTTGAGACATATATTGGCGACTGCTGGAAATTGCCCGACGACAAGCGCCTACCTCTCAATTTCTCAAACCGCTTCATTGATTGGACACATGACGCTTGGGATCCCAAATCTACTATGTCAGCATCCCGACAAAAAGCGGTTGTACAGGGACTTGAGCAATTGCGGCGGTTTGACAGGGACTTGAGAGCTCACCCTGGGAATGATTTCTTTATCATCGACTATGACTCAAGGAGCAGCTGTCGTTTATATCGAGTAGGTGACAAGGCGGTCGGTCCAGAGTTGAGGGTGTCGCTTCAAGAGCCTTCACACCACCAGTGGTCTCGGCTCATGTATGTCGAATACCGCGCTATAACTTCGCTTCTGCTAACGATAACCTAGTCTTTATCAAGGGATGACTACCGGTAGCAGTATCAAGCCGCGGTCGGAAACTCCTGGCTATAGGCACGCGGAGCCAATTCCTTACTTTAGTCGCAATGGCGCGAGTACAGGACTTTGGAGCCACTTGACAGCCCACTTGGAGCTCAAGCGAAGACCGACCACAACAAACCCTTATCTGAACCCATCGGAGGGTTTCCATACCACATTTTATGAAATTCGCGAGGCTGGGCCTGGCGAGAGTGTGAAGGAGCTGTGGAAACATGGTCCTCTATATGACCATCCTCTTGGATGGTCTTTTCGGAAAAGCGCCTATACAGTACGTTACCAAACATGAATGGGTCGCTTTGATGTGGGGTCTATTTGGCTAATGCCTTGAAGCTATACGGTCCTCCTCAATCAGAAACGCCTGAAGCGTTCGCTAATCCGGGATCTCGAAGCTTGGTTCAGCATTGGACACTCTTACTGCTCGCTCCCGATCACTTCTTTAATGAAAATAACTTATCGTTCCCAATACATTCGCAAACGCCTCAAAGAGTGGAGACTTTGAGCCATCCTTTTGGCCGTCTACACTCTTTGGGCGCAGAGATGAATCTTATCGCACAAGGACTAGAAAAGATCAGTGAACGCTGGGCTGACTTCCAGTCCTTCTTTGACTATACTTTAGATGGGGGCGATTCTCTTATGCAACCTTCCGAACACGACAATCTTCTGTTCGATGACGGTGCGTTTTCGAGATCAAGGCGGTACTTCTGGGCGATTGACTGTCTTTCCGAGTTTGATGTAAGCATCAGTGACAACATTACTCAATGGGAATTGTATAAGGCTGCCCGGATACTACCTCTGCTAGCGATCAATGCTTTGCCCGATCTAGACTACCGCCAGTACAAAAGCGCAGAGAAACAATGCCGCATTCTCCATGTCCAGCGAGAGTACTTCAGACAGAAGCTTACATCCACCAAAGCCTTGCGAGACGCCGTAGGTCCAAGTACAAGCTGCCTTACACTTCGTGATGCGCTAATTACGCATTATAGCTGTTCAATGCTAGTGCGGTCATCGAGAGCAGAGCCTCCACTCGGTTAGGTGAAAATGTCAAACTATTGACATTTGTGAATATATTCTTTCTGCCGTTGTCTTTCTGTACAGTAAGTGTTGAGCTATATAATGTTCAGAGTACTCTGGGCTAAGGATTCACTGACCAGCCGTAGTCTCTTTGGAGCATCAATGACCAGTTTTCAATAACGTCATTCATAATAACCATAATCTTTGTTGCATGTTTCACATATCTTACGATGTTTAATGTTAATAGTTTGGTCCAACTATGCGGGTCCCTATACGATGCTAGAAAGAAAGACGTAGTGAGAGCTATGAAAGCAGACTCAAACGAAAGATGGAAACAGAGGGGTCGACGATTCGAGGCTTTCCGTCCTAAACACGAGCATCCAGAACCATCCGAATGGTACATACCACTTTACACCCTATTGCGACCTGCTACACTCTTGGGTATTGATGTTTGCGGCGACAACGGCAACCTGCCAACGGGAAGCAATGGTCGACAATCGTCCTTCGGATTGGCCGGAATCTCCAATCTTTTGCGCAGGCGCCGAACGAAGCCCGAAGAGCCTAAAAGACCTGAAGAAGGCTGGGTACTCTAGGTTCTCTTACAATTACAAACCCATCGTACAAACAGCCATTCGATGCCTGTGAGGCTTATAAACAGTCGCAGTAGTGTAAAAGCGCCTGGCTATAAGATGCCGACTTCCCGGCTAAGAGGCTCAGGCAAACGTCCAGAGCGAAAGGTTCTCCAAAAGTTTGAGAGAGTGAGGTGCTTAGGGAAATATTATTGCTACTCTGTGACGTGCTACTTGACTCAAGCTGTCACGATCTCGAGACATTCGATGTCAATTAAACATCTTGCTACTTAAAGTCGGTAGGCCTTGAGCACGTCTGACCAAACCGATGTTAGCCTGATCCCACGGCAACTAATTTAAGATGGAAAGTTCACGAGGCCAATAATGAGTTACTTGGGCAAGACTACTTTCGGGCGCTGCGAGCTTGTGATTGGATCATTCATTGCCTGTCTCGCTCGCAGACAGCCACTAGGGCGCAGCAAAAGCGCCTTGTCCCAGCTTCAGAAACTCCCGCTGCGCATCCTATAGGGCGATGCAATCCTTTCGCACTAACACTACACACAATTCCTACTGGTCATCGTGAGAGAGTACATTATCTTTGCTTCTGATCTTGTTGACCAGTGACTTTAAATGCTGAACTGAGTATACTCGCACTTGTACTACAACATAGGTCTTGGGTAAGAGCCATAATTTCACATCAAATCGACAAGCGATCATCCCAGCATCATTCTACTGACATACCCAACTTTGGTCTCTACGGAGCGTTGCTCTTTGTCACAGCAAACCATGACAGAGCCCGATCCGAGACCGAACTCTGACAACACGGGCAATGCCTTCAACTTCAACATCTCTCCGCCATCGAACCCTTTCTCCACACCGAGCTCCAACACACCAGAAGCTAGGTCATTACCAACTTGGCCTCAACAAACAACCTCACCCCCCAAGCAATCACGCACGCCGCGCAAAGGTTCCTTCACCGAAGTCCTGTCTCCGAACGATAACCCTCCAGCTTATACAGCCGCATTACCTCACAAAGACTCCGTTTCACCGCCAACTCCCCCTAAAGACTTTCCTCCCCACCACATGCCGCGTCGGCCATCACGATCGGTCTCGCCAGCGAATCGCCTTCCGAGTACGTTGAGTGAGATAATTCCAGATGATCGATATATGGCCGGCGGACGGCACAGTCATGATCCATTCATCGACACTGCCAGGTATGAGGAGCCGGGGTTTTATGGTGGAAGAGGATATGGACGGGGAGGATATCGCAAACCGAAAAATTATAAAGCGGCGAACATCATATCGTTCGTGGTATTGGTGGTATGTTGCTCTACCATCAAGCGTGCATTGCAGTTTGGTACTGACTTTGCTGCATAGATCTTTATGCTTGTGATCGTTATCACTATGGTCGCTGTTGTTAGGGCAAACCGTACTTAAGCTCATACGGCACCGGTGTGTTTTATCGAGTACGAGGTATTCGGTGTGATGAAGCAGTGATGGAGAGATCGAGGACCACGACTCTTCATTCACATGAGTCCTATCTAGGAATAAGTGATACATCTATCGGCGTCCAGCAGACTCCCCGCAGGGGCATCTAAACCCTCTCGTAAGTCTTTACCATTACTGATACTATCCTTTATTTTGAATAACGTAAAAAGTGGCGACAATTGTCCGTCCTTAAGATCTTTCGCCACCAGCTGGAATAGAGTACTATAGAGGTCGTTATGTTCACCAGTCGATGTAAATGCCATACTCACATTCCATCATTTCAGTCCCTTATTATCCATCAACAGACCTTTTTCCAAAGTTGGTGTAAGCTGAATGTTAATATTCAGTGTCCAGTGCTGCCTAATAGGTACGGGTCTGTGAATACAACGGCCCGAATCGATATCGTGGCCAAGCATTTTGAGAATCCTACGTGTACCTAACAGTACTTCTTCAATTCACTCTGGGCAGCTCTCTACTCCACTCTTTCCAGTGCACCTACCCCCCTCGATAGTATGAGTCTCGATAATAATGGCTTTCCAGATGGGGTGATCATCATTGGCGGCGGGATTATTGGCTTGTCAACCGCCTACAGTCTCGCTCTCGACCTGAAGGCAGCGGCACAATCGTCCCCGCAACAGAATCGCCGCAACGTGCCAAAAATCACACTCGTTGAATCCTCAGACCGATTATGCCCCGCCGCCTCTAGTCAGGCTACCGGCGGGCTCGGCGATTTCGGGTTCGGTACAGACAGGTCCGCAGGCGTTGCTGGCGTCGGATCGCTCTCGTATGAGATGCACGTGGATATGGCTGCGAAATACAATGGTGAAGAGCGTTATGGCTTCGGTAGACAGGTAATTGCAGCTGACCACGTTTCTGTTCCGTAGCTAATTCTCTTCCTTAGCTTGTATACCGTCTTCAACCAAAGGAATTCACAGGAACTCCAAGTCCGGCGGACGATTGGGGAGCAGATAATCCTCCAGTCTCTGTACCATTGTCCGCGCTTCCATCTTGGGTCAGAACAGAGGACGGATGGGAAGCCAAGAGGCTGTCGAGTGGGCCGAGAGGAGCGCACCTGTATGTATCTCCACCACGCCCCGATTCCAACTCTGACAAGGATACACTAGGGATCCCAAGCGGTTCTGCCCCTTTCTTATCGAGCGAGTAAAAGAATTAGGCGTAGAATTCGAGATGAGCGCCAATGTCACCTCCATTCAACTAGATCACTCTAGAAGAACTATCTCCAGCGGGAAAATCCAGAGAACTTGCGGCTCTAGCGTATTGGTACCTTGTAGAGCCGTAGTCATCGCAGCAGGATCATGGTCCGATCGAGTATTTGCGCAATTATTCCCTAACGCAAAGATCAAGCTTCCGCTGAAAGCCACCGACACTGCAGGCAACCACTTCCGAGTCAAAACCCCAGGCTGGAAGCCGGGAGACAGGAAGGAGGAAAGCGTGCAGGTGTACTATACGAATGTGATGCCCAATGGTAGCAAATTTGATGTCACATCATTTACGAACGGCGACCTATACATTGGCGGCTGGGGAGCGGTTCCCGAAGCGATTCCAGAACTAGCTACATCGATCCACATTCAGCCTTCGGAGATCGAAGGAATGATTGCTGCAACAAAGAAGTATGTCAATGTCGGCCCCAACTCGGAACTGGATTATTATGATGCTGGCCGCTGCTACCGACCAACTGCTATCCCAAATCAGCCAATCATCACGAGAGTATCCTGGGATTTGTTGACCAGGGATACCAAATCTTCATCTTATTCTTCTCTCGAACAAAAATCAAATATGGAGCAGGAGCCTACTGCAGGCGGAATTTATATCAATACGGGGCATTCTAGTGATGGTATTACGCTAGGACTCGGCAGCGGGAAGGTTGCGAGCGATCTAATCTTGGGCCGAACGCCTTCGATTGATATCTCAAGCCTAGGTCTCCCTGAAAGCTGTCGGCTTTAGATTAGACAGCCTCTAGATATACCAATCAGTAGCTAGCGCTGATTGTGGAAGAGCGGACCATGAGCTCGTCTAGAGTTCACTCAATATCCCGGAGCACGGGCGCGAATGGGACTGGTCATCTATCACGTATAACGTATCTCGAGCCGTGTGCTAGCTAATCAATGTGCCTGACAGCCTTGATAGGTATTGTTCACTGCGTCCAGACAAGTCCGCCCAAACAGGGAGCTATCGCGAGATGAGCGTCTCGCAGTTCTTCAATGGTAAGTCACCACTCCATTTTCAAAATGGACCAAGTTCATCACTCATGCATCATTAGACGCACTCCGACTCTGAAAAGTAAGCCCGAGTGTCCTAGAAAGATTATATGTAAAAGACATATCTACCAGTTCGGCAAAAATGATCCTCAAGCTTACCGGTACCCTGAAACAAGAGAACGTAGAACGAATCAGCATTATCGACTCAAAGTTGGCTACCTGCGCGCCCAGCTACGTCGACCTCGTCAACTTCCTCTCAGAAAGTTGGCTCCAAGATGGATTCTTCATAGGGTCATCGCTGGCATCCTTGGTGAACCAAAAAGCAGCACTCGCAACATTCAAGTCATACCTGGCATACTCGACAAGTCTGTTAGACTCGAACGACTCTGACGCCCATTCATGAGAAGAGTTTGATACTCGTCCGTGGAACTCTGGCTGCGAGTCGGATGTCAGGCACAAGCTACATATCACTGTATGCTGTTGTGTGACCACATGACCCTGTACCACCCACCATGTCAGCACAGTCTCGTGTTCGGGAAGTGGTAAGACCAGAGCAGAGGCATAGATGATGACGTAAGATCCTAAGTAGGCTTAGATCAGCTTCACAGACCCATAAGGTACTTTACGACCCCTAGCACCCCTCCAATCTTTGCTACTTACATTATTCATCTGATATGTATTCTCCGAATCACCCTAATTAATCACCGTCTTCTCACCGACTGTTTTAGTAATTCTCAAGATGACCATGCCAAGAGGGCTTTTGATGGCCTTTCCTAGTTCCTGAATGGCTGTCATAATGAGCTAGTCGTGGCAGCTATGAGGTGGTTGTGAGGGAATTCAGAGAGTAGACATACAAGCGGAGTCATATACTGTTGAAAAGAATAAAGCAGGAAGAAGTCAACATATTCGGAACATTCAGAAAAGTACTCCCTACTCCCTATACCGTTGAGCCACGGTTGAAATCGCTTTCATCAGTAGCTCCTTCAATCTTCAACAGCATTACCTCGAGTCGAGAAATCAGATTCTACGCCGCCAGTCGTCGCGCGTAAGCATGAATGGTCAGATGGCTAGACCATGGGACTGACCGAGGAGATACGACCGATCGGAGGGGTGTATGAGGGAACTTATATAGCTGACTTCTTCCCCCTTCTCAACTGTCAGATACCAAGAATACCAGCGCCCTTACTTACGTCTTCTCATCTTCCCCACAATATTACCTCAGAGGCCGAAGCCAAATCAGTATCAACGACCCACCTAATTACACCAACATCCAGCCTCATCCTCCATTTCCCAACATCTCCATCACCATGAAGCTTTCTCCCCTTCTCTTCTCCGCCGGCTGCTCCGCCCTCACTTTGTCCTCGAATTTGACCCATCCCGGCGGCCCCAACGTACACGCAACTGTTTGTCCCGCCCTCAACAAAAACTATGGCTGTTCTGGGGGCTACTGCTGGACGAAATGTGGTGGCGGAATCATCAATGGTCCATGGTGCTGGCTGGCAACGAGCTATGGAAATGGGCCTTGGCTTACTTGCAGCTCCGATAGTCAATGTGTTGGTACTTGGACTGCGCACTCGGACTGTGGAAAGGGATCGTGCGCTGCTTGTGGGTGTGGTTGCAGCTGAGGGAGGGCTAATGCCTACAAAAGGCTATCAGGATCTCCTATGTCGCCAAATCGCGCAACTCTTAGTCAGACATCGCCACTTACCACTTTGCAACGTACATTTTTGTGGCATTGACAAAAGCGTCGGGGAGAAGTAGACAGTCTATCCAAGGAAACAAGGGCCATCTATGCTTTGTATATGGATAGACACAGAGTCCCTAACGGGAAAGGTCTGCTTCAAGGAGCCAATAAGGTAGTCACAGCCAATATGTCACTTGTTAAACGACTCTTATTGGTTAACCGCCTATATCTCTACGGAGATGTAGTGAAAAATCTCCTACCATCGGCTATATATCGCCAATAGAAATAGGCGCATACTGCAGTGACGGATAAAGTGCGTTCGCCGCAACTTCAATTTCCTAGATCATCACTGCTGCATAAAGATTCGATCAGCTTGTCGCCTAAAAAATGGTCACATTGTGTGTCTACCTCCTAATTTTGCTCAATTTCCACCATAATGAATGCGTGGCACTCACTGTCCCATCATCAGGCGGAATCAACCTCCTTCCAAACCCAGCGCCACTCTCCCTCACCAACGCCTCATCTCCACTTCTCCAAGACCCCCAAAACCAATGCCAAGCTACCGCAATCGGGCCTGGTCTCAACTACAAAAGCTGCCTCGACGCCTTCGGCACATTCAAACAAGGAGGCGACCAGGCGCCTCGCCGCGTAGGTCAGCGGCGTCAGATAGGGGATACCGACCTTCACAGTCTACCTTGGCGGTGGATTAGTCGTGACGGAAGCTGTATCTTTGACATCGTTCTTCGAGGGACTGCGGTCTCGGAAGAGACCACAGGTTTCGAAATCGCGCGGGCTGCATGGAAGCTTATGAATGAGTGTGTGCGTGACCAGAATGGAGTAGGTGGGATCGCGATCGGTGTTGGTATGTATATCGCCCTCGATCCTGCATTTGTGTAGACCACTTTTCATTTGAAAGCATCATTTGTTCAACTTTGGATCTGGGTAGGCCAGACAGGTAGCCTCAGCATCATCGTCCGCAGATTTGACCCGCACCCAATCCAATGCTGGGACTCTCGCACACCGGGTATACGACCCCAACACTACGGCCAAGATAAATGCGAGTATCTGCTGAGCCATATGGACGCCTCTGGCGCGCCGGCGAAAACATGGGGACCTCGCCCTGGGCCAGGTATTGATATCGTCGTTCCGAAGATGACTGAAGCAACTAGTACGTACTCTCCCAAGCCCGGCTACTGACAGCGTAATTTTGGTAACGGATATTGAGCATTGACCTCTGACGCCGGGCATGTGGCATGATTAGCACCCTACAACTGCCGCATCATAATTTTCGCGCCTGAACCGCCGATTCCGGACACGATGACTCACTACGACGTGTGGCAGGCGGCGGTGGCGATGGCGGGTATGTGTGCGCGGCTTGGGAAAAGCGGATCGGTGGGAAGTCGTGGTGAGTACATGTCTTTTCTGTCTTGAGATGCTTTTAAGTGGCGGATATCGTTCCTGTGAAGACCTGCCAACGCTTTCGATATAGGAACACATCATCACCTGGCGATTTATCTAAGTGATGGGCGGCCCGACTCTGTTCGCCAGATGGTGGCGATGGCGAACCAAAGCTTTGGGGCTGTCGATCTGCAATGATACTGGATGAACGATGCCAGACGAGACGACCGAAATAATGACCTTAAGGGTGCATGTCAAGATCCGCTACTAGGGATATGCTACTACTTCGATTCGACTCGATATCGACAAATCGACTGGTGTTTTCATCTTTTTGTGAGTATTTTTCTTTTCGCTTCATAACTCAATCGCAAAGACAGAGAGAGTAGTCAAGTTTTGAAAGCTGTTGTGCTGGGCTGTTCGCTTATGCAGGAGGCCTACAGGCCGGCCAGGCCCAAAACATCAAGGTTTTCGTACATAGCAATGAAGGAAGTACGCAGCATTAGCTCAACTTTGGATATGTGCAGGCCGAACAGGTAGCCTTAGTATCATCGTCCGCAGAATATGACCCGCATCCAATCCAATGCTGGGACTCTCGCACACCTGGTATATGGCGCCAGCGGTAGGGCCACCAAGGCCTAGATGAAACCCACAATCGAGTAATTTATCTTCACACGCAAACATTGAGTAAACGCGCACCATGTGTGCCTACCAAGGTAAGCTCGAGTGATCAGTCTTAGGCTAAACTTACCTCTGGACTTAGTGCAATATGCAAGCTGCGCCTCTGCCCTCCATCAGCGAAGTGCGTCTCATGCTGACTGGCCAATCCAGGCGATCAGCATGAGGCAGACAATCTACGGACCTCGAGGCAGCGTTGATCCTCATAGATGTACATTAGTCGTGACTATTGTTGAAAGTGACTATGGACTGGCCGTTATGGACGTTGCACTCAACGAATGATTCATTGGATCGCATGCAGTTCTCTGACAGCAACCCAAACCCGACAAGTCGAAAAGCATGCCGAGTTGTGCAAAAGTATCGGTGCAAGGTACTGTCTCTTCCCACTTACCTGTCCACAAGGCTTAGCTAAGCTTGACACAGAATCTGGCCGTGAAAGGCGGGCAAGGTGCCCTCGAATCGTTCACTAAGGATGACGTGGAGCTCCGTGATTGGGTACAGTCAGTATGTAGGGTATTACTGAAATGGTCAATGGTGCCTAAGCTGACGCATCTCTTGTCAGTCACCAGCGCTAGATCCACAGGGGGCGTCGGATTGGGGATTCCGCCTTGTGTAAGTCTCAGGATGCTTGAAGGCCTATCGGCTGAGTGACAGTTGAGATTGAGCTTTCGCGAGCCAATGTCGGATGATGAACGTAAAATCCGACCGCCTAATGAGCTGTTTGACTTGGAATCATCTTTTGGTCTTAGCTACTTCTGCTTCAAGCGGGATACGCTCAAAGCAGTCATGAGAGATTTGGATTTACCAAATCGCTATTTGGCCACCATTCGTAGTCTTCGGGACGAGTCGGTATTTGCGGCCACTGGCAATTGGCACGACAAAGATCAAGACAAGTGGATGAGTATGCTCCAGGTTCTCTAGCCTCCAGATGGTCTTAAGCTGATTGGATGCTTCGAATACATTCTGCGTACCGAGCGAGGCCTACCATCTGATCTAGCACTCGTGGTGAAATGGGATGAAAAGCATGCGCTCGTGACGGCGGTTTTGCATGGCTGTACCGAAGATGAAGCAAATCGCATCACTGCTTGGCTTGAGAAAGCTCAGAATGCGTTAAGGCATCCTCTACTTCCAGCAGTCGTCCTTGCCGAGATCCAGCTAGAGAGACATGGAAAGATCTATCGTAAATACTATTCTGAATATACCGCCCTATTCCGCGTGATCGAGTCGAAATCGGAACAAACACAGGCTGAGGCAGCTAACACGGATACGGTGGAAAGGCTTGAGATTTCTGACTGGCTAGCAAAGGTCTTCAGCATGTATCAGAAGCACCACAAGCTTCATCGTTACCTTGAATCCTTTTGCCGAACTTTGGAGACTCTCATCAAGATGGGTGATCAGCCGCTGTCAAGCTCAGAGGGTTTGAATATGATAGGCCGTCTACGTGAAATCCTGCAGCATTATGAGGATCTCAAGGGACAAACAAGAACTATAGCGGATGGTGCGTCAATTCTTCTGACTACTGTGAGTATATTCATCATGGGTAGATGGAAGTCTTGTAGCGCTCTGGTGGCTCTTGACTACGAGGCTCACATCTGGCAGATCTGGAGCTTGATTTCGCAAAGAGACAGTCAGCTTGCCCAACAGGCCAACTTGATCAATCAACGTATCGCTGATTCAGCACGTACCATCGCCAAGACTAGTGGAAGGGACAGTACTGCGATGAAAGCACTGGCTTTCATTACAATGACGTTCTTGCCTTCTACGGCAACCGCAGTAAGTTTTATTCTTTAAAACATGTCGTTTGACAGATCATGTCTTCTTTCTGTACAGAGTTCATTACTAAATCTATGAAGGCTATCATCTCGATGCCCATTTTCGATTGGCAAGGACACTCTTACCGGGCGTCTGTTCAGCCGAGTGTCTGGATCTTCTGTGTGATAGCTGCAACACTGACTGGCATAGTACTTTACTCCTGGAGGCTCTGATATCGGCGTGATATTTGGCAAAGAGAAATTGATCATCGTAAACAAGAGGAAGAAAGAAGTACTGGAAGAATTTCGGCTCCTTTGCTTTATCCAGTGGTGGACCAAATCTTTTTGCGAGGTCACGACAAAGGTTGGGTTCCGACTCATAATTGAACTGCTGACCCTCATGGATCTACAAACTCTAGAGAATGTCATGATGCGAATGAATCATCAATTTAGCTCATAGTCAAAGTTGAAAATCTTTGTAATCATTAATCGAAGTTTTAGCATTAAGCATAATATATCCCTTTTCTCGCTGGTTTGACAGGTTTTGCAGCCGGATCTCGCAAACTGGATCTCGGCTGTTTTTGCGCACCATGCCTGTTCGGGCAGATGATTCTGATTAAGCGCCAGGTTGCGAAATTCAGTGAATCTCAGAAAAGAGAATAATTAGCACATGGGCAGGAGGTCACCAATCGAGGCCCGATAGATCTACAATCGAGTGCAATGCTCCTGGTTGTAAGGTGTGTGGATTCTGACTATCTAGAAGGGTGCTACAGGCGGTTTTGTAGAAGGCCGAATGCCAAACATATAAGGCTAGTCACGTGCAACATGCCATGCGAACCAATTATCAGTTTCTTGTTCCTCTCCCATAACAATCTCGCAAGTTGATTGCTCGTTCGAGCATCGTCTCCGCTCAACAAAGATTAGATTCTCGTTTGTTTTTGTTGCTAGTCGAAAATCAAGACTCTTCTGCGCTAGTCGCTTTAGTTTGTTTGATTGATTGATTCATTAAACACTCGAAATCGACTTTAAAAATTCGTTATGCGATTAAAAACAATCGAATCAATCATTTTTTAAAAAATTCTTGACTTTATACAGAATTATTTGTTTTTGATGTTTTGTTTTTTTATTCGAACAAATCACTTCAAACATTTTTATTTTCATGATTTTTTTTCATTTTCATTCTGTACGAAAATTTTCAATTCAATGCATTTTTTTTGCAATTTCTATTTCTCGTCGTTCGTAATTGAAACTCGTAAATAATCAATGAATTCGAATTTCACGATAAATTTTATCGTTTTTGTCAAATTGATCGAATTGATCAATACGTTCATCAATTTTATTTTATTTTATTTCGTTTTTTTAATTTCGTCAATTCATAAATTTTTGCGAAATTTTTTCAATTTTTTGCATTCGAAAAACACGTGTTTGATCGTTTGTTTGTTACACATGCATAAACACATAAAATTTCGATTTGTTTTTTGTTGTATAAAAACGTTCGTAAATTTATTTTGATCGTGCGAAATTGTATTGTTATGACGTTAAATTTTTTTGTGAATTTTTCGTGTAATCGCAATATTGTTTTATTGAATTTCGATGTAATTTTGTACAAATTTTTTTTATTGCAATTTTTTCATTTTTGATTTCATTGTTGTTTTATCGATTTATTTATCACGATTTTGACAACGTTTTTCAACATTTGCACGTTTGTTTGTTGTGTTTTGTGATCGATATTCATTTTTTTTCTTTTTTTTATTTCGTTTTTTCAATTTTCATTTCGTGATTTGTTTGATCGCAACGTTTGTTTGTTCGTTGTTTTCGATATCGATATGAATCGAAATTTAATGCAATTTCATTTCAATATATTTGTTTCGCAATTCGTTGATCAATCAAATTATTCATTTCATCAAATATTGATCGAAATTGATTTTTGAATTGTGCATCGTTTAAATTGTTGTTTAATTGTCGATGCATATGACGAATTTCGATTTTTTTGCAAATTTCAAAAACGAATACAATCGCATATTCATTGCTAAAACGATGTCATATAATTCAACAAAATAAATCGTATATGACGTAATGAATTTCAAATACGTTTTCGTTGTAATAAATTTCGTTTTTGAAAATATCGTTGTTGCATTTATTTTGTCGTTAATGTCGTTTTCATTTGTGTATATGTAATTGATCGAATTCGTTACTAATTGTATTTTGTGATATTTTTTGATTTTTGTTTTGTTTTTCATGATACGTGCAATTGACGATGTTCATCATGACGATACGACAAAAAATAAATTTTTTTTTATATCGTGTGTTTTGATGTTCGTTTTTTTCTTTCGAATTTATTCATTAATTTTTTCAATGAATTGACGTTTTTCGATTTTTTGATGAAACGATCGCGTATAATCGTGTCGTATGTTGAATTTGTTATCAATTTCATTGCGAACGCATTGATGAATTTGTTCAAACGTAAATGCATGAATATTGAATTAATTTCGATATTAAACGTTTTTTTCGAAATCGTTTTGTATGTTTTCGTTATGATTTTTTCTGTAAAACATTCAAAATTCAAATCAATAAAACATTGCGAATCGAATTTCGATAAAATTATATCAAACAATTCGATCATCGAAATTCGATAAATTATGAAAACGATCAGTTTGATCACGTCAACATCAAATTTTCGATTGAATTTAACAAATTCATACTTTCGAATAGATTTCGAAATATGTGTACGATTGAACAAATTGATTGATTATATAAACAAAAATTTGTAAAATAATTAATTTTGCAATTATTAATTTAGTCATACAATCGTTTTTGTTATACATTTTTGATGTCACATTTCTTGAATTTTACATTTTAATAATTATCATAATTCATAAATTAACATCATTCGTGTATACAGCATGTTTACATTTTTCATTAATATGAATATTTTCACGAATCTTGAAAATAAATTCATTTTGAATTCATCAAAATCAAATATCATTATAAAAAATATCGAACATACATTCAACAACAACATGTTCGAATGAAAACATTACAAAATGCATTTACATTTACATTTTCAGTCGCTCAAATTTTTGTCATTAAAAAAAAATCGTTTTATATCAAAATAATGAACGACAAATCAAAATTATTTTTTGAAAACAATTATAAAAAATGAATTCAATACGTTTGAAAAATGAAAAATCAATTCGACATGAATCAAATGAACGATTACGTCAAAAATTTTGACAAAATCAAATTTTTTTGTTGTCATTTTTTTAAAGAGAAAATTTATTGCACAATTATTATGAAATGTCAAAATCAAAAACAATTCAAAAAAATTATATTTGAAAAAAATATGTCGATTTTTTCAAAAAAAACATCAAAAAAGTTTTCATCAAAAAAAAAAATAATTTCGAAAAATATAAAAATTACAGACAAGAAATCAATCAATCAATAAAAAATTACGATGCATATCGCATCGTTTTGTTTTCGAATTTACATTCAATTATGAAATTTTCATTAACAATAAAATTACAGAATTTCGTATTGAATTTAATTCAGAATAATCAGAATTTTTTGATCGAACAAAAAATTGAAAAGAATAAAAACGTGATTTTGAAACGTTTCAAACAACGAAAAAATTTTCGACGCAAAAAACAACGCAACGTCAATCAAAATAAATTTGATAACGATTTTAATAAACGCAAAAAAAACGAAAATAATTTCGATAAAAACGAAAAAAACAATCGTCGATTTAACAAAAATCGACGAAAAAATCGAAAAAACGATAAAAAATTCAAATTTGACAATTTTAATCGCGAAACAATCAAATTCAAAAAATTATAACGTTGAATCAAAATTAAATACAAAAATATCGTAAATAACAATAAATGCATCGATTGCGATAAATCGAAATGCAATATTAAAAAATGTAAAAATATCAAATCGAATATCGTTTTTTTCGAAAAAATCTTTTCAAATTTTAAATCAAAAAAATAATCGATTTGATAATTTTCAATCAAATTGATACGAAAAAAAATTCAATAACAAATGATCGCATCGATTCAAATTCGAACGAATTCAATACGTTCATTGTCGAAATCAAAAACGCAAAACGTCGTTTTAGAAAATTTCGCACGATCAAATGCAAAAAAACAAAAATTAAAATAAATAAAATATTTGACGAGAAAAATAAATTGAAATTCGAAATCGTTATGAATTCAAAAACAAAAATCAATTTAATAAATCAGAAATTTGTTAAACGATTCGAATTAAAATTATTCAACGTATCGAATTGCGAAACAATAATCATAAAAAACAATTCATTCAAAAATTATGAAATTTATTTTGTACAATTCGAAATACAAAACGAAAACGATGTGAATCGTTTTTTTAACGATAATTTTCTAGAAACGAATCTAAATTGAAACATGATTTTAAATTTATTTTGAATACAATTATTTGAAATCGATATAAATTGAAACATCGACAAAATCGAATCGTGATCAATGATTGTAAAATCGTTTTTTTTTATCACAAATCGTATCGAAAAAATCGAATCAAAAAAATTAATCAATGCAATTTTCAATGAAAAAAAACACGTTTTCGTCATGTTCGTACAAATGATTTTTGACGAAATAAAGTATTTGAATGACGTACACATCGAACGACGATCGCAAATCGATTTTGTTTTCGCGAAAATAAAAAAAATAAAAATCAAGAATTTTTTGTTCGAAATTTTGAAAAAATTCGTTGACATGACAAATGAAAACAAAACATACGAATTATTTGATTATAAATTCGACGATCACGCAATAAATTTAAAATCAAACAAAAAATTATTGTATGAATTCATTTACGCATTGTTCGAAAACGAATTCAAAATTTTGCGAACATATTTGAATAAACATTTGAAAAACGAATTTATTCGATTTTTCATTTTTTTTGCGAACGTTTCGATTTTGTTCGTTAAAAAAAACGAAATTTTACGATTGTGCGTAAATTACAGAAATTTTAATTTTCTAACGATCAAAAATAAATATTCTTTATTATTAATCGATGAAAATCTGAATCGTCTAAACAAAATTCGTAAATATACAAATTTTGACATGATAACGATTTACAATCGACTTCGTATTAAAAAAAAAACGAATGAAAAACAACGTTTAAAACACGATACGAACATTTTGAATATATCGTTATGTTTTTCGATTTCATTAATGTATTTGCAACGTTTCAAAATTTCGTTAACAAAATTTTGATCGAGCGATTAAATTTGTCGATCATTGTTTATTTGAACGATATAATTATGTATTGAAAACACAACACGTCGAAAACGTCAAATGAATACTAAATCGTTTAAGAAAGCACAAACTTTTTCTTAACATGAAAAAATGTAAATTTTTCAAAAATAATATCGAATTTTTGAATTTTATCGTTTCATCGAAAAAAGTACAAATGCAACAAAACAAAATCGAAATTATACAAAATTGATTTGCATTCAAAAACGTGTTCGAAATTCTCGAAATTTTCGAATTGTGCAATTTTTATAAACGATTTATCAAAAATTTCAGTAAATTGACATTATTTTCGATTTTCATGCTAAAAAAATCAGCAGAATTTCATAAAAAAAAACTAAAAAAAAACGAAATCGAAATAAAAATCACAATAAAAAACGATTATCGAACGAATTTTTGATTTTCGAAATTTTCGAATTATTCAAACGATTATGTAAAACGTTTATGAAAATTTCTGTTTTGCAACATTTCGATTCGACTAAATTTATTCGTGTGAAAATCGACGTTTCGAATAAAACAATAAAAAAAATATTTTGTCAATCAAACGACAAAAATCATTGACATTCGATAATTTATTTTTCAAAAAAAATGATATTCGCGAAATTTAATTATGAAATTCACGACAAAAAATTTTTGATCATAATTTTCGCATTCAAACATTGACGTCATTATTTGAAAAAAACGAAACATCAAATTTTCGTTTTAACGAATCATCAAAATCTCAATCGTTTCATGATTACAACGAAATTATCATTTCGACAAATACGATGAACACAAAAATTATCACGTTACAATTTTGTCATCGATTATCGTTTCGACAACAAGAATTTTGCGAACGATTTGTTAAAACGATTTGATCACATGACGATCACAAAAAATGAAATTGAAAACAATCGTCAAATTTTGACGCGTTTGCGACAATTTTTACAAACAAATTCGAACGAATTTTCGACTTATGTGAACGAAATTAAAATTACGAAATTCGAATTCAATGAAAATGAAATATTCGCGTGCGAATTTCTTGAAAAAA
Source organism: Physcia stellaris (assembly GCA_018902385.1). Taxonomy (NCBI): domain Eukaryota; kingdom Fungi; phylum Ascomycota; class Lecanoromycetes; order Caliciales; family Physciaceae; genus Physcia; species Physcia stellaris. Next base: position 176,544 of record JABSSW010000020.1, on the reverse strand, counting down.
ATGAAAAAAATAATTTTTCGAATGATTTTCTTAACGTTTCAAATACATCAAACGTAATTATCGACGAGTGAAAAACATTAATATTGAATAATGTAACGATTTTCGAATCGATCGACGAAATGATTGCGCGAAAACATATTCATGAATATAATGCGACATACGACGATAAAATCATTGACATTTTTGTCGAATTGATTCGTTCGTTGTTAAAAAAAAATCTTTGTGCGATTCAAATGAAACAAAAATTAATTATTTTTGAAAAATCACATTCGTTTTGAAAAAACGAAAACGAAATATTATGACATGAAAATTGTTTGTACGTGTCATCGAATTTGAAAAAAAACGTCATAAAATCAAATCATAACAATTTTTTCGCAAATCATTTCGATGTAACACGCATTTTGAAATTAATACGACGAAAATATTATTAATCGAACGAAAAAAAAAAAAATTTCAACATAATTCAAACATGCGAACACAAATAAAAAAATATTGCGAAACATGTGCAATTTGCAAAAGAAACAAGATATTTCGTCACAAATCATATGAAAAATTATCGTTTTTTTTCTATATCGAAATTCAAATAAATTGACATTATTATGAATTTCGTAACAGATTTATTTGAAAACAAAACATGAAACGAAACAACGTATAATTCAATATTCGTTGTCGTAAATCGTTTAACGAAAATGACATATTATATTTCGATCAAAAAAACAATGATCGCAAAAAATCTCGTCGAAATATTGATTCGAAAAATCATTAAATTTCATGATTTTTTTTCATCGATAACAACAAACAAAAAATCGATTTTTATTTCGAAATATCACGACGTTTTATGTTATGTTTTAAAAATCAAATTTAAATTATTCACGATTTATCATTCGCAAACAAATGATCAGACGAAACGTCAAAATTCAATCATGAAACAATATTTCAAAATTTTTGTCAATTTTCAACAGAATAATTGAATAAAATTATTGTCGATGATTAAATTTGTTTACAACAATAATAAACATGCGTTCACGCAAATATCGTTTTTTGAAACAATGCAAAAATATATTTCGAAAATGTCATTCGAAAAATTTGCAAATTTCAAAATTAAATCAAAATTTGCAAAAAAGCATGTCGAAAAACTAATCGAATTGATAAAAATATTAAAAATCAATTTAACACAAACACAAAAACAACAAATCAAATACAAAAATGCAAAAACAAAAATAAAAAATTTCGACGTAAAAAATTACGTCAACGTCAATGACAAAAACATTCGCATCAAACGCAACAAGAAATTCGAATGAAAATTTTTCGATTCATTCAAAATATTCAAAACAATAAAAAATTCAAACATATCAATTCGAAATATTCAAACGTTGACGAATTCATGACGTTTTTCACGTTTCGTTGTTGAAAAAAATCAAATTTAAAAAAAAAGTTTCGTTAAAATTCACGTATCAGTCGAATATCGAAAATGACGAAAAATTCACGAACGAAAAATTTTGAATTGAAATCATTTTGAACAGCAAAATTTATAAAAAAATCAAATTTCGAATAAATCATACAGTGAATCAAAATTTTATTATTTGATTCAATGAAAAAATTACGAAAAACGTATTTGAAAGTCAATTGCAATAATTAAACATTTAAAAAATATGTTTCGAAAATTTCACATGAATAATTCGAAAAAAAATAATGTCAACAAAATTATCAATCGTCGACGCGTTCGACGTCAAATAAATATAATTTTCACGATAAAATCGTTGACAAAAAAGTTTAATTTTCACACGTAATTCAATGCTATTTATTGTTTAAAATTTACGACGCATGAAAAATTAAATCGTGTCAAAAATATTTTCAGATATTGTTGTTCGATTTGATTGAACGACGAATAAAATGTGAAATGAAAAAAAAAATCAAAAAAATTTTCGAAATTTGATATATCGAATGCGATCGCGACAACGACGTTTTTCGCGTTTAAATTTTTCATGAATTCGATATACGAAAAAAAAAATGATTCGAATTCAAAATTCATTGTCAATCAATTAATTGTCAATCATCAAATCGAAAATTGTGAATTGTACGAAATTAAATTTTCGATTTTGAAAACAACAAATAATGAAATCATCAAATCATGCTTTTTTTGAATTATTCAAGAAAATGTATTTTCAAATTTTTAACGCAAATTGATTAAAAATCGAAATAAAAAATATTCAAATGCGAAAATCACGATAACAATGATTTTTCAATTCAACGATTTTAAATGCGAAAATCGCGATTACAACGATTTTTCAAATTTCAAAAAATAAACATATTTACACAAATTTAACGAATTTTTATTGCGAAACATGTCGAAAAATGTTGATTATTTCAAAAAATTTCGATGTTAAAAAAAACGCATGTAAAACATTCAAAATTCAAATCAATAAAACATTGCGAATCGAATTTCGATAAAATTATATCAAACAATTCGATCATCGAAATTCGATAAATTATGAAAACGATCAATTTGATCACGTCAATATCAAATTTTCGATTGAATTCAACAAATTCATATTGTCGAATAAATTTCGAAATGTGTGTACGATTGAACAAATTGACTGACTATATAAACAAAAATTTGTAAAATAATTAATTTTGCAATTATTAATTTAGTTATACAATCGTTTTTGTTATACATTTTTGATGTCACATTTTTTGAATTTTATATTAATCGTCGACGCGTTCGACGTCAAATAAATGTAATTTTCACGATGAAATCGTTGACAAAAAAATTTAATTTTTACACGTAATTCAATATTATTTATTGTTTAAAATTTACGACGCACGAAAAATTGAATCGTGTCAAAAATATTTTCAAAAATTGTTGTTCGATTTGATTGAACGACGAATAAAATGTGAAATGAAAAAAAAAATCAAAAAAATTTTCGAAATTTGATATATCGAATGCGATCGCGACAACGACGTTTTTCGCGTTTAAATTTTTCATGAATTCGATATACAAAAAAAAAACAAAAAAAAATGATTCGAATTCAAAATTCATTGTCAATTAATTAATTGTCAATCATCAAATCGAAAATTGTGAATTGTACGAAATCAAATTTTCGATTTTGAAAACAACAAATAATAAAATTATCAAATCATTTTTTTTTCAAAAATCAAAAAATGTATTTTCAAATTTTTAACGCAAATTAATTAGAAATCGAATGTGAAATGCTATGCAAAAATATAATACTATTACATAATTACACGAAAATATCGAAATGAAAAGCAAATACATGAAATTTGCAAAAACATATGTAAAAAATTTGATTTTTCGAATGCGTCAAAACGAATTTCGATTTTAACATTCGATGTGATAAAATAACGATATTAAATCGATATTAATTTTTCAAATGTTGAATTCGATGCACGTTCGTCACATTATTTTTCGTTTTTTTTCAATTTCGTTTCGAAACGATTAATTGATTTTTGTTTTTTTCATTGATGAACGTCTTGCGCGATGTGTATGTGTTATTGAATGATGTTGAATGATTGATCGTCGAAACAAAAAAAAAACGCGAAACGTCGCGAAATGAATTTCGTTAACGAAATTGATTCGTCAAAATGAAAACATTCATGTGATTACATTTTGAAATGAACAATTTGAACGTGTTAATGAAATCGTGATAACGATGTTTAACGCAATGATATTTTCGTGTATGCGAAAATCGATGTGTACATTGCATGCGACAAAACGTGAATGTAATGAATGTTTTGAAAAATGATCGATTCATATAATTCGTCAAAAATAATTTCGACGAACATTAATAAACAAACAATTAAAAATTCGACAATGCGTATCAACAAATTCAAAAATTTTTGCAACATCAAATTGATATCACGAAACGAACAATTTGAACAAATCGATAAAATTTTTATTATCACGATTAACGCGTTGATGTTATCGCATATACGACGTTTGATTCGTACATTGCATTCAACGAAATATGCATGTATTAAATTTTTTGAAAAACAAATATTTTGAACGAATTTTACAAATAATTTCGCGTGTCATTAGTAAACAATTGAAAATTTTGTTGACAAATTCGTAAATATTCGAATTTTTTTGACAATTTGCGTTCATTCATTTCATTGCATGACATTTCTCATTATCATTCATTGTTCAATAAAATTTGACGACAATTTTTGAAAATGTTTTTGACACGATTCAATTTTTCATGCGACGTAAATTTTGACTGTAAACAACGCGAAATGATAACGAAACGAATGACAAAAAAAAATTAATGAAATCAATTGAAAAATAAATTGTAACGAATTCGATGACAATTTTTTGATCGATCATAAACAATAAAATTCATGATTTAATCATTTCGTAAAACAAATTTTGTTGTTTTTGAATTAATATCGTGAAAAACATTCACGATGTTTTGAACATTGTGAAATTCGTCGTCGTCGACGTAATATTATGTTCGATCGTGAAATTTTCATTCGAATCAATTGCAACAATATTGTAATCGATAATAATGATATCGAAATTTTAATATATTATCGAATTTTCATTCAAACATTTCATTTGCAATGATTGATTTTGAAAGATCGTGTGACGAGCGTACTATGTGTTGGGACCCTGGTAGGTGTTTGGACCCTTATCTTATCACACCGGGATCCTGGCCCGGATCCCGGCTATGACCAAACCACCTACATATGCCCTGCCAGGCCCCCGTAGTTAGTTCTGCAGTCTAGAATCCTGTTGTTTACCCATATCATTGCATGGCACCTTACATTATTCTAGACTCTTACAAACCCAACCGGGGTATGTCTTCGTACATGCTCCACCATAGCCGCAAGTAAGGCACCGGATTGAGCATTGAAGCTCGTCGACCAGGCCTCGGTATCTGAGCCACCAACGAATCTCACCACCTCACTCCGTACACCTATCTTCGGCCCTATCTACTCATTATCCTACACCCTCGTCGAGGTACGCGAGTTCTAAATAAGACCTCACTTCAATACATTACATCATCGAAGAACGGCTGTACCAGAAACCCTGTCACAGTCTCTTCGGTATTGGCCATCCTCCCTGTTCGAGAATCCTTCAGAATCCTACCCAATTACCTAGCGAATCGATTATCCTCCTCTGTTTTCACGATGCATTGTCAATACTGTGACAGTGAGCTTCCGGAAACGCTTACAATTCGTCAGCATTATCAACGATCAACCAAGTGTCCTGGAGCTATTCGGCATCGAATTGCACAATACATTCAAGAAGCCGAGTTGGCCAGCCAAAAATGGCAAAAGGAAGCCGAATTGGCCGAGCAGGAAGCTGCAAAGCTGGCAGAAATTGAGGCCATTGAAGCCGCAAAACCAACACCAACTCCCGTCAATATTGGTATCTTTGATCCAACATTAATGCGTGATATTGAGGAGTTTGGCCTATACAGCAAGGTGTTGGGATTCCTGCAACACCTTCAGCAAATCCAACACCAATATCGGGAGTCAGATGTGCTCGACCTATTGCCCAAATGCGTTCGGGGCCCTGCTTTCGCATGGTTCAAAGATCAGACCTTCACCACCATACAAGACTTCGGCAGAGGCCTGGCCTGTGCATTTCCTACTACTTCGCTCGAACCTACATCGAAATCACCTACCCCTACCTCAAATCCTCCGCCTCAGTATCACTCGTGCGTCGAATGCTCCGCCCAATTCTCCTCATTAAGTCGACTTCTGGAGCATACCAAGCAAGAGAACGCTTGCTCCAGGGCCGTCTGCAAGCAATGCGAGCAAAGCTTCAACTCCAAGAACAAGCTCCACGATCACATACGCGAGCATCATGCTCAGAAGCCTGCCGCTCCGCCCGCCACATCAAAGAACTCGAATCTCCGACCCCCTACACCAGAGTCTACGTACAAAACCGAGGAGAAGCCAGCAGTCATTTGCCCGCCTCCTCCGCCTGCTCCGCCTACCCCCCCTGCAACACCAAAACCGATATCCTGCCCTGCATCGATATCACCAGAGTGTTCACATCTCCCTATTGCGACACTCAATATCACACCGAAATCGATGGAGAAACTACCAGCCAATTCACTTACACCTACGGCTTCACCTCCTCGAACACCTGTACGAAAACACCAAGAACCTCACACCCAGAAACCTTATCTCACTATCGATGACCTGATCCGCATGTTTCATGGAAAGCCTAGGCCATTTGGCCTACATTCGCACCGAAAATACTCTGCTTCTCCGCAGCGTTTCGGCACTCGTTCACCTAGTCAACCACGCTCTCCCTATCAGTCACGAATCACCGCCTACTTCCTGCCTGCAGCCAATCAGAAGGCACCGATTAGTCAGGGCCTGAAAAGCCCGAATCCGAAGAGTTTTCAGCAGCATACGCCTGCGGAACCGATCCGCCCTGCTTCTGCTCTGCCAGAGGAATCGGCCTATTCGCCATACAAAATGGCAGGCATCTCCTACACCTCGCTGCAGCCAAGGTCCTCATTTCTGCAGTCAAGGTCCTCATTCGCATGGCCTCGGCCTGCGCCTACGTCTCCGCCTCCATCTCCGCCGTTCTTTCGATCTCTGACTCCAGATCACGTTTGTTGCACCTGCTTCGGTCATTCCAGCTTTCGCAATGGCCTGTTCAACTACCCACGCCCTAGCCAACGATACCCCTCGAACCGCCGGCCGATGAGAGGAGTGGGAGGAATGGTTAGTCGCTTCGGGGCGAAGCTGGGAGGGAACGGGGGGTAATGTGACGAGCATACTATGTGTTGGGACCCTGGTAGGTGTTTGGACCCTTATCTTATCACACCGGGATCCTGGCCCGGATCCCGGCTATGACCAAACCACCTACATATGCCCTGCCAGGCCCCATAGTTAGTTCTGCAGTCTAGAATCCTGTTGTTTATTCATATCATTGCATGACATCTTACAGATCGTTATGTTGTTCTTTCAACGAATTTTTAAAATTTTTTTTCAACAATCAGAAATGAAAAATTGAATGAATATGCATGTCGTCGAGCAATTTCAATTCATAAACGAGATTTTTTTTTGATTATTTTGTATGAATTCAATTTTTTGTCATCGAGTTTGTTTGATGAACGAATCGTTTTTATATAACGACGATTTAATCAAAAATAATTTTCTATTTCAAAATTTATAAACAAACGAAATTTGTTGATTCGAACAATTATTTTCTGTTTCGCGTCGACAACATTGATTTTGACGTATTCGATGATACGATTCATTTTTTCGACAATGAATTCGTCTTGTTTAATCAACAAACGTTTTTTAATGATTTCGTAATCATCTAAATTCGATTCAAAAATCATTCGAAAATGATAATTTTTATTAATGAAAAACGAAATGAATTCGATGATCGTTGAAACATCGTTATTGTCAACGAATTTCATGATATTTATTCAATCAATTCAATCGTTTTGACGATAATTGCAATACAAACGCAATCGAATTTCGATATTTTGATTTGTTCGTTCGATTTGATCGTTTGTTTCAAATTGAAAAACAATGAACAATTTACATTTGATTTTTAATCGTTTACAAAAAAAATTTCAAACGCGATTTACGAATTGATCATCTCGATTTGAAATAATGAATGATAATAATTCATGAATACGAAACATATAATGAAACAATATTTTGACACAAATTTGAATTGCTAAATTATCGTCATCAATCACGCAAAAAACGTAATGACGTTTTTTGATTAAACGATCGATAATAATACAAATGACATTATTGTTTTTGAAATCAAACAATTCAATTATGAAATTCATCGATATATCAATTCATCGTTAATTAGAAATCGACAATAAAATTAACAATTCGTGACGATCATCATGTGAAAATTTCGATCGTTGACATTTGTGACAATTACGAATATAACGTTTGATGAATAATTTCATATTAAATCAATAATAATAACGTTTAATGAATTTTTCAATACAATTCATGTTCGAATGTGCACAAAAAAATTGATCGTGAACGTCACGAATTATTTCAATCATTAAATTTAATTGATTTGACATTCATAAATTTTCGTTTTTAAAAAAAATTTCGTTTCGATCGAAACAATTTTGCAAATTTATTTTTTCGTTGATGATTTGTTCGTCGATCAAAATTTGACGATAATTAATACAATTTTCGTTTTTTTGATTGATTTGCATGACGCGTTCGTATAAATCGTTTTAAACATCAATCGAACATAATTGCAATCGAAAAAATGACAACAAAATTTGTTTTTTATAAAATTCACGTTCGTCGTTTTCGACGAAACGAAATTCAAACATTTTAATCAAAACATTCGTTTTGACGTTTTTGATTTCGAATTAATATTGAATTTTGATGTTGTAATTCGTTAAAATTTCGATTCAACGTATTTGACGAAAAATGAATTTTTTGTTTGTCATAAAAATGTTCAAATTTTTGTAATCGATATAAATTTCGATTGACTCGTTAATATTTTCGAATTCGAATTTTCAATGTTTTAAACATCGAATAATAATCAAAAATTTTTTGTTATATATTTCGTAATTGCATTCGACAAAAATCATCTTTTTGTTGAAAAAAATCATTGAATGAAAAATTTCGTCGTCGTCGTATTGAAATAAAATTTCATTTAAATATTAATTTGAAAAATCGATTTTCAAAATAATTTTACGATTGCGATCGTAATGTCGAAAAATTAAAATTTCGATTATTTGTTTTTTCAAAATTTCGAATGTCTCGTTAACGAAATTAATTCATTCGAAATCAATTTTTTTTTAATTATTCGAATTAAAAATTTGACGAATTTCGAAAACGTTTTAATGAAACGTCGATAAAAATTGCAAAAATTCACAAACGTTTGAATTTTTTTAATACATGTTGAACGAATTCAATTGACGATGTTTTGTATTTTTTTGAAATTTATGCGTAAATTTTTTGTCGATAATATGATTTTTAAAAATGAAATTTCTGTTTGAAAAAATTCGCATTTTTTGATATCGATTTGAAAATCAATTTTTTTCAATTTTTGAAAAATTTGAATGAAATGTCGTTCATGTTGTTTTCGAATTTTATTATAAATGATAATGTCATTCAAATACATTTGACAAAAATGATTAATGTATTCAAACAGCAAATTATTCATGTAATATTATCAATTGATTGAATCATTGATAAAATCAAAAAACAACATATGATATTTGTAAATGTTTAACGAACATATAAAAATAATAAAATTTTCGCTTTGTGAATTCATTCGAAATTTATTGAAAATCGATATAATATTTAATTTGAACAAAAATTTACAATCGATAATTTTAACGAAAATCTTTTCAATTAACGAAATAAAATAGTTATTACGTTTGATTATAACGTTTAATTTTCGATAATCGACACACAAACGAAATTGTTCGTTTGATTTGACGACGAATAAAATGAATAAAACATAAAACGTTTTGTTTGATTTGATAAATTTTTTTGAAAATTATCGTGTAAATATTTTTGAAAAATTTCGAATTTTTTAGACGATAAGAAATAAATTCGATTTCGAAACAATTGATTCGAATTTTTCGTCAATTCGATTTTGTGATCGAAAAATTTATGAAAAAATAATTTGTCAATTTTTTCGAATTGAATACATTTTCGAATCGTTTAAAAAATTCAAAAATTTTACGTTTTAATTTTTCGACGATTGTTTTCATGATTTTAAAAATTTTCTTGAAATTCAAATCAGAATCAATTTTTATTTTGTTAATTTTTTTTTGACGTTGTCAATAATTTCGTTCAGTTTTTTCATGATCAATGAAAATGTTTTGATTTTTTTTTTTTTAAATTCGATCAACAATTGAAAAATCGTCGCGTCAATAAAAACGACATTCAACGATATATCGAAATCGAAATTTTGTTCGTCATTTTTTATTTCGAAAATTGTAATTTTGAATCGTCGATTAAATCGACGCGTAAATTTTTTGATTATGTCGAATTTTTTTATTGATACGTTGATCAAAATCGATTTTTGAATTTCGCGTATGATTTTCAATTTTCGTTTTTTTTTGAAAAATTTATTTGAAAAATAATTTTTGTTTATTTTTTCAATGACATATTTGAAATTTGAAATCAAAAATTTTTTTATTGATTGTTCGTTTTTTTTCGAGTTTTTCACAATAAAACGAAAAAAAATTACTCGAAAAAATGTCGAGATTGATCGTTTTTGCAATATTTGATATTTTTGAACGTTTGTCGACGAAAACGACGTTAAAAATCGTTCAAAAAATAACAAATATAACGTTTTATTCGATTGCTTGTTCGAATTAAATAATTTTTGAAATATAAACGAACGTAAAAACAAAAAGAAAATTTCAACGTGATCACAATGATTCGAAATAAAATAATATTCGTCGTTGATTATATTGAAAATCATTTCATGTTTGTTTATTCAAAATTTTTTTAAAATCAACGAATGCTGTTTTATTTTGATAATAAACAAAAAAACGAAAAATTTCGAATGATTTTGTATCGTCATTTTGAACAATATTTGATGAATAATAAATTTAATTTTTGTTTTTTCGAAATTAAAAATTTTTTTGAATCGCGATAAAAAAATTGAAATTAATTTTAATTTATGACATATTTTTTGCGCAATTTTTTCATTAATGAAAACGTATTCAAAAACATCGATATCAATTAAATTATAAATCATGATTTTTTTATCATTTGAAAAAAAATTTATTTTTTTAATTAAAAATTTACAATGAAATTCGTTAAAGATGTTATGTTGAAAATTTCGTGAACAAATTTTGATAATTTTTTTCGCGTTTTCGAAAAAAATTGTTAATTTTTCGATTCAACGTCGAATGTGATTGAAACATCGAAATTTATATTATCGTCGTCGATGTTTGAAAAATTATCGTTAATCAAAAAAATGATTTGCAAATTAAACATTTTTTGTTTAATTAAATTGTCGATTCAATTATCAAATGATTTGTCAAAAATGTATTTTTTTCATCAATGATTTTTTTCATCACATTTTCGACATTTTTTTTTCAATTTAAACAGATTAAAACGAACAATGACAATTTTATACGTTTTTTTTTAAAAAAATCGTATATTTAATTTTTAAATTTTTTATATATTGTTCATTGCGACGAATTCGAAAATTTAATTGATTGATCGATAATTTGTTTTTAATGAAAAAAATATTGATTTTAATATCGTTGTTTTTAATGCGACGATGTTTGTTATTCATAATTTGAAATTTGCGAAAATAATCGTCAAAAATTTCATAATCGTTCAAAACAACGTCGACATATTGAAATTTCGTTGTGATTTTTTTTTTCGAAATTATGAATTTTGTTTTTTTCATTTTTTTTTGAACAATTGATTGATTAAAAAAAAATTCGAAATAAAATTCGTTGAAAATTTCAATGAATTTCATTTTCAAATTATCGTATTGACGACGAACGTTTCGAAAATAATCAACATCGATATAAATGTCGTTCAAAAATTTGAAAATTTGATCAATTGATTCGAAAAAATTGCATTTAATTTCGCGTCGAATATCGATATATTTCGCAATTTTTTTTTTGTTCAATCAATAATTGCAAAAAATTTTTTGAATTTATCGACGTATTAATCGAAATTGATTTTCAATTTATCAATGCATTTATTTTTTCAAATATTATAACGAATGTATTCGAACGTATTGAAATTTTTATGTTCAAAAAAAATAAAAAAATAAAAATGTTTGAACGAGCGCGTTTTAAAATCAAAACGAAATTTTTTAATAAAGAAATCAAATTGTTTGAACGAGCGTTTTTTAAATTCAAAACGAAATTTTTTTTCGAAATTAAAAAATTTTTCAAATTTTGATAATTTAACAGTTTTTTTTCGTTGTTTATTTTTATTTTCACGAATTCGTTGAATTTTGAAAAATTTATTACATTGAATTTGAACAACAAAAATTTCGATTTTGACGACACGCAAAATCTCGTTGATTTTATATTTTTTTTTATTATGATTCGAAATTTTGATTTTTATGTTTTTTATTTGAAAATTTCAAATTCGAATGACGATCATTTTTCGATCTCGATCTCGTCGAAAAATTTCGAAAATAACTCGTAATTCGTCGAGATAATTGATGATCATTGATTGAAATTGTTGTTTCGAAAAAATGTTTATCGAATTAACGATTTTGAACGATTTATTTTCATCAAATTCATCGTCATTTTGACTAAAATTTATGACAAAAAAAATGTCGATAATATGTTGTTCGAAATTTGTGATTATTCGATCAAAAACATACACGTTCAATTGTGTGATTTCGTTAAATAATAATCGATTTTTCAAATTGATTTCGAAAAAAAAAATTGAAAAAAAATCATGATTGTGAATTGAAATCGAATAATTGTTGAAACAAAAAAGAAAAAATGAACAAAACAATGATTTAAATAAATTTTGATGATTGAATTTCATTTAAAATGACAAATTCGATGTGATGTTGAATGAAATTTCTAAATGTTTGTTTATAATGAAACAAATGAATATTGAATAAAAATGTTTGTTTGTTGATGTTTTTTTTTATTTAATAATTTTTTGATTTTCAAACACGAATGTTTCGTCAAAAATGATAAAAAAAAAATTATTGTATTGTAAATCGAAATTATCGCGTGAATTCGTCTGTTTTGAACGTTTTTTAAAACAAAACAAACGAATTTATTATGTTTCGTTTTTTTAAATTTACAACGAATCTATTATGTTTCGTTGTTTTTTTCGTTGAATGATCAAAATTAAATTGAATCTATTATGTTTCTATTCGTTCATTGAATTTAATTGTAAAAAATGTTGTTTATTTAAATGTTCGCGTATCATGAACGAACATGAAAAAAAAATGATTTCGATATAATGTGAAATATTATGCAAAAATATAATATTATTACATAATTACACGAAAATATCGAAATGAAAAGCAAATACATGAAATTTGTATAAACATATGTAAAAAATTTGATTTTTCGAATGCGTCAAAACGAATTTCGATTTTAACATTCGATGTGATAAAATAACGATGTTAAATCGATGTTAATTTTTCAAATGTTGAATTCGATGCACGTTCGTCACATCGAAATAAAAATATTCAAATGCGAAAATCACGATAACAATGATTTTTCAATTCAACGATTTCAAATGCGAAAATCGCGATTACAACGATTTTTCAAATTTCAAAAAAAAAACATATTTACACAAATTTAACGAATTTTTATTGCGAAACATGTCGAAAAATGTTGATCATTTTAAAAAATTCGATGTTAAAAAGAAAACGCATATAAAATATTCAAAATTCAAATCAATAAAATATTGTGAATCGAATTTCGATAAAATTATATCAAACAATTCGATCATCGAAATTCGATAAATTATGAAAACGATCAATTTGATCACGTCAATATCAAATTTTCGATTGAATTCAACAAATTCATATTTTCGAATAAATTTCGAAATGTGTGTACGATTGAACAAATTGATTGATTATATAAACAAAAATTTGTAAAATAATTAATTTTGCAATTATTAATTTAATTATACAATCGTTTCTGTTATACATTTTTGATGTCACATTTTTTGAATTTTACATTTTCGATTTGATATTGAACGTTTGTTAATTTTTTCGTTATTTTTTTATTGTGATTTTTTTTTCGTCGACGTGTATCACATCGAACATACGTATATAAATTGTAAAACGAAAATCGTTTGCATCATTTGTTTCATTTTCGAAAATTTAACATTTCATGTAATGTCGTCAAAATTGCGTAATGTTTTTATTGATTTCAATGTTTTCGTTTTGTTTTGATTAATTAATGTTTTTCAATTGAATTTTTCGTTCATTATGACGTTCAAATATTTTATTTTTTTGTTTGTTTTGATTTTTTGATTGAATTCAAAAAATAATATCGATTCGATGACGTTTGTTTTTTTTTTCGATTGAAATAAATGAATTGATATTTTAAAAATGCAAATTTCATTTCATGTTTCAATGTTCACGATACGCAAATTTTTTCGTGTGTTTTAATTATAATATCGTTGCATTTTTCGAAAATGTGATTTTTCGTTAACATTTTTACATCGTCGATGAATTCGTTCGTTGAAATATTTTTTTTTTCAAAAATTTCAATAGAAATGCGTTGTAAAAAAAAATCGATAACATAAATGAATTTTGTAAAATTTTTATGAATATTTCGAATTATTCGATATCGTATTCGTTCGTTTTCAATATCGTCATTTTATTGAACAAAAAAAAATTAATATATCGTATCAATTTTTTGTTTAAATGTTTCATTTTAAAATTGTGTAACAATTTTAAACGCGTTATATTGTCGAAAACGTTCATCACGTCGAAAAACATAATCACGATTATCAATTTTTTGTTTCATGTCGAATGTATTCGTTTTATCATGTAATGTAATGCGTATTTCGTAAACACGATTTTTTTGATTTCGAAATGTGTGCGTGACAACAAATCGTATTTTTTCGTCAAAAATTTGATTCGTTTAATCAATATAAATTTCATGAATTTGTTTATAATATTGAATAAAATTATTGATTTGTACGAAATCGTCATCGAATAAATATTTTTGTTTGATTTACGTAATGCAATCGTGATCGATTTTCGAAAATATTTCGAACAATAATTTTCGTTCAAATTGACGTTGTATATTCGTTGCAAATGTGATACAATAATATCATTTATTTATTTTTAAATTTTATTGATTATGTCGTCGTCGTTTGAAATTTTGTTCGAAATTTGTTTGATTATAATTTTCGTCATTTCGTGAAATTGTATGTTTTTCAATTTCAAATTTTGATTGTATGTGATTTTTTGTATGTCGATTAAAACAATTGTAAACGACGAAAAAAAAAAATTTTCAACAATATGAATGTTTTTTTGATTGAATCAATTTCGAACAACATGAATGAATAATCGTGTAAAATCGATAAACAAATTTTTTTAAAAATTCGATTTTTCGTTTATTTGCATGTTTTTTATATGTTGTTTGATGTATTACATTTTTTTTCGATTTTTTTTCTGTATTGTGTTTTCATAATTTTAAAAATTACGTGATTCAAACAATTTTTCATTTTTTTGTACGATTTTCACAAATTTTCGATTTTGTCGTTGTTTTGATATTTTTTTTTGATCGATTTGATCGTTTTCGATGTTTGTTTGCATTTTTCGATAAATTTTGATTTCGCGTAAACATTCGATTTGTTGATCGAAATAATTGTTTCGATAATTATTTGAATAATTTTTATTAATTTTTTGATTTGATCGTCGATTTTTTTTGTTTGATTGTTGTATATGTCGTTGTTGAAAATAAATATTTCATTATTCGTGATTTTCGTTTGCAATTTTTCGCGTAATATATTGATATTTGTTTTCGTTCAAATTTTTGTGATTTTCGACGCGATCGTTTTCGTTCGCAAATTAAATATCATTTTAATTGAACGATAATTCGAATGATTGTTCATATTTTCGTCGATATCGATTTCGATTATGTTGTTTCGAAACAACGATATTGCGTATGTGAAATCGATTGTGTTTTTGTTCGTGTATTTATTTCATGTAATTAATTCGATTGTTGTAATTTTTTTCAATTTATATTTTTTCATTATGATTATGAATTCGTATACGTTCGCGTTTGTTTTCACATATAATTTTTTTCAATTGAAATGATGCAAATTAAAATTTTTTACGACGACGTGTTTTTCGTTGATTTTTTTTTGCATCGCGTTTTTAAAATTGAATATCGCGTTAAAATTTTCGTTGTTTTTGTATAAATTATACATGTTGTAAATGTTGATAATTTTGTCGTTCGCGATTTGCATTTTTAACGAAATTAAATTTCTATTGTGAAACGTGTGAAAATATTCGATTTTCGTTATTTTTTTGTTGACGAACATGCACATTTTCGTGATTGCATTAAACATGTACAATAATTCGAATTGTTGCAAAAATTTGTTGTTTGTCGTGAATTGAAATGAATTTTTTCATGATTTTTGTATAATCAATATATCGAATTTTTTTATGTTTTTTGTTTCGAACAACGATATCATGATTTGAATTTTCGAATTGTTGACGTTGTATTGTAATATCGATAATATGTCGTTTTTTAACATTTTTTCATTGTTTTGAATTTCGTATTTCGATTCGTGACGTCAAATAAAAATGTTTTGATAATCGTGAACGAAAAATTTTTTTTTTTCAAATTTTTCATATTTTTTTTTTATTGATGTTTTTTTATTTTTGATCGATAACGTCGATTTATCATTTTTTTTGTTTCGAAATTTTTGTGAATTTGAAAATAATTGCGATAATATTATTGTTTCGATCGACAAAATTATTTTTACGTGAAATTCATGCGCGTTCGTTTTTTTGCGTTTGTTGATTTCGTTTAAATAAATTTTTTTTGTGATTTTTCGATGTTTCGTCGTTGTAATTCTTTTAATTGATTGAATTTTTTCGCAACGATTGTCGTTTTTGAATTTTCGTGAATTGTATTCATCGATTTCGAAATCGTTATCATTTTGTTAACGACGATGTATTGTTGTTTTTAAATTTCGAATTTCGTTGACGTAATCGAACGTTAATACATGATTTTTTCAATTTTTTTTTGTTTTTTTTTTGCATTTTTTTTTCATGAATTATGTGTTTTTTCACATACGCAACATTTGATTTTGTAATTTTTTGTACATTTTTTTTTGTAATATGCGCATTTGCGCAATAATCGTATCGTTTTTTTTTTGCATTGAATTGTATTGTGTTCGTGATAATAACATTTATAACATTGAATAATTTTGCATGTTTTGTTGAACATTGAACAAATTTTCAATTTTTTTTCGATCATGATGTTGTTGTTCAACATATTGTTATTCATTTTTGAAATAATGATTTTAATAATCAAAAAATGATATTGTTACATTGTCGTGAATTTGTTTTTTCAAAACACGTACAAAATTTTCATTTTTTTTTTATTTTTTTGTAAAACATTCAGAATTCAGGTCAGCAGGGCACTGCGGACCGGATTCCGATAAGATTATCAAGCAGTTCGGTCATCGAAGCGGATAGATCATGGAGACGATCAGTCTGATCACGTCAACATCAGATCTTCGATTGAACTCAACAAGCTCATACTTTCGAATATGCTTCGAAATGTGTGTACGATTGAGCAGATTGACTGACTATATAAGCAGAAGTCTGTAAAATAGTTAGTTCTGCAGTTATTAGTCTAGTCATACAATCGTTTTTGCTATACATCTCTGGTGCCACACCTCTTGAGTCTTACATTCTAATAACTATCATAATCATCAGATTAGCATCACTCGTGTATAAGTACAATTAAGCAGCTCAATGACTGAACGTGCTACGTCCTCGACGCTCGATCGAGACGAGAAATCGATTCTACAAAAGTCGAAACGAAAAGCCGATCGAGAATACAAAGTTTACAATTATACAGCTAAGTATCGCAATCATGATTGGTTGTATCGCTCTGCTAGCACGTATTGTTCAGTCTAGAGAGCGAGCCCGAGCTTGAAAAGTTACAAGACAGAAGCTTTAACGCAAAACTACAAGAACAAATTATCTCGATGCAATGCGAAGTCTACATTATACAGCAAGTGATTTCAAAGCATTTCATTTCGTTGACGTTTTCAGCGACAAGTGTCAAACGTTTCAAGCTCTCGATTATTCACAACAGTAACAGCAGGTCAAGAACGTTAAGACGATTGGAAAAATCTGCGCAACTTGCCGAAGCTTTCATGTAAAATGAATCTTCTATATTCGAGTCATCTAGAAACAACTCGAGAGCATCGACTTTGATCGCCTCACTTTCACTACAGAGTCTCAGAAGTCGGAAGAGCAAGAACGTTCTTGAGAACAAATCAAACGACGATCTCAACAAGAACACAAGGACGAGAAATTATATGAATGCAATACAGTTTCAAGTCACGAAGGTGATAAAAAATCCACGTTCGATAAGACTAACAGAAAGTCAGTCAAGATACACTGTATCGTCGACGTTTCGGCAGCGAAAACTGTCAATGTATACAACAGAACTGCATCTGAAGCAATGCAAAAGTTGAATTTGAAGACGATACAACAAATGAATGATCCGATCATTTTCGATCAAGTTCACATCGCATAGTGAAAATTTCAGTAATCAAGCAACGAGCAATAGTCGCAATGAATTTTTCGCGACGAGTCCTGCTGACAATATCATCAAGCGTTGTCGCAAAAAGTTCTGACATGACTAATTGCAATGAAAAGATCAATTCGAATCAATGTCTTTGCTGAATTACAAGCAGTTTCGTTTCAGACTTTTAGTCACGATGCTGCGACATTGAACAACAGTCAATTCAAATCATTGACGTCTGCTTCGTACGAGTATCGTTTTCGAACAAGAACGGTCACAG
The DNA here is from genome assembly GCA_018902385.1 of Physcia stellaris. Taxonomy (NCBI): domain Eukaryota; kingdom Fungi; phylum Ascomycota; class Lecanoromycetes; order Caliciales; family Physciaceae; genus Physcia; species Physcia stellaris. Next base: position 158,079 of record JABSSW010000020.1, on the reverse strand, counting down.
ACGCTTTCTGAACGAAAGCTTCTAAGAGTTGATCTGAATTAGTCGATTTCGTGAAATTGCTCTGAATGCAGCAAGATCAGAGTGAATATATCGACGAAAATTCGATTTTGACATTCTGTAATGCAAAACCTTTTCATCATAAATCGTTTCGAGCATTTCGGATTGGAAGAGTCAACTGATTCTACAATCTATAGTCAATACAAAATCTTTGATGTATTCGTACGAATACTCAATAGCGAAAATACGACTTCGCATAAAGCACATCTTGAGCAGTGAGCTTGTATAGACTCAATCTTATCGAGAATCAAGAAAGCAATGATCAGTCAGTAGATTTCGCCTTTTGATTTCAATGCTAAAAGGATCAGCAAAGCTTCACAAGAAAGAAAATAAAAAAAAGCGAAATCAATGACTTCATAAGTAGAAGTCAAAGCAAATGTCAATCGCGTCGACGAAGCGCACTCTCAAAAACAACTATTTTGCAATAGTTCGATTCGATTAGATTTGCCAATGTGAAAACTGACGCTTCGAATAAAGCAATATGACTTCGACAACGCAGTAAGTCATAAACAGCGTTCGATCATAACATCATCGAAATTTCAGAAAGCACGATCCGATAAAAATGAAATCACTGAGAAAGAGAGTTCAGAAGCAATCGTCAGTCTGACGTATTTGCGACGGTTTTTGCAAACGTTTCGATCAATTCGAGCCTGTCAAATGCGGAAATCACGATCATAGTGATTTTTCAAGTCATTTCGATGCGATTCAAGCAACGATACAAAGATCAAATCAGAAAACTTTGTCCTACAGAAGGTTTTCAACTGAAGAAAATAAAGAAAGACTATGTTCTACAAAAGGTTTTCAACTGAAAAAAGTATTTCGTGCTCGGGTGATCTTCAAAGAGAAATAAAGAATTCGATCGACTTTTGACAACGAGAAACTAATTTTACGAGTGATCTCGTTTCTGCTTTCGATTGTGCATCAGACGTGGTCGCCGACGAGTAGAAGACAATAATACTGAATAGTGCATCGATTTTTCAGTCGATCAATGAGACGACTGCACGAAAGCATATTCAAGAACATGATGTTGCATACGACGATAAAATCACTGACAATCTTGTCGAGTGATCCGTCCATTGCTAAAAGTAATACTGGTAGTGCGCGAATTCTCGAGTCTGACCAATGAGTGACTGAGCAGGAGCATATCAAGAACCTGAAGTAAAGTAGACATAAAACGATAAAATCGCTGGCAGTCTGTCGAGTCGATTCGTTCATTGCCGCAAGTCCCGTGTGCAGTTGTGAGACAAAAATTAGCTATTCTTGATATGATCACACTCGCATTGACAACAAAAAATCTTAAAAGAAGAAAACGTCATTCGCGTGATACAATTCCTGGTCAAGCACTCTGATGAGAAGCACCTCAAAGTCAATACGAAAGTATTGTAGATCGAATGAAGTTATAGAGAAAACGTTCAATACAGACAACTTCTGGTCGAGCATTTTGATGAGAAGCACCTCAGAGTCAATACAGAAGTATTGAAGATCGAGAAAAGTTGAAAGAGAACGCCGTTCAACCTCTGGCCGAGCCTTCGATGTGGAACGCACCTGGTCGAGCACTTTGATGAGAAGCACCTCAGAGCATATGTTGGCCAAATAAAGCAAGCGAGCGAGGTGGTCCATCAGGGCACCGAGCACGAGTTCAGCATGCAAGCACGGTCGCAAACTGCGAGATATGAGCCACTGTGGACATCTTGACAGGACCTTGGCATGCGAGCATGGATCAGAGACTGCAAGCAAGCATCTCGTTCAAAGTCACACGATAAGCTATCGTCTCAATCCAACGAGAATTGATATGGGCTAACTTTACGTGAATCTCATAGCGATCCATCGGAGAGTAGAGCGTGAGGGATGCCAAAGTCTTCCGAAGATAAGTCGTCCTGACGTCGTCTCGCTTCCTGAGGAAGTTAAAAAGCTAAAAGGGGGAAGAGAGCTTCGCTAAACCCCATACATCACCCCATACATCAGCCAGAAGACATCGGCAGTGACAAGAAATAAAGCCAAGAAGTAAAGCCATACAGCAGGAACGTACCTGGAAGCCAATAGCACGGCAGATGCAGTCTTCCTGACGATACAACTGACTCGAGCAGTCATCGATATCGTGACGCGTTCAGCAGTCTTCCTGACGATACAACTGACTCGGGCAGTCATCGATATCGTGACGCGTTCAGCGCTCTATAGGTATAATCCCTTTGACGAAGCAACTGACTTGAACAGTCATGTCAAGCATCACGGCCTCATGCCACGAACTCTGTGCTGCTTACGGCCTAGGGCTTACGGCGCATGGAGGGCTGAACCGTGCCAGAAGCACCTCCAGAGGCTGCTGCCCGGTCTAACTGAGCGTTGAGTATCATGGTGAGGTAGAAGTAGGAGACCGAGGAGGTTTCGAAAGCCCGATATATCACCTGCGGAGGTCGCGGTTATTCGGCCCTATTTCGCCTAGCATCATTGTAACGTTCGATTCCTGTATGGGGGCTCGGGAGTAGGGAGATGAGGAGGTAAAGAAGGACTCGGATTCGGTCTTTCTGTCACTCAGTCAGCTGTCAGTCACCAGATCGGGGGCTGTGGATTGTACGAAATCAGGCTCTCGATCCTGGAAGCAGCAGGCAGTGGAGCCACCAGACCATGCTTTTCCTGAGTCACTCACGAAGGTGGTTTTCAGGTTTTTAACGCAGGCTGGTTATGAATCGAGGAGAATGATGATATGGACCCGGGTGCGGAGGTCACGGCCACAGTGCTCCTCCAAGCCCCAGGGTTTCAAGCCAGGTGCGGAGGTCGCGATTACAGCGGTCCTCCAAGCCTCAAGGATAAAGCATACAGATACACAAGCCCAGGACCTCTACTGCAATGCATATGGAAGGAGGTCACCTCAAGGGACTTCGGTGCTAAGGAGGGGGCGCATGTAAGGCACTCAGGGTTCAGGCCAGCAGGGCACTGCGGGCCGGATCCCGATAAGGCTATCAAGCAGTTCGGCCACCGAAGCGGGTAGGCCATGGAGACGACCAGTCTGGCCACGTCAGCATCAGGTCTTCGGTTGAACTCAACAAGCTCATACTTTCGAATATGCTTCGGAATGTGTGTACGATTGAGCAGATTGACTGACTATATAAGCAGAAGTCTGTAAGGTAGTTAGTTCTGCAGTTATTAGTCTAGTCATACAATCGTCTCTGCTATACATCTCTGGTGCCACACCCCTTGAGTCTTACATTTTTCAAGTTTTCGTTTTTTTTTTTTTTTTTTTTTTACGTATCGTCGTTTTTCTATTTTTTGTCGTTGTTAAATCGAATTTTTGATTTTTATTTCGTTGATCATAATCGCGTAAATCGAAACGATCGTTTTTGTTTTTTTATCGAATATCGTCGTTCATGCATTGTTGTTTCGCAATTTTTTTGTTTTTTTTGCGTTTATCGCGTGTATCGCGAAATCATTATTCGAAAATTTTTTGATCGTTTGAATATTTTTGATTTGTATGTTTTTTTTTCGTAATGCACGTGTTGATTTCATTGACGATACGTTTGATTTCGTATTGATTCAATTGTTGTTTTTTTTCGTTATCGTTCAAACGTATTATGATTTCGATGTTTTTGTTTGCGATAATTTTGAACGTTGAAAAAATCGCAACGACGATTGCTCAATTGCGTAAACTCGTTTTGATCGTGAAAAAAAAAATTTGAAAAAAATCATTATTTTTGTAATTTCATGACGAATCAAAACATTGTTTTTTTTTCATTTTCGCGTGTTTTTTGTTGAATTGAACAATCATTTTATTCATTGCGTTCATCATGTTTTTTTGAATAAATACAAATTGCGTGTTTTCAAAATATGTCACGACGATTGTAAATCAATTTTCAATAATTTTTGATGATGCTTTTTTTTTGTTCGAACGAATTTTCGACATTTTTTGATGTTTTTTAACAATATTGTTTTTTGCTCGTGAACGTTTTCGTTCGTTTAATTTAACAACGATTATGTTATTTTTTTTATCATTATTAATTGTTCATTAATCGATGCGCAAAAATTCGACGATTCGAATGACGCGTTAATCAAATCAATATCACGTTTCGTTGTTGAATTATTTCAAAAATTGAATTTGTAACATAAATTGTGTTTTTTAATCGTTTTAGTTCAGCAAAAATCTAAACAAATTTCGTTTGTAAAATTACGTTTGACTGAACGAAACTCATTATTTTTTAAACGTTGCGAAATTCAGTTTGCGAAATTCGATTGCAAAATCTGTCATTTTAAGATTATATGAATTTTAGCGCACGAAAAACAAAGTTTGACTCTATTTTAACTGATATTCTGTGACAAGCAGGCAAATTTCTCCGAACGACTTCAGGGTTAGGGCTGTATTGAACAAGATTGCGCAACGCGATTCAGGATTGAGCTCAGGGTTGCGCTGTAGAGTAAGTGCAGACGATTTACGTATGAGATTTCACGCCGAAAGAAGAGATACGCTAATTAACATAGCGGAATTTGTTCCTTCCAATTACCCCGCCTCAGCTGACGTTTTTCTTCCAGAATCATCGGTCTTCCCTCGAGATGTAGCGATATCTATCAAAGTATCTCCGTGAGCAACTCTCAAAAGACACACTGCAAGACTTGCGGATCTGTAGAAACCACTATGAAGTTGAAGTCGCAAATCATTCCAAGCCGATATGTAGACCGGAGGGCTTTACTAGATTTACTGCAAAAGCTTTTCGGCGAATATTTCATAGTTCGGGTAGGGCATCTTTACTCTGTATCCTCTAATTCGCTAATGCTCTGTGCTAAGCAACAAGACGATAGTTATCACCTCGAAGTGCCCGAAAAACTGACCGAGGTACGCAAATACCAGTCTGACCGTACGTGCACACTGATAGTTCTGTACATAGGAACAGATAGATTCGGTCACTGCGCGCTAAGGACGCCCTCATATTCCAAGACAAAATTCCAGCAAGCACTGATATTATCCCGTCGAATCCATTCGGCCTCGCTTGACAAAGCTGGTGGCATCAAGCTGCCATGCAGAAAGAGCAGATATCTTGTACTCGTGCCTCGACAGATCCACTTCGATCCGGCGAATTGATTTCGTTGCAGCAGCCGTCGGCAGCAGAGAGACAACTGTGCTGCATGCTCCTGCACATCGGCCCTACAAGCTCTTTGGGATTCTCGCTCACAAGAAGAATATCTAATACCGAACGTACATCGAACAATGAAATCGAGGCTGCAAGAATGCACGTTGTCAAGGACCGGGTCCAGGATCTTACAGTACAGTTTTATGAAGCGCAATGGGAGCCCTTCACCTCTTGGGCGAAAATTGTCAATCAGGCCATGGACATACCCGCTATCATGCCACTCCCATTCGTCTTCGAAGCTTCCAAACCTACGGATGGGAGGAATTCAACAATTAGTCAAATCCAGGTATACGAGGCACATCAGGATGTATTCAACTCTGAAAGACTCGGTGAAGTGGTTGCAGCTTTAATATTTTCCGAACGTCAGAGCGCGCAGAAATCTCGCCCTTCAATCGCGCTGAAACTGTTCATGAGCTCAAAGAAAAAAATTTTATGCATGAACTGAAGACGTTTCGTATCTTGAACGGGAGTCAATCCTCACATATTATCAGACTCCTCGCATCCTTCTCATCCTTGGAACACCACGGTCTTATATTTCCATGGGCGGAAATGAACCTTCGGCAGGTCTTTGCACAAGATCCGGATCCTTTCCAAAGCACCGAAGCGGAGAACTGGGTACTGACACAGCTGACGGGGCTGGCTCAAGGTCTCAGTACAATCCATCGGCCAACGCCTTCCGATAATGATACCATCACTCATGGTCGTCATGGTGATTTGCATCCGCTCAATATATTACTTGTCAAAACACCGGACTATCCGCGTGGCATTCTGCAAATCTCAAGCATGGGCCAAGCGGAATTCTCTCACTCTATTCATGAGTTCAGCGTTCCAAACGATGTTGGTACATATGAGGCGCCAGAGTGCCAGCTTGAGAAACCCGCAGGACCCGTCTACGATATATGGTCGCTGGCATGCATATTCCTGGAACTATTAATCTGGCTATCATCAGGGCGGCAAGGGCTTGATCAATTTGCGCACGCAAGACTTGAAGCGGATCCTATTTTTGGCGACAGGGTGCAAGATGATTATTTCTTCACTCTGTTGGCAAGTGAGGAAAAGTACATTAGCGCCAAGGTTCGTCCAAGCGTTACAACCTGGATATCTCATTGCAAGGATCACTGGAAACCGGGCAGCGTGTTTGAAGAAGTAATCAACATCATCGAGAACTATATGTTGCGGACCTGTCCAGATCATCGTTTGTCAAGTCATGCCATCCATTTTAGATTGCAAGTCATTTGCGATGATGCGGCAAGATTAAAGAGCAGTCCAATCTAGTGTTCGAAAAAGATCACACATCACTCACAACAAGCTCTTCGAAATAGTCACTGAGTGATTGCCTGTTGCTGCGACATTGCGATTATCTGTCAAAGTGGTCTTTCTTGATATTGCGTAGGAAGAGGCCATAAAGTCACAGCACACTCTGGCAAGTCCTGCGGTCTAGTCAGATACCGCGTGGCGAGCGCTGCTTGGCTGCGACAACCGCAGAAGCTATAGCGGAAACAACAGTCAATTGCAGCGATGAAATGATACTTTTCGATGAAAACGCAGCGATCAGCATTCGGATTTCCGACGCCTTTGAGAGCATTTGTTAGTCTGCGCTTCTCGAAGTTAATTTTGCTCTGGAACTAAATCTTCGAGGAAGATAACAAAAGAGCATGAATGGGAGACGAACTTCGACTCCGCCAATTGACGGCGAGTCCTTTTCTCAGATTGTGATGACGGTCACAACGGTCGCACAAAAGACCAAACACTATCATTTAAACGTAATTGAGGATGGTTATCTCAATGCCGAGGATGACTTAGAGATCGTTCACGAAGAAATGAGTGCCATGGGAAAACGATGAGAGAGCTTTTCGTACGATTGACAATTGAATTTAGGAGACTCATTGCCAAATAGTGCCGGATTTTGGCGCTACAATTCCATCCTTGTGTTCATTGGTACGCATCTGGCGTCTTCAGCTCAATCGCGCGAGCAGCGATGAGCCCTTTGCCTTAACTAACAGCCGTAGTCGTTGAGTAGCTAGTACCTCAGATATATCACGTCTGAGGGCGCTGCAACGAGGTTCGCCCCTTTTACCATACTGAAGTGTGTCTCAGCGTATGAATCTGTCTTCGAGCCATTCAAAAAGTGACTCTCCCTGTTTGCTAAATAGATCTAGAATATGATCAGTATTTCGGCAATGCATCATGAAATTGATCTGAGACAGGCTGGCATGGTGAATCCCTCGCTTCTTGTTCCTGTCTTGTCTCATCCTGAGTCGTAGCCTTGACTCTTCCCGCAATTCCTCGAGTGCTCTCCATCTCAGGCCTGAGATGGCCAGCAACCAGTATTTCGCAGACTCTGCGAATCTTATCATATTGAAGCCATGATCGATTGTTCCATCAGCAGTCTCTTGCTTAAACCCCAGCTTCATTATGAACGCCTCCCAATCGTTTGCGAGTGTAGCAGTTTTCCTCCTCAGCGCTCACTGAGTATTCAGCCAGCGACACTCGTCAGTTAGGTAGAGTGAAACTCTTAGCAAAGGTACTTTTCCGTTGCTGCAGTGGCTGGAATGGAGTATCTCTGATATAAATAGCAAGTATTGGGACACTGGTCTCGCGTCGGTAAGCATGGCATAGGAATCTCTGGTAGTCGACCACTGCGATTACCGATTTGTAGTGAAACGGGCTACGGGGCAGCCCCGCAAAATCTGTGAGGTCCGCCGCTCCATGTACTACAATGATAACGGGTTGATAGCCCCACTTGAAGATATTGGTCAAGTTGTATGCTATCATCGACTGTAGAATGCGCGGTTAGAGGAGGGAGTCTCCTTCGCTAAACGAGGGCCGGAAAGCGAGTATGTCTCATCATCGTCGGGCAGGAAAGGTGCTCGAAAGGCCAAGAGAAGTTTCTGGCGATAAAATCTTCCCGTGAGCCCGTGAAAACAGCTCTTGTCCACAACCACAGGCAGACTCACAAGAGTAGTGAGGTGATCTCGGCGTTGCAATGTTGAACTGAGGCAAAGAATCGAGGTAGAAGTATAGACTGATGGCTGCCCCCAAAGCGAAAGGTGTGTAGAACCCTTGATGATGCGAATGACTGAACAGGCTGGCATCAAAGGATTCTCCAAGCATGGTGCCATGGTAAAGAACGTCTTGATGCCGGTCATGATCGAGTTTTTCACCAGTCTCTCGATCGTACGCGGTTGGAAGTTCTAAATTTGTCAATCTGGATAACAGATGAGAGATATGATTTATAAACTCACTCAGAACATCGGTCTCTCGACGATACGCGTGACATAAGAATCGTTGATAGTCAACGACGGCGATGACGGGTTCATAGTCAAAGGGAGATCGGAGCAACCCTGCTGAAAGTTTCCTCTCTTCTTCTGATGCGATGAGACTTACATATCCTGGAAATAGCTGATTAAACGACATGTTTTGCGATAGTACTTCTTCCCAACATCGTCTCAATAGATCGAAATCATTTCCTCCGAATATAAGCCTTGTCAATGTGCTTCCTTAACATCGTCAGTGATTGTGCAATCCTTCAGAGAACGAAAATAGTTCATACCTTACCTCGAGTTTCTCGAGGCGTGGCGCCAGGATATGTCGCCAGGTCCTGTTCGCGCAGATCTGGAACGTATGGGACATGATATCGCCAATGCCTTCCTCCATGGAACACTCCGCTACGGCGATAGTGCCAATCGCCCATCAGTAGAAATTGCAGGCCACATCCGGGTTCCATCTGGCCTGAAAGAATCGATAGCCTTTGATGGTGTCCTATTGAATTCTTGGTTTCTTGCTTGTTCATTCCATCTAGGATTTTTGTGGCTATCTTATACTCTTCACGACTGTGTTTTTGAGAATGGTTGTGCTTCCTTTAGTAGAACACTTCGCGCGGTCTGTGCACTCATGTCATTCTCTGTCAGGTCTCTGAACGTTGCTCACTTACCGCATAAGCGGTCTGCGACGCGTCCATTGCGTTTGCTTCTTGACATTGCTGATCATGTTCCAACCATTATGCTTATTCTTGAATTATATGTAAATGGTTGGATCTACAAATTCTTTAAGTGTATAAAGATATGAAGGCCGCAACCTAGAAAATCCTATGGCATGCTATGCTAAGAGGCGCGTTGCTTGTTAGACTCGAAGTGTCCGAGCTGCACATATTAATAGAATTTCCTAGAAATGAGTATGAACAAGTGACTGCTGCTGGTCGTCAGATCTCAAAACGATTGAGAAGAAGATCTTCCAGGGTCGGAATCTTATTGGGAAGGGCTTTATGGAAACGACATCGATGCATTCTGAGCGCAAGATCGTTCGCTACTGACTAGTAGCAATAAGAAACTTGGTATAGATACCGAAGCTTTCTTCCTGGAGTACTGCCCCCTTTGCCGCTGCTGCTGCCTCCCTCCGATCTCTCCAGATCTGGTACGAGATAGGGGGCAGTGTCTCTCTTCTCGCTTTTGCTATTGCCTGTTCGTCCTTTATCTGTCTGGACTTGTTTTGTTCCTAATTTGAATTGACTTTGCGTTCGGCTAGAGGATTTGTTGAGTTGAGCGGCGCACTACCCTTAGCCATTGTTGCGGGGAACGAAGTGATAGTTTCTGTAAGATTTGGGTTGGAATTGAGCTGATCACCGTTTAACCGCTCAAGGGTTCCGGTTCGTAGCAGTTACAAAGATTGAATCCTGAAGCGTCATTCTCAGCTTGGCTTGAACGATACCAATGTTTCCGTTCGTATTTCCGTTCGGGATATCTAAGCGACATGGACATAAGGTGGTGCAGGTAGATGGGGTGCTGTCTCTCAATTGATGAAGTGTTGACTTTGTCGATAAGCAGGTTCAAGACGGTACTGAAATGAGCTGTTGACAGGTATTTTGGCGTTTGCATTTTGCTATTGTGGTAATATATAAAGTAGAGTTAAGACAGGGTATGGATAAATATATTGAACACTATAGGATAAAACCCCTAAAGTGCTAGTTGACGAAGAGGGTACTATAAGAATATTACTTGGAAATTTCCGAATCGGGAGTTGACATTAAGTGGTTTAGAGCTATTCATAGAGGTTGATCATGTGACATAAACATGAACATCATTATCATAATTGTAGTTGGCCTATATCAACTGGAGGGCTCACAATCGATTCGTCTATTCAACGATTTTGAGCACTCTGTAGATATATTACCATAAATATTGACAGATAGGAGAGATCACCAAGAATGATTCAATAACGCTCAGAGGAGAGAAGACGTAATTGAACTTGTCCAGTAGCTTGAGTATTGGTCCAGGCATGGCGTAGACTGTGAGCCCCTTGCCTTTGGATTGATATATTTGGTGATAGTTCGCAAGAAACACTGATTGACTTCGGACAGTGGTGAGTGCCGGTCCCGCGATGAAAAGACGGTAGCTCGACAGGGAAAAAATCTTACTTTCAAAGGACCATTCATATCCTACACAGACAAGACATCCTAAACACGTGTTATCTAAACGCGGTGAAAGATGAGCGCTCTCTCATGTCCTTGACACTTGGTTGACGGCCCTTGGAAGACATAATTAAGGCGGGAATGAAATTTTACTTTTCAATTGATGATGAGAAGGATAGGTATGTCTAGAATTTAGTCCGAATCATTGCAAAGCCTAGAAAAGAGGAAGAGACGCTTCTGCTTTTATTCCCGTGCAGCGAAAGAGTGACCACTCTCCTTGCTTTTCACCAGACTGTCCATGTTGGTGGCCGAGGATAATTATCAACGACAAGGATCAATGCTAGAACGTATATTGGCCGGTGCCAGTGGCATAACGTCTGATGTTCGTGTCCTGATATTGCTTTTTTGCTCAATGCGGCTACGAAAGACTGATCGCGTATTCCAGAGGCTTATCAGATAACCTAAGTCATCTGTGCAACGATTTGGGGTAGACAACCGTGATATATGATGCGTGAGATAAAACTGTGTCTCCTCAACAAGTCAGCATGAGCTCACAAGCTAATTACTTATCATAAGTCCTAGCAATGGAGTCTCATACTAACAGCGAGCTGATTAAGCAAGGGGAAAGGTTGAGAAATTCTAACATGCAATATGCATATAGTTGGCTCATCATTTTGACCTGATGAATTCGTCAGTCTGGTCATCGGAGGAGAGCAATGAGCGCCTAGGGCACTGCACCTTTGTTTCCTTCTTGCGCATACTTACCACCACCCCCATCAACACGCTTCGTCGTGTTGGACGAGCAACTGGTCGGCTGCTCGCCAACGCGGGACATAGCCGTCCAGGAACCTTGATCTGGGGTCTCTCCGAGCCAGCGCTGCATGTTGGGGCTTGTGGTGCTTGCCGAAGCTGAGGTACTCTTAACAGCGTTGAGCGAGCTTCTACCCGTTTGAGAAGAGTTGCTCGGTGACTCGGGTTCTCACAATTCTTTGGTCGTCTTGATTGAATTGATGGTTTACGAGGCTTTGTCCGAGGGTGAGAGTAGGTTGAGCTGGACGGGAATAAGAACTTCGAACGGTTAAGACTTAGTGGGCGCTGTCTTTTGACGCAAATGACCGAGGAACGGGATGACACTTCTTTTACTGAAAGATGTCATACTGTTCCGCACTGTACACCTCACTCCCATCAGAAAGAGAATACAGGCAGCGAAATCTCTGAGGCAGCGACTCTCATTTGGCGTTCCGAGACATGTTCCCAAAACAGACACGTACGAAGCAATTGAAGTGACCGGATGGATCGAACGCAAACGTTTTTTCTTCGTTTCCGGGTGAGTCTGCCTTATAAGCAAACTGCGATCGGGTATATAAAATCGTGACACCTTGCTTGCGCTTGATCTTCCAAATTCAACGCATGAAGACATTGAATTGCGTTCCTTAAAAGCGAAAAGGTGGCATGAAATGCTCCTTCATTCGCAACTTCGAAAGCCTGATTGGATGTGCCTCGAAGACTGATGTGAAATAATCGGGTCAGAATTACTGAGAGTTGCCAATGATTCTTAACGCGCTTTGACGGCGGTCTTGTGCAGAGATCCCACATATAATTCTGAGCATGGACCGCACGACCGAAACTTAGAAGAACTGCTGAAGGAAAGTCTAGAGAGAGCCAGACATCTCAAAGGACTATGGGCCGCGGTCATCGATACTCAGCGCCATTTTTGGCTGCTGGTCTGATGAGGCGTGGCCGCAGAAGTGCGTTGCGTTGCAGAAGAGTAAACAATTGGTAGCAAGACAAGAGGTGAATGGTGGGGGTGTGGTACCATCAAGGAAAACGGCCAGTGCGTATATCATAGATAAAGATCTTCGTCTTTGGAACAGGGACTTTGAATGCAACATCAATGGGACTTCATTCTCCGATTCCGCCTCAAGTCGGACAGCGGTGTATCCAAAAGTGATCTCTGCATTACTCACTCCGTGGAAGGTCAAGGGTTAACGATCTAATGCAATGGAGGTTCAAGATGAAGAGTACGTAACTCGAAGCAGTACCCGAATGACAGAGGCTTGACGATGAAGAAAACAAGACAATCGCGATCGTGTTGGTCAGTCCACTCTTTCTGAACAAACCTGAGTACCGATCAAGGATAGAAATTGCTTGACAGATGAAGATTACCCGTCTTTGAAATGTCGAACATCAATTTATGTGAAAGGAGATTCAGACTCAACGTGTCTCCTAGGTCGGGCTATTTTTGTTCTTTTTCTTCTCAGTAGAAACTTGTGACCATGTGAGACTTCTGTAGGGAGGGGTCAGCTCTACCCGGGCCGAGTGGTCTCAGAAACAAATGAAAGCTGCACTAGTTTTCAGAGGAAAAGTCGTTTGTTAGTCGTAAACATACTTGGCCATTTAGTAACGCCTGTTGTTTCCGTGGCCAGGTGGATACTCGGAACAGCTTTTTCTCTATGTCTTGCTCCCATAAGTCATGAAATCCTCTAATACCCTTCAATCGGCCCTAAAGGACTCATGGTCGTAACATTATCCGTCTCGGTGGCTCTCAGTGAGAACAGATTCATGTGGGGTAAGCTCGGCTTCCTCTCCCCTTGGGTTCAAGATGTTGCTCCACGGGCCCTTGGAGAGTATTCATTGTCACTGCTACCCAATTCGAGTTCCTGGCCAAATCCATTCTGCAATTGTTCATTTGATCTTTCGCTTGACAGGACGAGCAACTCCTCGTGTTGAGAGTGGCTCTGATGAGGTCTTCTTTTGTGGACGAGTCGGCTTGCTTAGCGTTGAACCGGTTGCTGATGGATTAATCCGCGATGCTGGACGCTGCGAACCTTGATCTTCGCACACATCGGGTCCCATATGCTCATGATCTTCAGTTCCATCGTTGGGCAGATCGGTTCCCTTCCCAAGGCTACGGTTTGCATCCGATCGTCTCGAGACTTCCTCGGTCCGTTTACGCTTCTTTACTCTTCCCTGAGTCGCGTCATCTGCTGGCTCAAGAACCATCATCTTTATTTTGCTGGCCTCGATGATGGCTTTCGTTTGCTCCCACGGCACCTTGAACAACCCACTGTTAAATTTCACTGCCCAAACGTCCCCTACCGGGTCCAAATTAGATCTCCGATTTTGTTCCTTGATTAGACGAATCTGTGTCTCGTAAGACTCAAGAGCTTTGGCGGTGTGGGCTAGTATCTCGTCTGGTGGATCGACCTGTCTACCGTAGTGGTAGGAGGTTATCAAGGAGGCAACGTAGATCTGGGACTTAGATTGGTTGTTGCCGCTCGTGATAGTTGTGATCATGCACGTGCCGACTAGGCTGTGGCGATATTGCTGCGATTTTGGGTGGTTCCAAGGGATCTTCTTGCATTGCGCACTGTATTCCTGGTATGCAAGCGGGAACTTTGAAAATGAGTAAGTAAAATTTCAGAATCCGCAGGAATAGCCAGATGTGGGTTGGGTTTGATCCACAATTACTCACACGTGTCTTCAGTGCCTCTGCAACGCCAGCGCCCCATTTTCCCTGTGCATTGCAGGCATCTACCTAATGTTAGCGTTGAGTACAATCGAGGTAGGTGGTTCCATACGCATGATGACGCTATTTGGCGGTGCATCCAAGACGTTGCCTTCCAGCTCACTGACTATGGCCATTTTTGAGGTTTTGAAGTATATCAAAGGTTTACCCTGAAGCAAGGCTGTATGAAGATATTGTAGGCTCGATATTGAATGATACTTAGTTGAGAGCGATAGAGATTGCTGATCAATATTCAGAATAGTCGACCGAATGAGTGAATGTTGATGTCGCATCAAGAACCAACACTAAACATGCATGATGGATAATTATGTGTGAATGGTCGAAAGAGTAACGGCAGGCGCGTCCGAATCGCGCATTCAGCCAGGTATAATAGTTTTCCCGGTGCTACGCCAATCATTAATGCTGACTGAGATGCCGTCATTTTCAGAGTGGTGCATCGAAGTCTCGGTTGACGACGATGTTCACCCAGTTGAGCGATCCTATCTACCGCATGACCGGTGGTCTACCCTCTTTGTTCCATTTGACTCTGCTTCTGACCCATTCAACAGCTTCTTTCACTCCCGTACCCTTCAGTGCGCTGATGGGTAGGACTCTGCTATCCCTCACGCCGCCTCCCTTCTCGCCTTCGAAGACTCTTCGAACCAACCCCTCTTTGATTCTCACGGTTTCCACGCAGTCTTCGCGGTCTTGCTTGTTCGCGAGGACCAAGATGGGTACGCCTTGCGTTGCGGAAGAGGCGAGCACTGATTCCAGTACTAGCCTGCATTCTTGGAGTCTACCCATGTGAGTTGAGCCAGTCTGGCCTTCAATGTCGCCGCCTTCATCTTTGTTCTTTTCTAGCCCATTGATGTCTCCTTTTCTTGATGTGGGGCTTTCGTTCGGGCCGTCCAAATCTCCGTCGCCTAGGTCGGTGCTATCAACTACAAAGACTACAGCATGGCAGCTCTCGTAGTAGCTCGTCCATAGCTTCCGAAGTGAGTGTTGGCCTCCAACATCCCAAATCTTGAGGTACATGTCGCCTAAGTCGATGGTAGAGACATTTTGGCCGACCGTAGGAACGGTCTTTTGGGCGGTAGGAGGGCCAGAGGGCAGGTAAAGCGACTTTATAGAGGAGAGGAGCGTGGTTTTGCCGGCATTGTCCAGGCCGAGGAGAAGAATGGAGTATTCTGGAAAGATCAGTGATAGTTCCGTCAGCATGAAATGCAGAGAACCATAGCTATACCTTCCTTGCTCGTTGCGTAGAGGTAGATGGACTTGGCGAGGTGGTACATTCTCAAACCTGTACAATTGCGTCTAGGATGACGGTAGCTTGCGCATTGGCAGCTTGAACAAATGCCCAGCAATCACTTGCATGGTAGCATGGAGTGCTAGACGCTCTTATCGATCATTGTGAAGGGGCGCTGGCTGGCTTGCAAGCGGAAGGATTCGTGGCAGTGTCAGCAACCAGAAGAGAAACAAGACGTGAAATTCGAAGTCCCTTAGCGCGTAGCCACCTTCACGCCTAGCTACCCGGCAGTCCGCTCCCAATACTTACAAACTCTTCACCTCCTCATCAATTCGTTTCCTCTCCATACTTACCTTGTTGGAGCAACCGTGATCAAAAAGACGGTCTGCTATGATTCGAGCCCTGCATTGCACATCGCGGAGGCAAGAGTTATCGAATTGTCTTCGGGCACTTCGCTGGCGCAATTTTTGATGGTCTGCCTTCACCTCAAGAGGCTACTGCTTTTCATCGATGTCCTCGCCTCGTGCGAGGCTTTGGAGAAGAGTCAATAATTGACTACATTGCCACCATTGACGGTTCAAAGTCTTCAGCGTATCTCGAAGCTACTGTACTACTAGCACGGAACAAGCCTTGCCAATCTAATTTGTATCTCCTAGCGGGGTCTAAACCACTTACAACCTTAACTCGCACATATACCAAATAATTATCTATGCCAGTGCTGTCATGATCTCTGGCCTTGACCAGAGAGATGAGGCCTCTCACGAATCATCCAAATCACCCATCTCAGTGCATCTCTAACCCCATAGCTCTTGCAAACGGCATCCACGACGGCTGACAAATTTGCCGGGGAATATGCTGGCCCGGTTTACAGAGGATCCCAATGATCAAGCAGTGTAGGCTGGACGTTCCATTGACTCATTCTGTCCCACAATCCGAATTCCCTTCATACATACTAGAGCAATCGCCATACAGCAGACAACAGTGAAAGATGGGGCCAGGGCTACCGGTGTTTGCCTTGGAGCATCCTCGGACACTTCCCCTCGGTGAGAAAGCGAGCAAGGTGCTCCAGGCTGAAAGACGGAAAATCCAGCTGAGATCAGGTTGCTGAGAGGTTTCAAGGGCTCGAGAGTAGATTATGACGCCCAAGAACCAGTGGTAAGTTTTCGGGATTCTGCGGGTGGCCAAGCATGGTCTGAGTGAAGGTTCATTCACCGGGTATGTGAGGAGCTGGGCATCGAAGGCCTTTCAGAGAGGGTCGTGACTTCTCGTTATGGGTCAAGCATAGAAACGTCATCTTAAAAGTCCCTCCTGCCTCACCATCTCGTTAAGCACCTACATTCCGATTAGTATCTATGCCTTCCTTATTTCCTTCATCCTCATTAAACCACTCAAAGACATCTTCTCCATTCTCTCCCTCTCTCTACGTCTAGTTTCTTCCCTCCACTTCAGTCCATCCCCACCCTAGAACCACATCAAGGCCTCAAACATCACCAACCTACAATGCTCAACCCCGGCCAGTCCCTCCCTCCCAACCCACCTCCGCACGCTCCCTTCCTACAACCAAATGTCATCACACACATCAGCACCATCAAGTCCAATCTCCTAGCCCATAGCCGCTACATCCGGGACACACTCCAACCCCACCTCTCCATCCCGGGCGCCACCCTTACATCCACAGAGCTCGCGACCCTTAAGTCGATCTTCGCCTCCATCAGCGCCATCCCCATAACGCTCGAGCTGCTCCAGTACAGCCGCATCGAGAAAGCCGTAGCCGTGGTTGCGTCCGGGGGCGGAGCATGGCCCGCGGACGCGAGTCTGATGGCTGAGACGCTGCTGAATAGGTGGGAGGAGAGGGTGGGGCCGATGAAGAACGTCAAGGCGGATTTATGGGGAAAGGGAGGACGTTTGGAGGGGTGCAGGAAAGTGGATGTGGGCTGGGAGGCAGAAGGGATGGGATTGGGACAGGAGGTAACCATAGCTTGAGCAGAAGCAGAGATCAGGCTGATTTGGTCTGCAGAGGAGGGGCTCGGCGTGGGAGGTTGAGTTCCCTGGGGCGGGGGAGAAGGCCTATGCGTATGGGCATCTGGGGAACGAGATTGGAGCGTGAGTCGTATTTGAGCTTACGAGCTTTCGATGCAACAGAGATAAGACTAAGAATGCTCTAGCTGGTGGCTCAAGCCTGCGGCTGCCTTTCGAGATGGTATCATCGACGCTCGACACCACAGCATTACAGCCGACGAGTTCGGCGCTTATGCAATCCTTTTGGAAGGAGACTCGGAGAGACCCGGAGCTAGAGAAGCCAAGGGGAAAGAAGCTTCCGACCCGGTTGAGGCTGCAGCCTTGAAGCTCTCCGGCGTCAATAAGTGGTGTCACAAGCACGACAACGTGGAGCGACCTACCATTCGCTTCCTGCCCACGCCAGGTGATCCAGGTATCCCCAAACTCACGAGGGAGATCTCTAGAGGCAATGGGATCCGTGTCCTAAGGATGGCGAAGTTGAAATCTCCCTTAGCGCCAAGGGTCGGGGTGCGATATGACGGGTTGTATGTCTCTTTCCCAACGTCGTTCTGCAAACGCTTCAAACCCAGAGCTGGCTGACACTGAGGGTAGATACCGCGTTATAGCCTACAGCGTCGGGCCCTCAACGACTGACGGCAAGGATCGTTGTATCTACACTTTTCAGTTAGCACGACTAATAGATCCACCACAAGAGGGGATCGAAGCGGCGCTTGCACATCCTACAGCAGACGAGATGGATGATTGGAAGGATTATCGACGGGAGAAAGCCAAGGAGAAGGGGGCCAACCTGCTGAGTCTGCGCTGGGGTGACTCGTATCAGGAGAGGAAGAAGGATAATGATAGTGGGTATTTCAGTCTGACCTCGGAATGGGGGAAGAACTTGTTGCGGGGAGAGCTGGAGTGATAGAGAGCTGTGTTCATGTGGTTGTTGTGGAGACCTTGCCTTGCAATTGGTTTGGCGGCATTAGCATTCCTTTCAGTGCGTATCATGACCATTCGCATACTTAGTGAGCGTCAAAATGACTATCAGAGCACTAGTAGCGTCCTTCATGATTGATCAACATCCCATCAGGTTTACAATCTATGCTGAATTGTGAGAATACGTTCCAAAGAAACGGATTCTGCGAAGGCCTATCAATGTTGAGTCGTCGGCGCTTGGTGCCTTGAAATAGAGAGGACCTCATAGTAGGAAAACAAGGAGTGTTCAAATATCGGTATGTTTTGCCACAGCAATGACCCCGTCGCTGGGTAACAGCGGCTCCATCTTGCTAACCTTAAAGATCCCACGCTCTTCGCTGAAGTTCTTGTACGCCTCAAGTCGCTCTTGTATAAGATTGACAAATTCGAGTTTTTGCGTCTTAAACTCGCTATTGGGCAGTGCAAGCAAGGTATTGAAACCAGTTCGGACTGCCAGGTAGTCGCCAATGGTGACGTCGAGTAACTCCCGGAACCCTTCCAGGATCTCTTGGATCCATTTGCGCTGTGGCTCGCTGCTCATCGCTGCCTTACGAACTTCACGTCTTGCCTGCCCGAAACTTGATGTCTCTGTAATGAAGCGGATCCGTGATGCTGAGTAGACGTTCCAGGGCAGGATGGCTTCGGGCCATCAAATTGTGCCCCGGCCATGTCCAGCGCGTACTCCTCGCCGCTTCTCAGTTTGAGCTTTAAGACGGCGTGCTGGCGGTCGGTGGCGTCTATCATGCCATTCGGATATATCAGACGGAGGGAGACTTGTTGATTTTTGGTGTGAAAGCGTATCTCGGACAAATCGGTACATAAATCTGCAGCAACGTCAGTCCCTCAGCAACCAATGTGATCGATCGAACCTAGAGGCACATACTCTGGAATAAGGTTCTGAGGAGGCCGTGAAGGAACGACAAGCCGGTGTCGCATTTCTGATGACTCAGCAGCGCTTTCTGCTCCTCTTCGCTTTGAGCGCAGGAGGGAGGAAAGGGGATCAATTGGCTCTTCCCTTCATACTTCTTGGGAAAGTGTAGAAACCAAGTTCCACCCGCCTTGTCGATGCGGTCAGTTGCTATCATGTTCGTGATGCGACTGAAGATGTAGAAAACATCTTGTGCGATGTTGCCCGCGCGATAGACCTTCTGACGGAGTTGAGCTTTTTTGCAGAAGGCATTATGTCTACCCCAATCGTTCTTCTGGCACTCCGCACCACAGTACCAGGTAGTGACGACTCCAGTGAGCGTGTTTCCGTCTGGTGCGTCTTTACATCCTTTACATATCTGCGCAGCGTGCTTGTGACAATGAGCGCAAGCGTGGGGACTTGATTTCATCGGAGTGCTCATTGTAGATTCCTGCTTGATAGATAAGAGGCTGCTGGAGTAGGGCGAGAGGTAAAGGGTCGAAAATAAGGTGAGAGGATGGTGACCGTATGATCGTCAGATGTCAAATCGACTGAGGCCAAACGAACGCTATCAACCAATGGATCTAATGGCGAGATGTGTAATAGAGTCGAGATGGACGCGAAGGTGAGCTCATATGGACGTAAAGACGATCTGAACTCAACTGTGAAAATTTCTCTAAACTAGCAAGATGAAGTGCGTTCCCTTTACTTGAAATTTCATTTGTGAATGAAAGCAAGATTCCATCTCAAATTCTGGCAATCAAATGCTTAGTTGGCCAACCCCCTAGTAAGTCATATTCGGATAGCTTTATTGACATTAAATATCGCTCCAAGTAGCTGACTTTCAAAGTCACACAATGTGTGCCATGAAAAGGATTGACACCCGGAGTCAAGAACTGGTACGGGATGCAACCATGAACCCCGACATGGTAGAAGCTGATGATCGCCTTCACTGCGGACGTTAGCTGATGTCTTGCACTTGTAAGGCACTATCTCTTGAACTGCTCACAGCATCCGTCTGCAGTCAAGGATCCATAGTGTCGATCAGTGAGATACCTTTACTCTAGCATGCAGCTCCGAAACGCTCATAGTCCCATCAGAATCCGTCTTATAAGTAGGGAATCGATTGGGCCGGACAAAGCTTAGCACCGAATTAACGTGAACATGTGGTCTTCCGACTTAGGAACGAGGTCAATTCCAGACTTCCAGTGATCACCTCATGACACAACACTTTGTCTAAAGTTCTGGAACGAGCCCTTTTGAGGTTCTTCCTTAATTAAACCCTTAGGGCGCTTGGTTTCTCCGGGGCGAGTGGATCACAAATTGAAGGCTCTCCATCAGCCGTAAAGATTCAGCTTGTTACTTTGTTACTTAAGGGTCCTTTCGAAGCGGTCCTTGCCTGGGCTCTACTGATCGTGGACTCTTCATGTTCAATATAATGAAACTGTAGATTCCGCTCAAGACTTCTAGCCCTGTCGGTAAATCGGTACATGAGAGACGACGCGTAGTGCGAAGTTTGTGGGAGCTGGAAATATTGCGGCTGTAAACCATGCCGACGGCTTCTGTATAGCTATGTACAATTTAGAAGCATGTCTAAACTATCAAAATCGACGAGGACTTACACTTTTCGGCACATGGAAAGAGATGCAGCAACTTGGTCGTTCGCCTATCAACTCTCTTAAGGCTTTTAGTGCTCCGGTGGCAGTGAATGCTGGTTAGCACTGGGAGTTTTGTTGAGCCTCGTAGAAGTAGTGGTTAGAGTTGTAATCCGATGGCTTGAGATCACATCTGATCTGGTCAAACTCCCCAACGGTCCTTGTGTATAAATAGGAAATGTCAATGATTGGTCAGTCCATGGGTCCCTATCATCGCGCGGATATGAAAGAGCTAGGTGAGGAAAGAATCGTCCTTGCCGCTGGCTTATACTTCGTTCGGCGTTACGCGAAATAGCAATAGTAGCCGATGGTGGTGAGGTAGGGGCTTGTCGATGCTTGTTTGGCAATGGCTTTGACACGTTTCTTCCAAGACTTTTCTGGCACTGCTCTTGCTTTCCCTTTCTGTTTCTTGCTTGGTCGCGAGACGTACTTCTTCCAGTGCATTGTTTCCAGACGCTTTTAGAAACCGTCCGACGTATAGGGCAAGGGAGGACTGTGGGAGAGGCAGTGATCTCAAAACTGGGTTTCTTGATCCTCTCAGCCTAACTAGCATAGCATAATAATACTGGCGACTGGAGAGATGATTGATAACAAGAACCTACGTATGATAGAATTGAAGCCTACCTTACCCTTAATTATTGGTAAATAGATGAGAGGAACAACCATGTGCGACTAGGGGAAACTCCCCGCAACCAGAAAGATTGGGACCGAAGTGCCTTTGATAAACAACCGTTGGTGCCGATGCGGCTGTGTAGGAATCCTACAAGCCATTTTCATCTTGTAAGTATACTCGGGGCTCGGTTCCATAGGGTTCAATCAAAACTTGAGCGAGGACATTACAATTGGAATACTCCATATCTTTCGTTCGATCACATGCTTATTAGTACTCTTTTTGGGAATTGTTGTGGGTGGCAAATATGATCTCGAAGCATTTTCGAGCATCTTCTTGCCCAGGGATCTCGTTATAATGATCTCAATGCAAAAAGACGCGTGAATTGCGACTGGGCCCGAGTAAATCTCGCAGAGTGTGGCTTGGAAGATTCCGGCGAAAAGCCGGCCCGAAGAGTCACAGAAAATAGTACCGAGCTCGCCGAGGTCCGAGGGGTCTTAATTCAAACCTCACCAAGACCACATACATACTACGGGGTACCTTATTTCACAGCAAGGTAGGTATACCTAAATATTGGTAGTTCAACGTGAGCCCTCAAAACTTATGTATCATCTCCCACCCATATCCCAATTCCCCCAATATCCCCTCCTTCGCCCCAATACCCAGGAACCCCTTTTTCCCAGCCACAGCCTCCTCCATCCCTGGCGGTCCACAAACAAAAATCTTTGCATCTTCCCCGAAACGCTCCTTAGGCAGTACCTCCCCCAGCAACTCCCTCGTTATCCTTCCCTTCCTCGTCCGCTCCCCGTCCCCTTCATGCTTCCCAACCGCATATACAACCCTAAACCTGCCTTCCCCCTTCCACCGCTTTTCCAAGTCATCCAACTCCGCCTTCAGTATCATATCGTCCTGGCTCTGGTTCCCAAATACGAGCGTCACCTTCGTTTTTTCCTCGGGGTTACTCAGTATCCCCTTGATGAGCTGAAAACAGGGCGTGATACCCGCTCCGCCTGCGATGAGCGCGATATGCGAATAAGCATTGGGCGTCCAGTTATAGTGTACTAGTGGACCGTGGAAGGAGCATGTGTCCCCTGGGGAGAGGGAGTGGAGGTGTGTGGATTGTTTGCCGTGCTCGTAGCGTTTTACGAGGAGGTCGACGTGGCCCGCTGTGGATGGAAGCGTGATGGGAGAGTAGGGGCGGAGGACGGGTAGGTAGGAGGTGGAGGGCCATGAGTAGGAGAGAAGTGCAGCTGCGGTGGTGTTAGAAGGCTTTGAAGCTGAGGGCGAGGGGTTGGGGCAACGAGGAGCGAGGGGCGTACAGTTTAGGGTAAGTCCGCTGACTGCGTCTTTGTCAGGGAGGGCGAAACGGAGGCGCTTAACGTTATGATTGACTTGCTCTACACTTTCGAGCGTCAGGCTTTGGAAGCCCCACTGGCCAGTAAAGGTCCGTTTGGGGGAGCCATCGTCGAGTCGCTCAGGGGTTCGAAGGTAGCATGAGGTGGCATAGGCGGCGATACCAATGCCAGCGCTAGCAATGGCTATGGAGCGAGGATTGTGGAGCCTTTGCATCTTGAGGAGAGTAGAAGGAAGGGGCCGGGGCGTGGAGAAGCTGCTTCTATGGCTGGTGGCATTCCATGAGGATGTACGGGGGTGTGGAGACACAGAGTTTTATGTCCATCCAGACTACTCGTGGTGCCCTCAAACACAGCCATCCGCGGTTTCAGCATCGCTGTCGCGCTTGTGCTATCGGCTTCGGGGTTGCGCCAGCGAATGGTAGCGGATTACTATCGAAGCCTCGAAACTAAAAACGTGCGACGTCGGATAGACGCCTTTTTCATATCTTCCAATGGCTGGTGCTGTGTCCTAAAAACCCGCTTAGACCAATACTCGGACAAGTGGACGTCAGATCAAACCCCTAGCGTGCTGTCTACCATGGAAAGAAACACCGACATTACATTATTCGTAAGTGAAGCGAATCTTTTACTTTTCAGTGCTCATCATTTATCAAGTATTTGATTTGAACTGCAAAATTTTCGTTGATTTACTCCGTACCGTCGCGATATTCCGCTGTGTCTTAGCTCGCACAAGACCATATACGTCCGCAAAATATTGGAATCTCGGATTCGCGATCTCGGAAGAAGGAGTAAGGCATGGCGAGCGGTCAGCATGTATGGGAACAATTCGTCTATTGGACAAATAGCGGATCTTTAGTATTGAGACGCAATCGACGATAAGCTCTGCAGGCGTTGCACATGTACAAGTTCGAACAAATGCGTGCTATGCAATGATGCTTCAGCCCCGGAAGGGCGACGCATGGAACCTTGTATGTTAAATTTTAGTAGTGACTACACGTTTCTCCATGTCCAGCCGTCTTGCTAGCTGATATGTAGGTATCAAGCCTACATCTCTCCGTTCCTGCTTCTGAATCCTTCGCAACTGCCCTTATGATATTAAATATCCTCGGCAGCACTGAACCCTGAATGGATCCGCCAAGAGAAATTGTTGACGACCCTACAACGTGAATAGTGATTTAAAGAGTACCTCAAAAGCCAAAGACGCCCCTTGGGTACTGAACGTCTCTTGCTGCGTCATTAATATTTCCTGAAAAGACTTTTGTTGTCAGTCTTAGCCTAGAGCTTGGTTAAGCAGGAACCCTCAAGAGTGGAATAAGAACTTAGACCACGGTAGTTCCGAAGGCTTTAGCAGATACATCATCATAGCTACAAAAGGTGTAAAATGGAGACACCGCGCTGCAGATGAATCTGGTATCAATGCTGCTCATTTTGTTGGATACATCCTCGATTGAGGTACTTTCAAACGCTTCCACCACTCCGGGAAGGCAGAATCGAAGCACTACAGCCATAAAAGTTATTTGAATCAATGTGAGTGCCACTTTGGAAAAAGAAATACTTTCTGTAGAATCACGTCTAAGTTCCGAGTCATCCCCATGACTGTTTCCTCGACTTGAGAACAGAAAACCGGTAACACGGACAAGAACCCCGACCAGGCTAGCGCCAAGCTGTCCAAGGTAGGAAAAGGGGTTCGTCTAGGAAGGTAGAATATCTCCCAGCTTGTGACCGAATGACAAAGTTGACTTCGCTACAGAGATCCTTTCGTGATGTAGACACCGGTGTCCAGCGCTCATGATCGTCGATCCGAGCAACGTTGGTGCATTTGACGAAAGCTTGAGGGGTTTCGCAACCTCGCGGACCCGCGGTTGCCACATTTTGTTCCACAAACATGATCTGATCTTGAAGACCTTGGATTTATTTTGCTGAACACGACGCGGCTCTTGCGCCATCGATCAGTATTGTGCATGACAGATCTGAAGGGTCGGTCATTGCTAAGGCAGTCGGCCCCCGAGGATTGACAGCCATGGCAGAGAAGACTTCGAAATCTACAAAGTTCCCGACAGATGTTAGCGCTTCTGTTGATGGTAGTACATGCCTTGTCTCCATCATGGCCTCGGGCCATGGAGGCACTGATAGTCCAAAACCTGCTTTGAGGCAGTGAATGGCCGACTCCGCCGTCCTGGAAACTTTTGGAATATCAGACAGTTGAGCCCAAGAAACCGGAGAGAAAGGTCATCGGACGGGGAATCTGAGGTCGAAATATGCCTGACTTCGCCTCCGATTGGTGAGACAGCAACCACTAGCTCCAAGCAACGACGTCTGCGCTTGCGCTGCGCGACCGTTGAAGTAGGCGGATTGCATCACGTCCGGAGCCTCAGGGCTGGGAAGTCATGTATGCGTTCCAAGCAACCAATAGGATAAGAGTTGCAGGTTCGTACGACTCGGAGCAGCAGCTTTTCCCGTACATCCGAACGACAATATTTTCCGTCGATGGGGATCGTCGACACATGATCTGGTGGGGTGATTAAGAAGTTGTGTCTGTGCGCTCTGTCGAGTTGCCAGATGTCGAGCGCGCGGCTGCCTCGTCCGTAAGAGTGCAATGGACAAGGTCGGGGGCCTAGGGTATAACGGCCCCCAGCTCGCACGTTCCAAGCTACTTATGGAGGCGTGACGGCCGCTTTACTTGATCCATTAAGGCATCCTCGGTTCGCTCAGGCTTGTGTTGCACAGGAGTGTAGACGAAGTCGATCATCGGCTCATGGAAGACTCTTAGCGTCAGCCCAAACGACTGGGAATGCCTTCTCGAAGGTATGCAACTGGTTGCAGCCGTTAGGAGGTTATAGTCTTTCTGATAGTACCGTATTTGCTGGAGCTCGCGGTGGTAAAGTCGTGCTTGTTGGTGGGGACACTTGATTGACTCGATCAGCACAAAGCCTAATGCCAGGTACGCAGCTGTGGCAATGTTCACCACCTCCAAGCGACCAATGAAAGTAAGATAACGACATTCCTTATGGTGGGATGTTTCAGAAGAAATGTGGAACCTGATGTACGCTGCAAGCTTCCCGCAGTATGCAGCTTGAACATGTACGAAGAGGCGTCTTTACTGGCCGCCTCCAACGCAACTAAAAGAAGCCAGAGCCGGGTGAGAGGTAAGCCTCATTTTGTTTTGTGCATATGGTACCGACAACCGGGTTCAATGTATTCAGCCCAATTTGATGGTTTCCGCGAGCGGAGATTTATGGCACCGGTCTCATGAAGCGGACTCTAGTACTCAAGTTGACTGGAGAAATGAAGATTGCCCGCGCGATCTGGTGACGACAAGAAGCCAGTCATGTCGAAGGTAGCACTGCAACTGCTTTGCCACTGCACAGACCATCGGGGAATTTCCTGAACCCCTTGATAAATCCCCACACTTCTGCGCCTCGTTCCGACTTTCCACGGCCTAGCAGACGTGCTACAAGCAAGGTTGGGGGTTATCGGTGGGGTCTTCAACGGCTGTCAGGAACTCTCCCGTGAGGTATAGTTCGAGGCTGGTCGTACCTAGCTCAGTATTCTGCGTGAGACACTGATGTCGATCTGCCTGTCCCCAAAATTTGCTGGCATTCCAATCGCCTTGCTGGTAGCTGCAACGCGTTTTCGCTGAAATCTTAAAGAATCGACTGCACGCAATGGGAGGAAACTTATTAAAGATGGGTTGTCGTAGAGTCCGCACACATCTTAGAACCTCATACTCCCGAGCGCCCATTCCCCAGACCGGGTTTTCAGATCTCATTGTGCTGCACGATTGATCTCAGTAGCCTCCAGAGACACTGTAAGGCTGTAGACTTCGGCATCTAAAGGCCCTGCTAACCCTTCCAGCAGATGTCTGCCTTCTCCTTCGACGTCCACAATGGAGCAACAATACATCCTATGAGTATGGAAAGTAAGAACCTGAACATAGCACAGTTTGACGATCAAACCTGGAGCTCCGGCGATTGTCGAGATACCTCATTCGACTACTCATACGCCTCCTCGAATTCAGATTTCTCCTGCGGGAGTCTTACAAGCGGAAGCCTGACTCCTCAGTCATCTTTATCGGCGTCCACATCCAGGAGGCAGTCATTGGTGTGCTCTGCCACGAAGCCAACGTCGAACTTTGATACCCAGGGCCAGATTAAGGGCTTTCGGACACCTAGGACGCCGTCGAAATTAGATGATCAGTACTCAGCCATGCAAGGCCTAACGAACAGTGGCTACAGCTTTACCCCGTCCATCGCATCTCCATCCTCGCAAGAGCTAGAGAACATGTTCATCATGGATAACGAGGATGCAACCTTCTCGAACAGGCTACAGAACTCGTTAACTTTCGGTTCATGCAGCGACTCGCAGGCCTGTTCCTCCAGCCTTGGACAGGATGCGAAGTCATGGGGTCCAAACTATTCAACCAATCAGCTCTCCACTACCCTAGATATTGACAGGGCTTTCGCTTACCAAGGATTACCTACCGAGCCCATATATCCCCACAGGCACAATACCCTCCCTACACCACAGACCGTGATGCCGTCGCAAACGACCTACCAGATACCCCAATCTGCGTGTATAGTACCGCAAACACCTCCTCGGATTCTTGGAGACGCTTTTGTTTCTCCTTCCAAGAGGTCGTTCGAGGGCTCGCCCATGGATGAGCTCGACAGCATACTAGAGCCATCGGAGGACCTATCCCTTTATGCAAGCCCATCAGACACCGGGCAAGACTCAATCTTGCAAAGCCTTGGGCTTCAACATCCTTTAAAAAGGTCCGAGTATAGGGACGACGAATCGACCCTTGTAAGTCAATCGACAAATGAGAGTCCAGTCTCAGACTCACCGTCCTTGTATAAAAAAACAAGAGGATCAGCGGAGTCTGGCCGAAAACGAGCGCAGAGGCACTTACCTTATGCTATCAAGAAGGAAGCGGCGTCAAAGCACGCCTGTCATTTATGCAAACAGCGACAATTCAAGCGACCCGAACATCTGAATCGGCACCTTAATTCTGTTCACGGTGATGAGAAAGACAAAGTTCCGTGCATAATTAAGGACTGCAAGGCGGCGATCCTCAATCGGCGAGATAATTTGGATGCGCATTATAGAAATACGCATATGTATGGTCCTCATGAAATAAAAGGGAAAAAAAATAAATGGCTGTCAGAAGAAGAAGCAAAGGAACTTGGTCTCGGGGAGCTAGATCCTCGGAATCCTGAAAACCGTCCTAAATTGCGATCGAAGTCGAAAAAGTAGGCACTGGTGTTGATGAGTTCATTTCGGATAATGTTACAGTAGTCTTGGAGGGTGTTATTTTGAGGATTCAAGAACTGGATTCCCTTGTCGGCGAAGGGTTGACGAGTCTCGTATATGTTGGCCTGGTTAGAGCAATGTGCGAAATAATGAGCTTAGACTAGAACAGCGGTAGCTCTACTTGAGAAGCAACAGCAGAATGCCTTCTTGACAGATTTAATGGTTTTTTCCACACTTTTGGAACCGTGGTGACCACCTGATTCGCGTATCTGCTGCCCAAGCCCTGGCTGGTATACCATCGCACGATTACCAGGCTCAGGTTCTTGGGTTGTTCTGCCTTCCTAAGCCGGCCCAACCTGTAAGCATCACTAAACAGTCCTGGATCGTCAAGGCTTACCCGACGTAAAGCTGGCGCAAGTGTCGAGGCAGCCACGCTAGCAGTGTCACTACCCACGACCGTGTTGTTGTCCGACGACATGATTACTGTGCGAGTCTGACGGATATAGAGCGGTACGTATGCAGCTTGCTTCCGGGACTGCCAACTGTTAGTTTACCTTGTGAGAAACTGAGTTTTACCGACCGCGTCTGGCTCGTTTGGGTCGGAGCCGATGAAGAGATTCTGGTCGATCTGCTCAATTTGCTCTACAACACTCTGTCTGCCGAGAGAGCTTGATCGTGGGAAATGTACGGAGAGTGAAAATGATCTGTGTAGCTCGTTTTGGGTAATGCCACCGTGTCTACCCAGAAATCCAGGTAACGGCTTCCTTGATATTGTGAAGCCGCTCTTTTATCATTAGAAATGATGCAAGACTTGAGGAATGCTACCTACTTTGCTTTTGATCGATCGTACCGATGCAGGCCTGGAGGACACAGATGTGTGTCTTGCTAATGATCGAGGCTCTGTAAGTATCTCTGACTCTTCCAGAATCGCGCTTTCTTCTCGAGCCTGATCTGTAGGGGATGCGAGGGTATCTACCACACAGGTAGGTGGCGGTCTGGAGGGTTCTTGTAGAGGTGTTTGTTGATGGTTGGAGGATGACGGTTGTGTGGCTCTTTTGGTGGATGAGTCCACTTCCATTTTAGCTAATTGCACAGCCAACTTGGCTGGACCGTCAATTTTAGTATTGAGGAAGCAGTCTCATTCCAACAGTTGTAGACTACACGAAGCTCTTCTGTCTTCTATATCTCTATTACTTTCTCCTTACCATCAACTGTATCCCATTAAGCAAAACTCTCAAGGCGATAGCCAGAGAGCCAACCTCTGATGACCTTGTATGGAAAGAAAACTGCACCAGCACCGTTTTTAGCAATTAAACTTAATGCTTGATGACAAGTTGGAGAGACCTTCGATCTTAGACCAGGACTCTCATCCCTATGTTCTTCAGAAACCGGCTGCTGCTGCTAAGCTAGATTGTGCAAGCCGAGGAGGCTGGCAATGTAGTGATTCTCCAAGATCCGACTCATCTCTCTATCAGGCTATGTCCATTCTTTTGCGCCTTAAATAGCGTTCAAGTTTTCAAAAATGGGTTTTCCCTGCTGAATCCCCCAAGAAAGAAAGGGTAGTGCTAGTGATAGGAATAGAAGGTTCTATTGCTCAAGATGGAGTACCGAGCTCCGAGGTGTAATTACGATAAGGGATGAAACGAGTTTACATACCGGATACACAATTCCTATCGATATGATAGGGAGAGAAGTTATTCTGAATTTGACTCGAGCGGGCAGTGGCTAGCTCGATCTGTTAGAAAGAGGAAAGAGCATCGCCAACGAGATAAGTAAAAAAGAGGAAAGAGCAAAACGCTCAATGGCCCGAGCAACTTTGAAGCCTGAGCCGCCGTTCTATTGCTGCACGAGTGTCCTGGAGATCAGCAGCGACATATACCTTACCGAGCAACTACTGCTGTTCGTTCGGATAGCCTTTATAGGCCACAGGGTATGGTGAGAGTCCTATTAGATGGAATACCTAGGTTGCTCGATCGCACGAGCTCTATGGCTACAGTGACATGTTCAATCTGTCAAGTCAACACGTTGTGTACATATACATTGACATCCTGCACAAACAAAAGTCAATCACTCACCAGGATCCAGTACCCCACGTCGGACTGTGTCTCTAGTGTATAAGGAGCTCCAGCTAGTCGCCATAGCCGATTAGAAGGAAGCCTTTTCTCTTATGGTGTAGAAGTGGGAATGCCTTTCGACATGCGATCTCTGCTCTTTGGGGTCTGCAGGAGCCACCAAGATAGTCTCTACATGAAGCTCACACATATTTAGAGACTAAGATGTCAAACTACCACCAGCCGCAGGTCTGAAAAGGATACCTGGCAGATTTGGAAGATCTGAGGTCAACATATCACTGAAACGTTTGATCGACGTTACTTTTCACGAATGTTTCCTATTTCCGTTTCCTATCTCCGGAGGCTCACAATATCAAGTAAGATATTACGTACTACGTACCTACCTGTAGGGTACTTATAAAGGCCAACTTCTTTGGATCTGTCTGGGAAGTTTAAAGTCCGATGAGAAGCTACCGATTGTTTGATACACCAAGAACCATCGTGCCTTCTAGCTTGTAGTGTCTTGTCTTACCATCTAGAGTTAACGATCAACAGTACCGTAAAAAGCAGTACATCAATGCCACTCATTGTTGTAGTAATACTCGACTCCTAGTGCACTATTCGATGTCCCCTGTACTCGCTATTTCCAAGTGTATCAGAAGACATATCTAATCCACCTTCATCGAAAGTTCAGGAGTGTTTTCCTACGCATCCCTAGGCCGGTGGGATCAAGGTGCTGCTGGGAAGATACTTGGGTTAACACTTATAAAGTTGTGAGCGGTGAACCAAGCTTGAGTACTACAGAGTGTAAGCACCTAGATCTAGTCGTTCGATATGAACCACGGAAAGCCACGGGTGTTGTAGGTTGTAGCCCCAGCATTAAGCAGAGGTGCTGTCAAGAAGGCAGCGACCGATCCCAGGCTTTGACGCCCAGAGATTTCGATCTATCCTTTGAACAAGAGGGTATACAACAGCGCCAGTATTCTCGACCCTAGAAAGCTCACAGACTGGGAGATCCTGATCTAAGTCTTTTCCAGGGAAGTCCGAGGGGCACTACCAGCTAGACTTGACGAGTCTTGCGAGAAGATGTGTCGTAGACAGAGGGAGACGGCTCAGCAATGAAGCCGGATGGTGACGTGAGATCCGTTTTCTCTTGCCATGACTTGCGTCTGTCTCGAAGAACGTCATGATCAAACATTTCTGGGGGTGGATCCAGTTGACAATGCTTTCTTGGGCCAATACGATTGTGAACCTGTATGGCTACTTTCTTCTTCCCTCTCTTAGTACATCGTCCCTTGCCTGCTCGGACCTTCCCAAGAAATCCATCCTATCCAAATAGCTCCCCTTTGCTTTATCGGCCATATCAAGCTCATCTTTGAGCTTCTCTTTATCTACGTATCCCGCCCAGTCCAGTTTGCTCTTCTCCACAGTGTTCAACTTTTGCCCTTGCGCCAACTTCCTCTGCACAGCACTCATCCCAGCGGTATTCACTGCAGTGGGGGCAAGATGAGATTTAATTGAGGCCGTCGTTTGGAGAAGAGAGGTAGGCGCAGGGTTGGGGTCATCGAAGCGTGAAGGCCGCCTGAGGGGACGACGTACTCGTGGAGCCGCGCTCGAAGTATCCGGAGTAGGAGATTTGGGAACATTTTCGGGTTTCGAAGAGAGGTAGAGGCGGGCTTCGGCAGACTCGCGCGGGACAAGCTTTTCTTCTGTAGTAGTCTCGCCAGCAAAGTTGTAAGTTCGTTTGATAGTTATCATGTCAGCGGACACATCGGGTGGGGGCGCCACATTTGGGGAAGCTTCGTCGGCTGCCGATGATTTTTTGCCATATTCATGCTCATCCGGGGCAGGAGGTGGAGGTGCGATGGGTTCTGTAGGAGCAGTAGCTAGGCGTTGCCAGAGGTCGTCTACGTCGACAGTAGCAGCCTCGAAGGTTCCGAGTGATTTCGTCTTGGTCTCTCTAGTCAGCCGCGACGCACGAATCAGTAACCAGGTTTTAGTGCAGTATTCATTGATAGGATAGAGGTGACACACCGCTCCGCCCTTCCCTCCCTTCTTCTTCTCAACCTGACCCCAACACCTTCCTCCGCCTCATATCCCTCTTCGTCCTCATCTCCAAGCTCACCTGCGCCTTGCCAGTCTCTGGCTTTAACCCTATGATTCTTCTTGTGTTTCCTTTTCCTCTTCCGTTTGCCGGACTCCACAATGCCTTCGTCGCCTGACGCTAATGCTTCTTCAGCATGGCCATTATCGCCTTTTGGTTTCGGGCGTAAGGCAGATGGTTCTGAGGAAGACGATTCGTAGTCTGAGCCATATGAGTCGGAGGTAGCAAAGTCGCTGTCGTCAGTGTCAGAGCCTGATGCATTGGGATCGAGGGTTGGAACGAGGGCCGCCATTGCATGGGGGACGGCGAAGGTATGGGATAATAATGGGAGTTGCTCTCGCAATGATCCAACGCTCATAGCCTAGAATCAGTCGAGCTTGCAACGATTCATGATGTTCGCATCACTACGGTGATGTGTGCGAATTCGAACACTTGAACGTGGATATCCGTCCTTGGCATTACAGAGCTATTCCGAACGCGTCAAAACATCACCAGCTCGGGTTGTGAAATACCAGATCTCAATGGTACCACAAAGCAAACATGATTCAAACTTTTTAAAGCATAAGGATTTATTATTCCATTATCAAAGGACTATCGCATCCTATGGGTCGCCATAATACATTACTCATACAAGCTAACCGGCCAGCCTGCAGCTTCAATGTCCATGCTTCCAATCCCGAGTTATCTGCAGCTCGTATATAGCTTCATGCTGCTGTGAAGCAACATACTAGTCCGTACTACTACGTTCTAGACAGCAATCGCATGTCCTTTTTCATTCCCCTCCTTCCTTATCCTTGCTTCGATCCACCAGCCCCAGGCACTGATACCCACACCTAGGACTTCGGCTATTATCAAGAAAATTACCAAGTCCGAGCCAACAGTAGTCTGAGTACAGATCTTGACGAAGTTCATCGGGGCAATGTCTTCATAGCTAGACCATTTACAAGTCCAGGACATGAGAGATCCGGTATCGATGCTGTCGGCTAGATGAGACGTGATGCTGGAAGCGAAAACGGTTGTGAAGATTGTGGTGAAGAGGGCCAGGAAGGCTAAGAGAGTGGAAATAATGTTAAGGAGTCGGAGCTTAGGCCTGGGCTGGCTTGAGTCAGTATCAACACTCAGTAATAGGCAAGGGCGGGCAGCTTACAGTGGGAGCGAGAGCGGCGATTAAGTATATTAGACTAAAGGATGTGACAATGACTCCGCATGCTAGTATAGTGTGTGTAGGACGGAGATCGACGGTTGAGGGCCATAATGGAAGGAGGTATTGAGAGTCCAGGCGAGTGGAGGAGTATGATTGAAGAGAGCTTCCTATACAGCCTATGATGACGACCCCAACAATAAATGTAACAGCAGAAAGGGCAATGCGGGCCCACTGGAGATAACCAGCAAGCTTCTGGTTTCTCTCCGCGTATAGATCATTAGGAGAGTATGGGGGAGGTTCAAAGCTTGCGGTTTGGCGGAAGGATGAGAATCGAAAGATTGATAAATGTGGTTTTTTTGGTGCCTGCTCAGCAGAGGTTGGGGGAGGATCGAAAGACATTATGATAATTGAAGGGGGCGACGAAGACGTTATACCAGCGTCGGTCAATTAAAGTGATGGAATGACTTCCAAACAAGAATGATACTGAGGCATTGAAACAGACACGAGAGTGTAGAGCCATATATGGAAGATGCAATTTCATGATAGTCGTCCGAAACTAAATATATCGGGAGCTCTGCCGTCTTCCATCCAACCATCGATCGTTCTACAAGTTCAGTATGCAAGGCGCCATGCCATTGTGCATGCGAATTGTCCTAAATATGCAGATGATTAGACGCCTGGACCAGACAGGCAATCTTCCGTGATGGCGTCGAATCAGCGATGATCGAAGGAAGTAGAAGGTTAATGACAGTGGTCGTAGGCGCGCGCAATCTTAACGGTTGGTGCAGCGTCGACAGGGTCCTGGCTATGTGCACTATGAGAATTGCCGTCATATGTACAGTATCCGTACAGGTGGGTATAGAATTAGTTCATTGGCTCGACAGTAGATCGGTGATTGCCCCTGACGGCGGCTAGAGTGTCGATGTTGAAGCGACAGCGAGAGATGAGAGGTGGCGGACATCCGAGGCCTTGGCATTCTATATTTGCTCCTCAGGACCCCCTGTCTGTAATCCATTAAGCGCCTGAGTCGACAGCAACGTCGCTCGGCTCTCCAGCTAGAGTTTGTTCATCCTTCATTATTGAAGGGATAGCAACTGAACTCAGGGCATCCTTGGAGCTGTGTTATCGTGAACGGCTCCGCTACCGTGCAGGAGCAAATGAGGGGAAGTCAGACATCTCGATACACCATTGGGGGCTTGATGTCTCACTCGTGCTGACACCGCCAGCAAAATGGTACCATCGCTGGCTGCTTGCCGTCAGTCGAGAAGTTGAGAGCCATCGATGGCGGGGGCCTCTCCGGCCTTTAGCCCGTTTCGATGTCCTTCATACTTACCAATTGGTTCCATTTTATGATTTTTAGATCGCATCCAGCTCGTTTTTGAGCGCCCATGCTCCCGTATCACCTTCCATAGTGGTAAAGTTACTCTAGGGACTTTCCATCATGGGGAAGGTTTCTGCAGATCTCTGGCGAGCAGTATACAAAAACCCAAAGGTATTCACGCTTTTCAAACCCTCGGTAGAGTCATCAATCCATTGTCTGAAATCAAATGTCAAGATCTATGAGCCTTCGATCCTGTTCGAAACTCATGGCAGATATCTAAGTTCCTGCCGTCTCCAGGATGCTGAACCAGGATGCAGAACTTGCAGAATAATCAAGTCCTCGGCTTCTATGAGATGATAAGAAACTGATGGTGTCAAATGACCCGTTCGGGGGTCGCACAGCGGTGGTGGTATGGCACTAGCCACTCTCTTCTAGATTCAGCGTTTCTTTGGTAGCTGATTATGAATCCACATTTCCCACAGTCGTACTTTTTCATGGAAGGAATTGCGATGATTCGATGGGCTGATACCTTGGCAAGGCGAGTGGCTGTGTAATATTCATGGTAATGCCCATATCAATAAGTATCATAGGTTAGTGTAAAGTCCGTAGATGGGGCGTCAAGCGCCACCGTACGAGAAGTGGCTCAACGGCTTTCTGGGCTTCACATGAATTAAGTTCCAGAAAGAACTATTGGCCAGCAGAGTTCTCTAGGCCGGGCTCCGCTCCGCCTTGTGAGCTGTGAAGTGAGATATCTCGAGGGTCCCACAGCCAGCGAGCTTCGTTGGAGCCTTGCAGTCCATGGCCAAAGCCTTAAATACGTCTCTTATTACTTTGAGGCCAGACTGATAAATTCTTAATTAGTTGCAAAAACAGGGTTGCAAACTTACACTGCGTTATCTACTGCTACCCTACTGCGACTGATAGACTATGGCCAACCGCTTGAGTGCCGCTGCAGCTGAAGACTACCGAGGCCGATATGATCGTGCCAAACAGGCAGATGCAGAGAAGGACGCCCTGATCAGGGTGAGCACTCCCCTTAACTTTAACGAGATGGACCACAATCATCTCATCTGTCATCGTAGGAAATGGTTGAAGAGCTCGAGGCTCTTCGACCCGTTGAACGTCAAATGTCTTATGATCTCGAGACCGAGAAAAACGAACGTCGTCGCCTTCAGCAGAGAGTAGAGGAGCTCGATCGTAACTTAGCATCCGCGGCGGTAAAGGGTGCAATCACGCTTTGCAGATCGATTGTATGGCTGATCCTTGATGTAGAATCGACGTTCCTTTGTCGTTGCCTTGATAGATGCAGATGCGGATGCATACACAGTGAGATAAACAAAAACTCGATGTAATGTGACCAGCTGACCTCATTACAGTTTCGGAGACGACTCCTCGATAGAGATGATCAAGGCGGAAAGGAAGCAGCAGATGAGATTGCTTTTCGTGTCAGGTCGGAAATGCAGATCTTAGGTTTCGACGTCGACAATACCGACATACTTGTGCGGGCGTACGCCAACATCAAAGGGCTCGGTAGAGCTTTACGTAGGAGTGGCAAAATGCGCGAAAATGCCGACTTGGCTTCGTTCGCGCGCGGCTTCACACAACGTCAGGGTCTTTTCGATTTTGTCGATGTTGGTTCTGGGAAGGAGGAGGCCGATGAGAAGATTCGTGGTAAGTCTTCCTTGCAAGAAAACTAACAATAACGTCTTTCTCCCTGCAAGACGGAGAAAAGCGCTACAGAAGAGCAGAATGAGCACTCAAATTAATATTCTAGCTGTCCCAACTTCCCAAGTCGGCTGATCACCTCTAGAGTCCCTCCGGTTTTATGCAAGCAATGTGCAGTGTAAGCACCTGTTCCTAGGCATTTGTCATGACACTGGTTATGCACCCTTCCTCAATCGTTTCGCTGCGGATCCATCTACTCGCAAGCGTATTACACTTCTTCGAAGTGGCCGTGTTGCTCCCAGTCTCGCTGCCCTAGGCTTTAGGGTGAGCACCGCTCTTGAGTCTATCTTCGTTGCGGCGAACATACCTTCAACGCCAATTGCTGAGTGAGTAGCTCTAAGAGACGGGTTTTTCCCTACCTATTTCGACCATATTGAAAGCTGACTTCGATGCGTTTAGGCCAACGTCTACTACCTCGGTCCCAGGCCCACCATTTTCGAACCTTGCGATCAAGTCCGAGCGACTAGGTCCAGTCATTCGCGATGAGAGTGGGCGGCGTATTGACAAGCCACTGCACATTGACTCAAGTGCGCCTTATGTCCAGGTCCTAAGAAATACCAACCTCTGCATGTGGTATTATTTGCGGGGCGAGTGTTCTGGCTGTGAACGGGTCCACACTGTCAAACCCTTGAACCCACGCGAATACGATTGTTTGTGGTTTGTTGCTCGCGAACGGCCCTGCTTCAAGGTGCGAAAGGGTAAGGACTGCGATGATGCAAAGTGCATTTATGGTCATGAACAGTCGTAGAATGGATGAGGCATGTATCAGGCTTTCGACAGGAAGGCCTGTGGTGTCAGTGAGATTACCTTCGGTCATCATCAGTCCGTCTCTGTGGTTAGGAGGCCATGATAGTCAGTATCTATTTCTTGAAGGACGGCTAGGCGTGCAGGCTTGTGGGAAATGTGGAGGCTATATTTCTTAGGCGAGTTAGCGAGTTCCTCCAAAATATATGCAGTATATTACCTGGAGATAATACCGCTCTCGACTACATCAGAGAGAAATGGCGGCAAGCTAGTGGTTTCAAACCTCACTCATCTGAGGCAAGGAAAGATTCCTAAATTCGGTTACAATTCGCGGATCATCGATTGGGCACTGTGAGAGCTTTGATCTACGCTACATCACAAAGTACGTAGCCTTGACGGAAACGAACACTACTGGGACTATCTTTTCATAAAGCCTACGCAAATCCACGAGCTGACAAGACAAACCGCCATGGTACAATCTCCATCTTGCCATACAGCATAAGTGAGCTATCTTTCCTGATACGCAATTCTATGCTTTTACGCTCATGCGGGTCTGACCAACTGAGCTGGAATTCTCCGATGCATATAACCCAGTAAAAGCTACTCCAGATTCATGTTCAGATACCTCCACAAATCTTCGCTCTATACGCTTGGACGGGGACTTCAGGGTGGATGTCAAAACACATCTTGCAAGGACAATCCAACGTTGTGGGACGCATATTGCACACTTCCTCACGCGTAATGAGTAGAAGGCGATCTATCTCGGTGTACGTCGATAGTCTATGCCCATCGTTATAATCGCAGTCGACATAACACTCTCCCTTACCACAGTACCTTGTGTCGAGTCGGCCTTGCAGTTATGTAGCATGCGTTCGCTAAACATTGAACATTTATCCCATAGCCTACTACCAACCGGTACGAGTTTTGAGCATATACTCTAACAGACCTGCGAACACCCGACTCGAGACGGAACCAAAGAAGATGTCTTTTTCATGTCGTTCTCATATGTCTTGTCCCAAATACGGGTACGCGTATTATTACAACGAGTATGTTAGTGGCGATTGCATGAAGGGTAAAATCGCGCCACACCAGATCATGGGATGCATACCAATTACACAGCATGGGCCGTGTCTGTTTGCTTCGAAGCAGGACTGGGTCGTTGGGTAATATGTTGACTGGAACTTCTACCGGCCTACCTGTACTTCTGTCTTCACAACGGAATTTGCGTCCTAGTAGCCCAAAAGTCTGGAGTATTGGGGCATTGATATTGGCTATGGGATGATCACCAGGGGCTTGAGGCAGGATTTTCGCCAAGGTCTGATTAGGGAACGTGAGGGTGCGCTCTACTCCAGCATCAGTATAGAATCTCGAGATTAGCCTTTCAGTTGCAAGCAAAATTACTGCTCGCAGACTGCTATCACAATTGGCGCTCCCAGCCAACAGATTTAGCGCATATATACGAGCCCTTTAGAGCTTGTATACGGTAACAATCTGAATATTCAACCTGCTATTTTGGCAACTACTCCATGGTGATGTACATAAGCAGAACCATTGGGGAAATCTCTCCCCTCTGTATCCCCAGTGATAGGACAGAAGTCAGGCCAGCTTAACAGCCTACGTGCTGAAAGTTGCCTTGCTATAACTCGAAGCATGATGTATAACTAAAATTGAATTACTGCGAGTGATGGGACCCTACCTTTCTTCGAACTATTGTCGAGTCAGTCATAACGAGTTCAAAGGGATGATTTCGCCGCATCATAGCTCATCTGGTGGGGAGATCGGCTGCTAAAAGTCCCCTTGATATGTTCTCCCAGGGTGCGTTTCACACGTTTTCCCAAATACTCCAGACAGAGCACGGCACAAACCGCTTGTTGCTGCCATGGCTTCACACTGCTTCAAACCCGTCCTTGGCCTCGACATATAGAATACCTATAGCTCCAATATTTCGCCTTTCATCAGCATTGGCTCGCAACAACAAAAACAACAAAACCAGGAACAACATTTTGAAAAGTGCTGATTTCCCTAGGACGAGGAACATCGCTTACAATGGAGGCCCCGAGTTTTAATGCGGTCCTGACCCACGATTATCACAGGTCTGGCAGTTTAATGGTTGATTTCTTTCAGTGGAGTTCAGAGGAAGGGAGAAACCACGGCTGAACTCCACCAAGAAACTTGATATTGCGTGGCTTGGCCTGGCGTAAAATCTAAGCGATAATATAGGCCTTCTCGCATGAGATGCTCGATACGCTCTAGGTAGAAGACACAACCCATATATCATTAAAGAAAGCGGAGTGGAATTCTTGGCTCAGTCGGGGCATCTCATTTTTTAGCCAAGCTACTGCGAACCCAGGGAAAAAAACTGGAGAATGAAAAGCAACTTTGGGAAAACAGCAACTGATCAACACTTCCTCGAAAGGTGGCTTTGAGGCAGAAGTGATTTCGATAATCAGAATGAGACACGGCATACTCCGTCTCTCGATCGAGCTGGTAGGAGATCTATCATGCCGTCTTCGCAACTGTAGGCCATAGGATCGGAGAGTGCTTCAGAGTTGATGA
Organism: Physcia stellaris; assembly: GCA_018902385.1. Lineage (NCBI taxonomy): Eukaryota > Fungi > Ascomycota > Lecanoromycetes > Caliciales > Physciaceae > Physcia > Physcia stellaris. The sequence continues at coordinate 118,349 of JABSSW010000020.1, read as the reverse complement.
AGTACCGAAGACTCGGAGCCCATTCTTGGATTATTGGAGAGATACCGAAGATGAACCTGCCATGGGCCCACGCAGAACAAATCAACCACATGACCAAAGTAGAGAGGTTTGGAGGATCTGTGGTATTAATGGTATCTGAAGTTGGAGATTTAATGTCTCGGAAATCCTGTTTGTTCGCACATCATTGCCGTCACGGAGTCGCAAATGATCCCAAATTCGAGAAATCGTAACTGTTGCAGGGGAGTAACAAGAAACTGGTAATTGGTCAATAAGCGAGTTGCACGTGACTAGCCTTATATGCTTGGCATTCGGCCTTTTACAAAATCGCCTGTAACATTTTTCTAGATAGTCATAATTCACACATTTTACAATCAAAAGCACTGCACTCGATATATGATTTTATTGAATCTCGATTCTGACTTTCTGTCATTGTGTTAATTATTTTCTTTTTTGATGCTCATTCTCGAAAAAACGATTGACAATAAAAATCGTCGTTGATCGTTCACTGTGCATTTTTTGAAAACAGCAAAATCGAATCATTTACTACGCAACAATTAAATTACGAATGATTTATTTTTTCGAACGACGAAATTCTTTATATTATTATTATTAAACGACGAAATTTCAACTTCATGCGATTTATAATTGACGAATAATTTTAGTTATCACGTTGTACTTTTTGCTTTCGATTTCGAACATATTCGATTTGTTAATTTCGCAATATTTTTTCGAAATAACATTTTTTGCACGTTTGCAAGCAAAACTTCAGACATATTTCTATATCGATTGTTTGAATTTTCAATACGAATATTGAGAAAAAGCGATTACGAAAAATTGTTATTATTGAACAAAATAAATTTTTGAAACGATTCAATCAAAACGCACATTTATTAACGATATCGATATTCGTGCAATCATTTTTATCGTTTCAAAACGTCATTACTCGATACTCGATCGTGAATACATCGTTCATGATACATAATTAACGAACAGAACGTGTATTTTTGTCAAAATGTCAATCGATTTGTAATTCATTTCGTCGCAATGATTTCGACATTTTGTTTCAAATCTCGACGTAAATAATTGTTTCAAAATTCGACTTCGATAAAATAGTTTGTTCATTCATTTGATTGAAATCGTTTTTACATTAATCGATATCAACAACATGTTTCGTTTTTTCGATGAAATCGCTGAAAACGATCGTCAATTTCTCGACAATTTGCAACATAAAATACGATCGAATCTATTTTCTCAAAATTGAATTGAAATTGTATGAACTCAATTTATCGATCAGACATTCGAATGAATCAACAACAAAAAAGAAATAATGATCATGTTTGACAAAAAAACATTTGACGAAATCGACAAAAAAAAATTCGTTCAATTGATTTGCGAAAAATATTCGATTGTCAAGAAATTTGTTATCAAAAAGTTTGTTGTATTTTGCGAACAATATGTTGTCAAGAAATTTATTGTCGAAAAATTTGTTATATTCAAATACGAATTATTGCACAATTTTCGCATCATGCAACAAAAAAATGAAATTATTAAAAAATATTATCAACGCATCAAGAATTTTTTTTTTGTTGAGTTTGATTACAAGAATAATACGAAAAATATTATGTTAATTGACGACGAAACAAATTGATTGTTTATTGTTATCGAATGTTGAATTCGAAAATTCAACAACAAAAATTTTGTTATATATTTGTTCAACAAACTCATGTTTAATTTGCACGATGTTTGTATCATTGCAAAACGAAAATTTCGACAAAAAAAAAACGAAAACGTCAAAAAAAATATCAATTGATTTTGCAACAACAACAATTTCAAAATATCGTTGATCGTGATGTTGCTCGAAATCAGAAATTTTACGAGTTTTTGCATATTTTGAAACAAATACGATTTGAAATATCGAAAATCAATACAACTGTGAATATCACGAATATCGAGATTTTCGCAAAATTTATTATTTCAAAATCGATCAAATGAATAATCACATTTACAAATTTGCAAAAATCATCATTCGAAATCTGTTTTGTTGTCAACGAGTTTTCGCTCATTTTGAAAAAAATGTCATGCGATTTATTGAAAATCAATGTAATCGTGAATGTCAACATCGAATCAATCGATGAGATTTTTGTTTTTGAATTTGACAAATGAATTGTCGTCGTTGCAAAAAAGAAAATTTTTGATCATATTATTACATTTAACGAAATTTCGAAAAATTCGTTCGCATTCGATATCGAATCAATTTCGAATATCTCATTTGACTGAAATCGTTGTTACATTATTGATATGAAAATTTTGAATCAAAAAATTTTTGTTTTGATTGTCACGTATGACGCATTTTCGAAAAACTCGTTCGCATTATTTTTCGAGAATTTGAAAATTTCGATCGCAATGAATATGTCATTTCTCAAACATTTCATGAACATGAATGATTTTGTTATTGAGACTTTTGATTTTGATATTGCAATGAATGCATTTTCGAAAAATTCGTCGATACAACATATCGAAAATTCAAAAACATTGAAAAAAATTCGATTTACATTTACGAATTTTTTGCATTTTTTGCATTTGATTTCAACATTGATATCGATTTCGAAATCTATATTATGAATATCGAAATAATTATACAATTTTTGTTGCATCGTTTAAATCGTTTCGTGATTTCGCATTGCGTCACAATTCATTTGATTGAAATCGTTGTTGCATTAATTTTATTGATTTTCGCATATTTTCGATTTTTGTTTGTATTTTTGTTTCGACTGTCATTGTTATCATTTCGAATGTCGTTTTTATCATTTCGAATGTCACTTTTATTGAAATCGAGAATATCGATTTTTATGAAAGAAAACAATTTTTGTGCTTTTTTGTTGACGATATTTTTATCGTTGTTGATTTTGTTATGAATATCGATGCGTTCATTTTGATCGTTGATTTGATCAAAATTACGAAAAACTTTGTTTGAATATCATTTTCGAATTTTGTTGAAAATTTGACGTCGAAATCGAAACATAAAAAATTATCAAAAATGAAAATAAAACAATTATAAAAATCGAAACATATCGAATCAAAAAATAGAATCGTTGTTGAAATATTCATCAAATTCGCATACAAAATCGCTTTGTTTTTCGACATTTGACAACGATTAAAATTTTTGAAATAATTGCAAAATACGCATGCAAAATGATCAAATTCTCGAACACATCAATAAAATTCAATACATTTGAAATATTTGTCAAATTTGCATATAAAATCGTTCTGTTCTCTGACATTCAACAACGATTACAACGTTAAAATAATTGCAAAATGTGCATGCAAATTGATCATTTTTTCGAACACGTCAACAATCGTCAATATATTTGAAATATTTGTTGTTTTCGCATACAAAATGATTTCGTTTTTCGACAATGCGCAAAATTTCGAAACGTGCAAATTCGAAATTTTCGAATCAACATACGATTTCGACATTTCGAATTTGCAAAACAATCAATTGATATCATGCAATTGCGACGAAAATAAAGCTTTATTTTTATGAATTCTCGACATTTTTCGATATTTGTTTTACGAATTTTCTTTTTTTCGACGTACAACGTGATTCATTCGATTTGATTTTCGATGTCAATATTGCGATGCGTTAGAAAATCTATGTTGTCTGATTGAAAATGATTAAAAAAATGACGTTGAGAGCAACGTTTTGCTATGAAAAAAAACTGTTACAAAAAAATAACAAGAAATTGATAATTGATCAATAAACGAATTGCACGTGACTAGTTTTATATGTTTGACATTCGATCTTTTACAAAATCGTTTGTAACATTTTTTTAAATAGTCATAATTCACACATTTTACAATCAGAAGCACTGCACTCGATATATGATTCTATTGAGTCTCGATTCTGACTTTCTGCCACTGTGCTAATTATCCTCTTTTCTGTAACTGCTGCGGCACATTACTGTATCGGAGCTAGCGTGCCAAGCAAGTCTTGGCGAATTCCGCGACCTCGGCGTAAACATCCGAATAAATGTCAATTGATCGCATTCAAACGCCTATGTCATGAAGCACAGACGCGACGATGACTTCTACAAATCGCGAATACGATGAGCTTCTGACTGAGCACTTCCGCTACACTCCTTTGGTATTTCATCATTGTCTTCAACTCCAAGTGGCATACATAGCTAACGCGCCCAGTCACTCATCGACGACATAATCAACGCCGTAAATACCATCATCTACCGAGCCATTGAAGCCGTTGAGATTGGCCTTCTGAATCTTCCACCGCAGCAATTGGGTTTCCCGAAAGCGGCGCCCCCTTCAACAGGTATACCGAATGGAAAGGCGACGCAGACCCAGAACCTGCAGCAAGATGAGATCGAGAACGGTTGTCACCAGCTCGAGACTCTGCTCGTGGACTCGGCGGATAAGACATTCGACAAATTTGAGATATATACACTGAGGAATATATTGACGGTGGAAGAAGGGCTGGCGCCGTGGATGCGACTGAGCCATTATGAGGTGCGTTGCTCATCAGCCTGGCGTGACATCCGACAACGACGTCGCGAGTTGAGGCTGTCCCTAACAATTTCAAATGCAGCCAGACTAATTGAATGAAACAATGCATAGGGTCTCCCCCTTCCACTACCCGAAACAGCGGCAACTCCGGAATCCACACTAGCTCTACGGCGCAAAGTCCAAGAAACCCGAAAACTCAACCACGCCCTCCGCACGCAACACCACCGCAACGCGCAGCTGATTTCCCATCTCACCGCTCTCCTCTCCCCACCCTCATCCTCCACTACCTCCAAACCTACGGCTTTACCTACCAAATGCGACCGGCCCAACCTCTCGTTCCTTACCGCTCATTCCTCCTCCTCCTCAAATGCAACAAGGCCACTGCAGACACGCGCCCAATTCACAATCTCGCAGCTTCCCATCCTCCGGCAACACCTCGAGGCACTAAGACCAAAACTGCAAACACTACCGAATGCGATTGGGAACGTAGACTGGGACTCCAAGAGAGAGGAAAGAAGAGCCTATCTCGAAAGCAGGGTGAGGAAGGTAGTTGGAAGTGGGAGTGGTGGAGAAGAAGAGAGAATAGCAGCTATGAGAGGGGATGCCGGACGAGTGGGCTTGGAGGAGGTGAGAGCCGTGGAGGAGGTTGCGCGGGGGATGGGCCAGGAGCTGTGATAGGGATGAGGCGCGGCTTGGGGGGAATCAGCAGAACTGGCGTTGGGATAATCGGTCTAGTGAGTGGGCGGCCGTGTCCGTGGTTTCGGCGTTGGATTGCGCTGACGGCATGATACCAAATTCTGGGCGTTTACGCGGAGGGAATGTCTGGGGTTAACGAAATTTGGAACGACGAGCTACTCGTTCGTCCAATCTCGGACTGGTAACCATTCTGGATGCAATCCAAGCATCATACAAAGTCAGGTAGTGATCACGATTTTATTGAAAGTTTCTTTTGATTCTTATCTACATCCAAAGTATCATCCAACTCTAATCTCAAATCTCAAATCTCAGATCTCAGATCCATCCACCCACCCCAGAAGATTAAGTAAGATGTATCTACAAACGACACTTTTTGAACGGGGTACCCCACACTGGCCCACATCTACATCAGCAAAGCAAATCCCAAACCAGCAAACGCGCTCCATCCTACAACAGACAGTGAGGTTGCAGCACCAGTACCAGGGAAGGCGCTGCTGCCGGGGCCTGGCGCTGCTAAGCCGGTGGAGCCAGCTACCCCTGAGACGCCGGTGCCGCTTGCTGAGCCTGAGCCTGAGCCTGAGGGGCCAGAATTTGAGCCTGAGGAGCCGGAACTCGAGCCTGAAGAGGAGCCGTAAGAGGAAGAGGACGTAGAGTTGCTCGCACCACCCATCATTACGATCGGAGCCTGGGCGGCCTTAGCCTTGAAGGCGTCGATGGTTTTGCCAGTGGAGTCGGCTGGTCTGTAAGAGAGTAAGCAACGGGATACAAAGTCTAGATGAGGAAGAAGGGAGAAGACTCACGGATTGATAACCCCCACCATCCCCTTCATACAATGATTCACGGGCATCTTCTGGCTACAATAATACCAAATCGGCTTATCGTCCATAATGGGAATGGTAAAGCCCGGCATCATCTTATCGTCCTTCTTTGTCGGCATGAACCCAGACTTGAACCCCGTGACTTCGGGCATTACTTTATTGATCGGCTCACAGGGGTTTGAGAAGGCGGCCTGCACGACGGAGTGGTTCTTGGGGTAGAATTGGAATTGCACCATCGAACCAACGGGCGCGGTCATGTTATCGGGCTCGAAGGTGAGGTCGCCGTTCTTGTTGGAGACTTTCACGACGTAGACGGCTACGGAGGCGGTGGAGGTGGAGGCGGATGCGGTACCGGTTGCGGTGGGCATCTCTGAGGACATTGACATGGACATTGAGGACTGAGCGAGCCCGATGGTGGCGAGAGCGAGGGCTGAAAGGAGAGTTGGGATGTACATCTTGGCTGGCTAATTAGATTATAATGCGTCCGGCGCAAATAGTACAGGGGACTATGTGGGAATGAATGAAAGCGAACAACGTAAGGAAAGAGAACGTGGTAGACAAGAGCTGAAAGCACGAAAGACGGTGGCCAAGAGTAAAAAGGGTGGAGAGCCTGCATGGTTATCATATGCATCCTGGAGATGATGCCTGGAGAATGCGAGTCGGCTGACTGCAAAGGCATAATAGAATTTGAGTGATACGGGTTTGGGGAGTGAGCCAGGCGCGCGGCATCGATGAACTTGCCACAGCTCCAGTTTCAGCACATCGATGCCCTTGACGAATTGATCAGACGAACTAGCGTACATCAGATATATTCGCACCCTCGTGGACTGGAGCTACGAAGGCTTTGCATGTAATGCTCAACACCGTTGCCCTTCAAGGTTGCCAAATGGAAAACTATCATAGGCAGACGGCAGACTCAGAAGCGTCCGCGATACCTTTGGCATACCGTTATGTTGCTAGAAGACTGAAAGCGACTGTGCATTGACGAAGATAGTATCGTGGGCTTGGCCGGGCGCTTGGAGTTTGACGATTGGGGAGTCTGCCTGTCCCCTGTTTCAGATTGCGCAGACAAGTTCTCCAGATTTCATGCTTTCTTCAGCCTCTACAAGTCGATCATACAATGGCTGTGAAGAATCTTAATCTAGTCCGGTCGCCTCGACGATCAATGGTCGCTTGCTTGAACACCTTTGCCCGAAAAGTTAGCTCGCCCTCGTGGGCTCCAAGATCCTGGCCGGGATTCAGCGGGGAGAAAAATTCTCACATAGCCGTAATGTAGATGAACCACTCGAAGCTTGCAGTCCCACAAGCTCAGGTTTCATCGATGCCAGTGTGAGGTCTTCTGTAGCACTCCAGGGGCGTATCTCAGCAAGTGCGGTGACCCAGCAATGCGTCCGGGGCTCGCGATTTGTTGTCACGGAGCCCAGAATCAGAAGTCCAGTATCAACTGCGGAGCCAGCTTCTCCAAGTCTTCGACCTAAGATGTGTGGTTTATTAGTTCTAACAGACACGAATACTCGGTATCCTGTCCTTGACCCACCTCTAGGAATTCTCCCCCCAAGCCCCCATCGTTCGCCTCGGATCTCTCAAACGTAGCTCTTGCAATGGCCTCCCTCACAAATGTGTCCATGTATTTTCCGACCAGTCCATTTGCATCCTTGCCTATCCGTACGTTGCTGTCCTTGAAGTGGTGGTGGAGAATGCGGGTGAGGAGCTTAGGAGGTATGGTAGGCGGAGGGTCTTGTGTCGTGGACAAGGTGTCTGGCTCAGGGGACTTCTGCGTTGGAGATGAAGCAAGTTCATCGTCGGAGGAGCTGATCGAAAGAGCAGCGGCTCGTGCTGGTGCTGACTTGCGGCGTGGAGCTGCTGTCGAGGCTTTCGCTTTGGAGGCGGGGCGGGGTGGTTTGAAGGCTGGTGCTTTGCGCTTTTGCGCGGGCTTCGAAGGCTCGGGCATGATCGATTTGCTTCACTATGATCAAGAAAACGAACTGTAAGTTGCAATGGGAAAGACGAGCTACAGCAAGGAGGATGAAGGATTTGAATGCTGATGTGTGCACTCTTTGATTCACCGCGGGCCTGACACGAGCTCGCAAACTCACCCAGAAGATCCCCAGTTTAAAAATTACCGCTCTGAAATTCGATCTTCGCACATCCAAAATTCCAAGGCAGGCTTCAAGCAAGCAATCGCACAAGTTAGTCACATTCCATTGGTCTTTGATGCTCGCACAAGTCTTGGAGAGATCATATGCCTATGCTATGCAATCCAGCTTCATTATTGTACAATTCCATGCCCCCAGATCTCATGCCTAGGCTTTCTTGTTCGCGAGGTTTTCCTGGATCATCCCGCCAATCTTCCCATCTGCATTGAAGTGCTGTCCAACGGAACCTTGCTTGTCAAATGGGCCGCCGATTGATTGAGCAGTACCACCAATCGGACCATCAGCTATAACCACCTGCAGTCAGCATCAAGAGTCACAGTATGGACGAACAGGCCAGAGCGGAAGGAGGAACAGTCAAGCTTACCATTAAACATCTTGCCTACGGCCCCGTCCTTGGAGAATATCGATGTGCCTGTGCCTTGTGTTTTGTCACCAGCCGCGGGCTTCTCTAGCATGAGCGAGGTGTCCATGTCTTGTCGGAGCTGGGATTACTGACCACTTGGTTCGTAGACTCATGAATCCCGCTTGTCAAGTCCTGATCTTTCATCGCTGAGTTGGCGCCTTGCTCCATGCTCTTTGCAGAATGATCACCGTCCATTGTGTATGTGGAAAAAGACTGTGGACTTGGACTGATTGAAGTGGAAAATATTCTCGTTGTGAAATTTTTATTGATTGCAACGCAATAGAATCAACAATGAACAGAATGAGACTTATTGGAAGACTTTACTGTCGGCGGGGTAATTATCGACGTCATGAGCATTATTATTGACGTCAAGCATTCCTGCCTAGTAGTTCTTCGAGCGATATTCTAGCTCATTTACACAGTACCACTCAATGGATACTTTTCATTCCATACACTCCGCAGCGGGTGAGATCAAGACCAATGAAGCCATGGAGCTCCGGCCGCTCGTATGCAAGTCAGCGCCATAAGAATCATATGCCGCCACAAACTGTCGAGGGCTTTCGTGGAACCACAATATCGTTCTCTGCTATCTACCTTTCATTGCTTGAGAGACATAGTTCACGTCCGAGACAATGTCAGAGCGTCAGAAATTAATCACATGCGTTCGACACACAAGTGGACTAGGAGAAGGCACAAGGACGAGTAAGGAACACACTTTGATTCTACTTGTCCAAATCCTTTCCCCATAAACTTTCGTCGCTCAAGGTGAATATAACTGGCAAAGCTTCTATGCAGTTCTCGATGCGTACAATCATAAAGTCAAAAGACGTTTGGCCGCTGACAAGGTAGTTCTTATCACATCAAATCGCGGTCCATGGAGGGCGTCCTAAGACTCATCAGTGTGTTGTATAGAGATGAACTTGAAATTTCTTCAAACTCCTTACCTACAGAATCTACGATGATGCGTCATTCGTATACCCTTGGCTTTCTTTCTCATAGTTTTCTGCGAAATTGTCTATCGAGCAGGCGACTCGCTCGGAATCATGACAGAACAGATACTTGGTAGAATCCAATGGTTCCCATGGAGACTTATCCTCATTTTATATCGTCACCTTCGCTAGACATTTTCGTTGACTTCTTCTAATAAGGCTCGTACATGGCGTACTGTCATAAGGAACGAAGTCTTGACTGGCAGCTCCTATTTAAACGAACCATGACCGTCTATCACCGACGTACCCTCTCTACCAATCTTCTGAATAATCTTTCTCTTATATCCGCTCCAGAGCATCGACTTTCAGTGCTTAATCTCTAATCGACACAGTTCTACTCCCGGCACATCCTGTCTAGATTAATATAAGTAAACAGAATGAACGCCACCGAAGCTCAAGCTGCACTCGCACAATTTCCACCATGCGTTGTATAGCTGTCCTCATCAATAATGTTACCGTCGTGATACTAAAGCTTAGTTAGGAAGCAGCTGTATTTCAGGGAATCTCTGCAAGTGATTGCGGGCTAAATCTGACGTGCGCCTGCGGCGACTTCGCGTTTCTGGCCACTGTACAGAGCGCCATCCAGATAAGTTGTGCATCAACTGACCAGACTAGTATGTCCTTTCAATTTAGCTGTTACATTATTCGATATTTTTTACCTTGCTATGCGGACTTCTTTTCCCCAAACACTTAGCACTCCAAATCTAGGCTGCTAATGATAGTAATAGTGACCCTGGATTTAGCTGCCAAATTATGCAGCACTGCAATACCATCACTGAAAGATAGTAGAGGAGCCCAGGTACAGGCTATCACAATTACGATAATGGTGCTAGCAATTGTTGCTGTTTCCCTACGCCTTGTTGCACGACACATCACGGCTGCAGCACGACCTTTCTTGGCTGCAACGTATGGCATGGATGATCTACTAATAGTTATCGCCCTGGTGAGTATTCTAGGACACACCGTTCACTGGTGCATTAGAGCAACTGCTAAGAATCCACAGTTGTTTACTTGTGGTATGGACATCTTGTTTCTCGCAAGTAAGTTTCGAGGCCCCTGAAAAGACTCCCAACAAGTGTTGGTTAGTCTTTAGTCTAGACTAATCTGAACACAGCGGTCTCTATTGGACTTGGGAAACACATGATCATGCTGAGCTTTGCCACGGTCGAGAGTTTTACAAAGGTTTTTCGAAACATTTTTCGCTCTAATGTGCAATATCACTCACCTCTGTCTTAGTCATATTTTGCTATTCAACTCCTATTTGGATATTCCATAACATTGACGAAGCTGTCGATCCTCTTCTTATACCGTCGAATATTCCGTCCAGCCAGGAAGCTTATCGTCGCAACGGAAATCGTTGGCTGGGTGCTGGTAGCATGGTGCCTTGCTTTAACCTTTACCATCATATTCAGCTGCCAGCCCGTGGCTTTCTTCTGGGACAGAACGATAAAAGGGGGATCTTGCATCGATGAATTAAAGATGGGCTACGGCATGACGGCAACCAACGTTGTCACCGACTTTATTGTACTATTTCTCCCAGTTCCCGAGTTGCGGAAAGTCCAAACGTCGACTGCCAGAAAACGTGCGATGTTTGGCATGTTTCTACTAGGCAGCTTGTAAGTTCAATTATGAGTAGATGCTAACATATTTGGCAATCGTTAACTTTGTACCCCTACAGTGTCTGCATTGCCGGGATTGTACGTGTACCACTACTCCGGGAACTTAAAATAACAGACGTAACTTGTGAGTAAATGCCGCAGGTTTGCTGCGCTTTAATTTAACCGCTGGCAGGGACCTCTGTGCCAGTTGGTTTGTGGTTTCTGGTAGAGTGCAATATCGGCATCGTCTCTGCCTGTCTCCCTACGATGAGACCGCTACTGCGCACGACCCTTGCCAGAAAGATATCCGCACGCTTTTCAAGTTTACGCAAGGCTAGCAGAGGTTCTACTCGCCTCTTGGACATGGAACAAGCAACGCCCAACGTCACGGACTACGGATTCAGACGCGAAACTGTCAACAAGGCTCCCATTGTGCCCACGGGGTCCAGTAGGCCAAAAGCTACCGAGGCGTGGTGTGACGTATCTTTAGAAACCGCGGTAGGGAATCTGATAGAGTTGCGAACGTAGAAGAAGTAGAGATGGTACCTCCAGGCCGGATTGCAGTGCGACATTGTGTCCGATGCGAGCGTTTTCATGGCTAGAAGTACTGATTTGCAATGTAAGTAGTACTTGGCACGGGTATATGAGGGATGATCGATGTCTCTTTGGAGCATGTACCATGTACAGCAGTTGTGGCATGTGAGAACGGAATGGTCCAGATGTCACTGCGCTTTGACCAGTGGTGAAGTCCTTGTCAAGAGTATCTCAACACTTTGATGTAGGGATAGACACAATCGTGCGTGCCCACAATTCAACATTTTCCTGAAATCTTGCGAGTCCGTTTGCCACGTAGTACACAAAGTATCTTGTACATTGCAGCTGCGTCCGACGAGTTCGGGTGTCGCAGAGCATCTATGCATCCGGCTGCACGCACGAAAGCAAATTGACAGCTGCGGTGCATGGTGCATGCGGGCGGCTTGTGCTCCGTGAGTCTGGGAATCGATTCGGTCAGCATCCGGCCCCGTTCGGCATATCCCTTTGAAACCACAGCTGGAAGTCATCGCCGCAGCCCCCAAGCGGCGCCAAGGGTTTATCGGAACAGAACAGGGGCGGTAGTGGAGGATCAGTAACGATAATCCTTTCAACTGGAGGATCCAATAGATTGTGCAGCGGGGAATTTGGAGAGTTATATTTCCTCCGACAGAGTGGCAGACAGCCTGGGGGTACGAGCGAGATGAATGCTGGTCAGCAATCGGGGGCGTCTGATAGGACGGGCGTGGTTTGGGGAGGTCACTGGTCAGGGAGGGATCAGCCCCAGAGGGATAATTATAGGTTAGAGATTAGGGAGATAAGCTTCTGCTCTAGGCGAGACTTAGTGTGTCCCGAAGAAGTCTTGCTAGCACTTGCACCAAAAGCTGCGATCCGCCGCCTTCCTGCTCTGGGCGATAGTGGAGCATCCAGAACTCCCAAGTCTGAATGCTCCAGATGTCACCTACGAATAATCATTGAGTCTACCCAAGATGGCGCCCACCCGTTGGCTGACTCGGTCGCAAACATGCCGTGACTGGCAAGGGAACCGTTGTGTTCTGCGCAATTGGCCCTCCCTTAAACACTGGCAGCCCCCCCCCTCCCTCTGCCCTTCACGCTCTTGAACCCGTTTTTACGTGCATTCCTCGAAAGTTTGCAGGTAGCCTGCAGCATCCCCGCCTCCATCCGCACTCCGACACTCGAGCCGCGAGATAGAATAAAACCCGGGCTATCGGTGTGATCTGGTGCTCTTCTTACACTTCAGACCTGCTGTTCATTCCTGTCCCATTATCTCTAAGACACCCTCGACACCTCCGACCATGGCCGCTACCAGACTACGCTCAGGCGCAACTTCCCCAGTCTACGACCGCCCCTCCACGGCCGATCGGTTTCCGAAACGAGCAGGTTCAGTTCTCAAAGCCTCCAGGCGTGATAATGGCATCATCTCGCCCACCGAATCAACCTTTTCTTTTCACGATGACGAGGAGCCGAGCATCAATGCCATTTCAGCAGGACCTGATCTGATTGATGAGAAGCAGATATCCCGTCACGTCACACGAGGGGCACCAGGCGATGCCGCTCTGGCAAACATGGTCAAGCGTAATGAGAGCACGCGTGAAGGCGAGCTGGCCTCGAAGAGAAACACGCAGTTTTACGGCGAGGTTTTTGCCTACCGAGAACCAAACCTGACAGCCCGGGAGAAAATCACTAAATTCTCAGTCATCACCGCCGAAGTCAAGACCAATGTCATCGTACGTTGTGTGCACAGGACATTTTTCAACAGTGCAGAACACTGACATGGCGCGTTCTGTATCAGGTCAGGGACGAATACACCTTCCTTAATGACCTATCACAGCAGCTTTCGCAACGATACCAAAGACCAGCATCGTCAATCTTCATCACTCTCGACCACTCTGCCTGTCTCCTTTTTGCTGGCACCTTCGACTCCGCCTATATTCTTACATTGACTGCTCTTCCATCACAGGTCCAATCAACCACAAATAAGCGCAACAGCGCCCTGCTGCAGACGTTCATGACCGAAGCCCTTGGTGTTGCCACTGATCGTGGAGTCGTACGCTTCGTCCCGATAGCCGAAGAACACCTAGCAACAAACGGCAGCACTGTTCTCGGCGAGATCGAGCGACTCAGCAGAACCTCAGACGATGAGAATGCGGACGGCATTATGGGCAGAAGCAAGAGTCGACGATCTGTCAAGCCCAAGGATCTGCCACTGCGAGAGCGGAGTGACACCAACACAAAAACAAGGTCAAGGATCGTGAGTCGGAAAACCAGCCGAACAGCAAGTCCGACGCCCATGAGCCCGCCACTAACGAGTCCATCATTACCGGCGCTGCCGCTAGAAAAGAGCGCGATGGACCGAAGGGCAGAGAAAGTACAGAAAATGGGAAGACGAAGAAGTTTTCTGTCTATGTTCGGGAGGAAAGATCACTAAAGTTTGCTTCATGGTGCTTGGGCTAGCATGGTGTTCTTGGGTCAAGAGCTTGGAAGCATTGCGTTGGATATTGGAGGATTCACTTGATTGCATTGGGTTGGCTCGGGCTCTGCGCCTATAGTTGCTGCATCTCTTTGAGACGAATTGATTGGCATTCTGCTGACTAAGTTGTAAAGGACAGGGTAGAGGGATTTCAATAGCATATCTCCTACACGAATGGGACAACAGAGAAATGAATCTCGAAACCTTTTTAACATAGCCAATGTCGCATTCAGATGCACCGTCGCGGTCTTGCTACTCGTAGCGGCAGGATTGTTCTTTCCCCAAGCACCGTCACAATAAACATCTCGCAGGCTAACCAATACCATCTATCAATGGACGATTGAGCTTCCATTGTCTCAACCCCCTTTACAGAGTGAAATTCCCATGGATGGTACCGTCTTTCTTCAGCTTGACAGAGTGCTGCGGGATACCATCGTCGACAACCTTGCTTCTCAAGTCCTCCTTTTAAACCTCCAGAATTGGTGCCTCCCAGCTGACGAGAGCAGCTTCGCCAGGCGAGAGCTCCCAGTTACACTTCTGCCTTTGAACACCAGATACAACTGCCATCTCAAGGTGCGTGTCCATACACTTCGGATCAATACAGCCACTACTGCTCTTACACCGTCCGAACTCCTCCCGTGCTCAATATAGAAGACGGTCCATTTCGTGCCACTCTAAAGGCTTATCATTATGGCGGAATTGGCAATTGTCGTTATTACAACTACGTTTCCGATTGTACCTGTCAGAATTGTTGAACTATCTTTTTCAAGATCCGGCGTTTTATTTAGTCTAACGAGGGACGCGTACCATCTACACAACATAGGTTGAACCTCCTTCAATCGGATTGGGAATGCACCGTCAGGTGCAGCATTGATGAAATTGTCCTCCCAGGTCTCCGTGGTACCACGAACCGCGAGATGGTGGTAGCTCCACTTCTTGAAGCTTGGATTTGTTTTCTGCTCGAATGATTGGCCGCCAGAATCGGACTCTTTCTCTTCCCCAGGCTCCCATTCGTCGTGCTCGTTGAAGTTCGCAACGACCTAGCCTAACGTCGTTACTTTCCATGAAATCACCAACGAACTTCAAAGTACCTTCTCGTGCGGAGACAATCCATGCATCTCTACTCTACATTTGTCTGCCTCGAGATCACACATTTCTGTCTTCATGATTTGCTTCTCTATTGTAAGAGCCATTTTCTCCCTCGGAAAGACGTCACTATGCTCCTGCAACTGTATAAATTTGCTTTAGTGTCGCTTTCTTGTTCTTCTGGTCACGGCAACAGCTGAGCTGATTCAGTAATAAGCAAACAGCATGCAAACTTCCCTCAGCATCAAGCTCCCTTCTTGACTCTTCTAAGCGCTGTGTGATAAGAGTGACTTCCTCATCCTCTTCTGATGTCGAGCTCAGCATGTTCGATGTGCTAGCCGACTTAGCGGTGACATACGGGTACTCTCAGAAACCTCGACAGTGTTGACATGCGTCAGCACGTTCAGTCGAGTGCTATGTCGCTCAAGCGCTGCATGTCCTGAAAAAAACTTGGCCTCGAGCGGAACTGGGTTTTTCGAGGTAGCCACGTGAACGCTACTGACATCTCCTTAACGGAGGAGTTGAAGAGCATGCATTATAGTGAGTTGATAGAGAAGTGGTCAATCATTATTCCACAAGTAACTTTTTTTCTTCTCTACAGAGCTTCGCTAATGACAGTGACCATAGAAGCTCAGGAAATACAAGGCCTTCAGTAGTTCGTAAAATCCTCAACCTCAGAGGTCGTTGCCAATACTGGTGTAGAGGCATTGACAGACCTAAGCATTATTCCATTTGCAAAGATAGAGCTTCTTATCAGGATGATCGACAAGACCATGTTAGACAAGTTGTAAGGCTATCAACGTGGTCGGATTGTTTCTTCGATCACAAGGCTCAAGCTGGTGCATGAACTTGGCTCATACGCTCGACTATCAGTCTGCCTCGCTCCAACTACCAATCAGGACGCCCTCTAATAAAACTATTTGAATAGAAAATTAGGCGAAAATAAAACCTAGGATCGAGCTTCAAAGCACCTAAAAGCTTTCTAGCCTATTCACCGACGGGATAAACTCTGAGCAGCCGTGGGTACCAGATCACCTTTGCAGTAGAGCCTCTCCTACCCGTTAACCATGTCCGTCAACCTACATACAACTATTCAAGAACTAGTCATATTGAAGCCGAGCAGAGTGGATTATCAGGATTCCACTAAAAGTCGATGCAGGCACCAAGACGTTCTGATATGTTCGAAGTGCTGCTGTTATCTACTTACATTCGAAAATTGGCCCCACAGCTGACAATAATGGGACGAGAGCCGATCGCTTTGGATTGTGTGTTACTTTACGCGTACGGAGGACCGAGGTAAAGGGAGCCTGGACCGGCCAGCGCTAACAAGTGGCACAGTGACTCGCCCGTCCTTCCATTCTTGTCTCCTCTCCTTCCCTTTCTTTGATAACGGAACGACCGTTTACCACCCACAAGAGTTGAGATATTTGAAGACGAGCTGGTCTTCGTACGATTAGTGGCATGGGTTGCAAAGCTTGTCCTTTCTGAAACATTGGCAAAAAGGCTTGTCTTCAAAGCTTGTTTCCCCTCAGAAACAACCCGCACCATTACAACGACAGCACGAACCATCTCAC
Organism: Physcia stellaris; assembly: GCA_018902385.1. Classification (NCBI taxonomy): domain Eukaryota; kingdom Fungi; phylum Ascomycota; class Lecanoromycetes; order Caliciales; family Physciaceae; genus Physcia; species Physcia stellaris. The sequence continues at coordinate 101,489 of JABSSW010000020.1, read as the reverse complement.
CCCTCCTTCGGGTCTCAAGGTCACGTACCCATTGGAACCATGGTCATCGCTAAGACACAGGGCCAATCATCAGGCTCTAGTACCACTGATCTTCTGCACACGCTCACTGCACCAACGGCACCAAAAGGAGGAGAGATAATGGACGTTTGGCTCAAACAGGAAGGTCACCGCCGATCGCCGTCGTATCTCTAGTAGTAGCGAAAACATGGGGAATGCACCAGTAAAGCATGCAACATCGGTCCTCGCTATCTGTTCCACATTGATACTCGTACAATGTCGCATTATCTCTTAAAGCTCCGAGAGCACCTCGGTACGACGTTCCTCGCAGATCCCTTGAGCAAGACCTACATATGTGATCTTCTCCCGGACTGAGACGCCCCCTTCGGACGATACCTCTGCCTTTGATCAAGTCTCTGTTCGGTTTCACTGGACGAATAGTTTGCTTTTGTCGCTCATATGGCTAATACCATGGCTAACCTCGCCATGGATGGGGGTGATCCACGACTGCACGTGGACGAAGGCAAAGGCGCCAATGGCCTCTCATCCATACCCTATACCCTTCCTCAAATGCGCAAGCTGCATGACGCCTCGGTCACTTTCGAGGAATACAACTACTACGCCGAGAAGACTCGCGCTGATGAAGACCAAGCGGCCGACTACGAGGCGGCAAATAAAGGCTCGACCAGCATCCTTTCCGTCATCTTCCCCTCCAAGTCTGAGAAGGGTGTTGCGCAGTCCACAGTGAATGGTGAAAAACGTGGGTCCGTTATTGCGTCGACCATGAACCTCTCTGATCCAAAAAAGCGTATGGAGATCACGGACGAAGGCATGTGGAGACCCGACAGAAGCCCAAGAAGATATTAGCTGACAGTCCTTAGAATGGACGAATGCAAATAGAGCTTTTCGAACGGCTACCTGGGGAGCCATCTTCTACCTGATTACGACGGACATTCTGGGCCCATTCGGTCTGCCCTACGCCTTTGCTTCTATGGGATGGGGGTAAATCACCCCGCTTGATCAGCTATATTGCAATGGAACTTCGACTAATCTCGTTCTATAGCCCGGGTGTCGCTTTATTTACCGTCTTTGCCGTGCTCGCCGGATACTCTGGCTATCTTTTGTGGATGTGTTTCATGGGACTGGATTCGTACGAGTTCCCAGTCAAGAGCTTTGGAGATATCGGCTTCCGGCTTTATGGATGGCCGCTGAGATACTTGTTCAATATTCTGCAGGGGATCCAGCTTCTGCTGAATGTTGGTGCTATCGTGATATCGAACGGCGAGGCTCTGTCGCAGGCATCGAAGTTCAAGCTTTGCTATGTGATTTGCTGCTTGGTCTGGGCATTGGCTGGTTTCCTTTTCGGACAGGTCCGAACGCTGCAGAAGTTCGGATGGCTTGCAAATGCAGCTGTCTGGATAAATCTCATCGTTATCGGGATCACCATGGGTGCTGCCGCGACCACAGCACCAAACTATTTGGCTGCGGATCTTGCTGCTGGAGCGGGATTCAACAATGGCACCTCTATCACCCCGAGCGCTGCTGGCGTCTATCCTGCGGTAACCCATACTGCTGGCCTTCCTGACACTTCAAGCTTCATCGGTAGCCTCAACGGAGCCATGCAAGCCGTCTTTTCTTACGGAGGATCTATGGTCTTTCCCGAATTCATGTCTGAGATGAAGCGTCCCCGAGATTTCTTAAAGGTGAACGCCATCCTTGTACGGTGGATCAATTGATGCTAACTCATGGGTGCAGGGCATGTGGTGTGCGCAACTCTTCATCTACCTCATCTATATGTTCTACGGCCTTTTCATGTACGGCTATCAAGGACAGTACGTCGTGAACCCCAGCTACCTCGGCATCTCCAAGTACAGCCTGCAAACCGCAGGTAACGTGTTCGCAATGATCAGCGCGCTGATCGCAGCTTCGCTATATGGCAATATCGGAGTCAAAGGTGCGCTTGATTGCTATATATCCCTTGTCGAAGGAGAATCCCTAATCTCCTTACAGTACTGTACAACAACGTGTTCGTCGAGATCTTCCGCGCCCCTCCCCTAACCACCAAAACGGGTAAATACATCTGGGTCGCCATAATCCCGGTCTACTGGTCCATTGCTTTCATCATCGCAGCCGCCATCCCGGATTTCACTGGCCTAACATCCCTCGTCGCGGCCGTCTGTATCCTTCAGTTCACCTACACCTTCCCACCTCTCCTCGCCATCGGATACATGATCAGAAAGAACGCCATCCGCGGAGGCGAGGGCTTCGATCCCAGCACTGGCCGAGTCAATCGCTCCGATAGCGGGTTCAAGCGAGTGATGAGGGGGTTCATGGCGGATAGGTGGTACATGAATGCTTTTAATGTGCTTTACATGCTTGGTGCTCTGGCGTTGGCGGGGTTGGGTGCTTACTCCGCGATCGAGAATCTGATTTCGGCGTTTGACGAAGGGGCGGCGAATTCTTTCACGTGTCACTCGCCGCTTGAGGGGGCGTTGTAGTAGAGAATGAGGATGGTGATAGGGGGAGGGAGGGTGAATCACAGGATGACGTATATGAATATGAAGAACTTTTTTTTTCCATTCAGACAAGAGCTAAGAGTGACAGAGTAGTCCCTACGCGGTTTCACAGACCATCGTACAGGCTCTCCTTCTCCTTCTCCCTACTTACCCTCCCCCTCCTCATCCCTCTCATCATCCTTCACCTTCCCCTCCAGCATCCCCACCTCGCCGAGCTCCTCACTCGTCTCCAACCCATCACGGCTCCCCAAGCCCATTCTAAACTCAACATCTGTCCTCCTCACAACCCCTCCCCATCTCCTCCATATTCCCCACCTCTAAAACTCAAAAAGGCCGCAGCACCGGTCCCTCCCCCCTCCCCTGGTGCCTGCTTCAGATCTGCTTTTTCTCAATTACAATATTTCTAATCTAAAGCCTAAGTAAGCCCGAGCAGCGCATAGAGTCAAGCCAAATCGCTCAAAGGGTAATTGCGGTCTCCAATACGGGATCCAGCGCCATGGGGTGCAAGGTCGGTGGCTGAGGCGAGGGGAGGCGAGGGGAGGGGAGGGGAGTCAGCCATTGGAGGTGGGATGTAAATTCCTGTTGCTGAGAAGCGTGTCGGAGGAAAGGAGATTGGAGTTGGGTGCATGTATTTAAGGATGGGGATGCCGACTTCACTGATCGGGTCAGTCGTCGTGGAGGAGGGCGAGAGTGTGGGGTGTGCTTGCTTGCCGGAGGTGGGGATCTGGGGTTTGGGGTTTGCTTGGATGGAGATGGGGATTGGGACGGGTGGTTTGATTGAGAAAGAGTTGGCGGGTGGTGGGAGTGTGAGAGGTTCGGACTGGTATGCTTCCAATGCGTACATTTTGCTTCGCATACTTAGAACTAGATATTCCCAATATTTTCCAGCTATGTTCTCGGGGTTTTAAGCTATCATTAATTGGAGAATTTGGGTGTCCAACTAGGCAGCGTTTGAGGCATGATATCCACTGTTACCAACTACGCCACAGAATGCGTCAGCTTCAAAATTCGAGAGAGAATAATCGAGTGATAAATTCCCAATTGTACATACCCTACAAATCCGTCAAACGCAGTCTCTATATCCTAGGCTTTCTGGAAATTAAGGAATTGCGGTATCAAGCTTTGCACGTCCCAACCAACCATGACCGCACACTCATCAATACGCTCGTCGACCGCCTTAGCCTTTGGTAGACCTTTCCCGGAAAGAAACAAATCCTGTGCGAGATCTCCACCTTTAGCGACAACATCTAGTAGCCACCCCTTATGTGCAGCCAGCGGCGTCGTCTCGAGTATTTGCTCTCCGAAATAGTACGCACGGAATGGCCCTGAGCTTCCACTATCGCAGTAGACATGTTCACTAACCGACAAAAATGACTCAAAGGTAATAGGCGTAAGCATCTTCATCTTCCGAACTGCCAGCTGCTGCAACTCGTTCAACTGGTAGTACTCAGCCATGCAGCATAGATCACCCTTGCGTTGCAGCTGTGTGGCTCTAGTATCTTCGTCCTCAGTATTACTGGTACCGAATTCTTGGCCGGTAAATGGGTAGTAATCTCCACGGTAAAGATATTCCAAGAGGAGCACGAAGATCCTGTGGTCATGGTCTTCGAGGATGGTCCTCCGGCTGCCGGCTTCTGGAAAGTTGCCATTGCATTGCGCATCAAGTTTTGGGGACTTGACAAGGAGGTCTCTGTGCGCTGTGAATGGCTCTTTTTTTGGCCCGACTCTGATCTTGAATAGGCTTGACTGGAACTGCCTAGGTAGAATATGGCTTTAGTGTTGATGAATATCGATGCTCTTGGCCACTCAACTTACCCTTCGCGAGGATTGTCATCCAGTTCTTCGAGGTACCTGATGAAGCTGAAGTATCGGCAGTGGAAGTCGATTCAGCCGTCGATGAATCACCGAAACGGCGCACTGGGGAAGTAGGAGTACTGCCCACTTCCCGATCGACTGATAGAAAGAAAGGACTAAGGGACTCTCCTTCTGGTAAGACCTCATCGGCGGGCGAAGTAGACACGTCCAGATGGTCTTCGACAGACGAAGTAATTGCATGTACCAAAGATCCGTCATCGGGCGGCTGGTCGAGGACAGCAGGGTCGTTATCAAGGCGGTTGGTCTTCATTTTCCGAGAACGAGAATATCGGTTTTCACCGCGGAACATCGGTTTCTTCAACTCAGTATCAGGCTGAGCCCAGGAGTGGGTATCATAGCGAACATCCCCATCCGGGATATGCCTTGCTTACTTCGCCAATGATTTGCCGTTGGGAGGGTGTATTGCTTTGAAGAGTAGAGGGTACAAGTGGACGGACGAGAAGGTATGAAGTCATCTACCTTCAGAGACTACCGAACGATGCATAATTTAACGGTGACAGCTCACATTGCCCTCCGCAGTGATTGCAAGCTGCAGTGAAGCATATCCATCACACTCGGTGGGAGCCTGGACGAGCAGCGCTTGCTTCCAGTTCCTATCCTTGTTGAACCGCAATGTTTGGGCAACTCGAGCTGGTAGTCCTCTAAGGGCGACAATAGTGTCAGGTTTTCAATATCAGGAAAAAGATCAAGTAAGCTTAGGTTTGAGATCCACTAGGCGCTCGATTATAATGAGCCTTCTTATAGGTAGTTGGGGCTCTTGATTGAATAGCCTAATCCATCAGGGTTTGAAGGACCACTAGACTCCAGACTCACGCGAATCCAAAGGATAGTCGATCGTGATCGGTGTTTGAGAACTTAGCCCAAGTTGAGTATTTGCGTCGATCCATGCATACATCCGTAATTAGATGTGCAACCATCTTCCCTACCGAGTGATCTTCCCTACCGAGTGACAAGGTAGGGGACCTTGGCTAACCGAAAAATGCTCGATGCTAATCCTAACCACCCTCTGTTTGCGATGCACACAGTTTCCAGAACAGCCATCTAGCTTCGAGATCGGATCATTGCCTTGGCCTTGTGGATTCGTTTCCTGTAGGCTTTGGCTCGTTTGTTTTCAAGGTCACTGTCTCTTAGCTTAATAGATTCTGACGCTCTTCGCTAGTGAGTGCGAGGTATGGCGAATCTAGGATATCCGATAACCTGATTCGCGACAAACGAATGTTATTGTTGGATCGGTATTGCCCAAGGTCTTCATGTTTTGGCCCTTTGGCGATACATCTAGTGCCAATCTGCGCGAATCCATCTCCCCTATGGTGGCTATGTTGGCTGTGACTGCGATCTTTTGCTGACGCAATCGCGGCTGTGCTTCCGAAGTATTGGGCTTTTCCAAGCCAATCTTGAAAGTTTCAGGATTAGCGACGGAAATTGTCTGATTCAGATCCATACTCGCGAGTGCCGCGTCAAGTGCAGCCAGGCCCCGTTTAGGTTGAATCCTTGTAGGACGTGTTCGTTCGACTTGGAGGGTTTTCTGCACGCCGCCAGAGGCTACTCGACGGTCATGGCGTTTAACCCGGGCAGAACGATGATTGGTAGTCTCGTCGACATCTTCCATAGCAACATCCGCATCTGAATCTGCATGGTGCATGTTTGGCTGGTTGGATACTGTGCTATCGATATTCGGCTCTTGTTTTGATACCTTAGCAGGCTTCTCGAGATCGATTGGCGTTACATCGCTGTTGGTACCCCCTGTACGCCATGTCTCCGCGATCTTTTGGACTTGCTTATATACTGCCATCCTTGCACGTACCTTGACATCTTGTTTGTTATTGTCTAGTTTCATCGTCGAGTAAAGGGAGTCGTAAGCTGTGTGATTATGACGAATGTGAGCGTTGACCACCAAATTGGCCTTTGCAGCTTCATCAAGTGTTTTCGTCCTTCCCACACGTCCACTGCCTTTCGCGAACCCATGATTGAGAATTGTCTCCATAGACGAAGCTGGCATATGTGGGAAGAGCCGCTGAAGGAGAGCCCGCGATTCTTCTCGGTCTCGTTGGTCCTTGACATCAACTGCATGTCGACGCTTCTCCGCTGAGGCTTCTGCGTCCAATGTAACGGCCTTGAAAATCGATTCTGGGCAGTCAAGACCAAGTTTCTTGCGTGATCCGTGCTACCAGCTCATCAGTTGATGCCACACTCATATTAGCCAGAGTGTCCCACATGGACCATATAGAGTGGAAGGCCCGCTTGATGGGTAAGGTCTCGGCTAAGAGTTCATTGTAAGTAACCAATGTCTGCTTGCAACCAGGGCTGTGTACAGTACCAGTGACGTGAAATATACACATCGCCTAGTCGCCTGGTTAGCGATGACTTTCAATCGTGTGAGAGACCTCAAGCGAACCCGAGGGGACAAATACGTAGCCATCTACCGGCTTCTTGGGGTATATGCGAAGCTGTCGTTGCCAAATCAGCAGTGTTTGGGGAGCCGGGAGCGAGGTCCTACCAATTCGTTAGGATGTCTCGTCATATTTACAGGTTGGCATTTATCGAGAGGTCGTGTTTTCGACATTTGTGCCACATAGGCTGCGGCATGCAGCTTTGAGGAGAATGTCGATTGTTTATAGCAAGCTGCTCTTTGTCCATGCCGACATACTGCGAGTACGTATCAGTAAGGCTGCAGGTGGATAATGATGCCGCGTCTGGACTAGCCGTGATTGATCGGGCCGTGTCTCCAGTAGTTTCTAATTCTCACATTCCGAGGCTCGGGTTTCTTGCCGAGCTTGAGCACTAAAGTACATTAGTCAGGGGTCTGTAACACTAACATACATGATACACGTGATAATCAGGGTCCACGCGTTTGCAGGTTCTGGGCCTCAGAATTTAATTCTTGCCGTTATTCCGTCACAAGTCATGCTGTTCCATTTCGTCATGAGCGCTACAACACAATGGAAGTTCAAGCGAGAACTTTTCCTTACGAGCATCTCGATTGCGCGACACGACTTTTCCTGCCAGGGGAGTATCTTGAATCTCTCCGCTCGACTGTGAGGCAATCGAGGGACCCACACGCTTTTCAAGATCAGCCGTAGGAGACCGGGTACAACAGGGAGGCGGAAAACTATTATCGCTCACCGAATCTCTAAGGCTGCTAGGTGCTGCTAGGAAAATGGCGAGCACACCTACCGAGCACGACATGATCCGTGAACGCGAGTTGTTCAAGTATTTTCAGCCTCTGGTAGACGGTGGAGACACCACCAAAGCTTCCCACCGTCCAATCATGGATGGTGCTGTAGAAGAAGCACTCATCACCAAGGCAATTGAGTCACCCGACCGGACCTTAACCGCCCTGGCCCAATTGTGTGCCTGCCGCCTCGATGCATCACGAGCTATGATAAGGTGGGCTCTATCACACCGGACACTCTCAAGGCTAAGACAATTTCAGCGTCATTGGTAAAGAAATGCAACACTTCATCGCCGAAGCCACTAAGACTGTCCGGCTAAGTGACACACGGATATCGGACGATGTGGATGATGGGTTGTGGGTAGGATGCACCACGGTCAACAAGGAAGGGAGACTTTGCGAGGTAAGGCAAACGCGCACTGAATTTTCTATTCATGTTTCTTACTGAATATGTAGAAAACAATCGAACTGAGTCCGACCGATGGCCAATACCCCTGCTTTCAAGTTACGGACTTGCGCACCGATGAGCGTTTCAATAATCTTCCTTTTGTCACTGGTCCACCCTACTTCAGGTTTTACGCCGGTACATGCTTGACCACCAAAAGGGGCATCAATATTGGGAGCCTCTTTATCATTGATGACCGAGTTAGGCCGAAACTGACGGCGAGCCAAATAGACTTTCTCGGGACTGTAGCTGGGATAGTGATGAGAAATCTAGAACTCAATCATGAAGCCGAAGAGCGTGATAGGTCTTTGAGGATGTCGGGTGCCATGAATGCCTTTCAAGAGGGTAGCAGTATAATCCACGACCCAAAATTAAAGGAGAGAACTTCCTTCAACGGTGGTGATCTTACCTCAAGAAAACGAAGGGCCAAGGCAGATTCAATCGATGTTCAGATAGGCTCCATATCTATGGGTCCGAATGGCTCGTATGGCTACCGAGACATTAATCCTCTGTCTTCGAATGTGATTACGCCTAGAAGCCCAATTCCAAACGAGCCAAGCAGCGAGACAAGAGATCCAGGCTTTGACCAACCGAACGAGATCCCGCAGCAAGAAGTGGATCAAACACCAGCTTCGACCTTTGTTCGGGCCGCCAGTCTTCTCCGTCAATCACTTGATCTTCAAGACACGGGTGGCGTTGTGTTCCTTGATTCTAGAGTTGGGTTTAATGGACAAGAGGCAGAAACCTCTCTTTCGTCGATTAGTGAAGACAATCAATCAGTCAACAGCCTGGACACAGTATCCACTGTATACAACGGCTCCGGACACAGAGTCTCAAGCCGGAGGAATAAAGAAGCTTTGGATGTGATTGGGTTTTCCACAGCAAAATACGGGCTTGGCTCCCAAGTCAATATGAGGAATGTCACTTCTTTCTCGCCAGTGGATCCAGCCACTTTGCAGAGCCTTTTAGACCACTACCCGCGTGGCAAGCTATGGTGCTTTGAAGAGGGAGGCCTTCTGTCGGCATGGGATGAGGATTCGTATGATGGTGACCCGCGGATCTCTACAAAGGAAACTGCAATTATACGTCACCAAAGGAAACAAACAGAAGCAACGCTCTTATCCAGATATTTTCCAAATGGTAAGCTTCTAGCAATCCGTTTCCACTATGAGCCGTTTGACCGTTCATTTAGTACGTCAGCTATTATTCGCCCCCGTCTGGGATTCCAGTGCTGGTCGCTGGTTTTCAGGCTGTTTCTGTTTTTCGTCGTCTCCGCGCCAGACGTATTCTGTGGAAGTCGAGCTGAGTTTCCTTTCGACGTTCTGCAATACAGTCATGGCAGAATATAATCGAATTGCCTTTATGGCCGCCGAGCGTCAGAAGGGAGATTTCATAGGCAGCATCTCCCATGAACTCAGGTCTCCTTTACATGGGATCCTAGCGAGTGCCGAATTCTTAGCGGAAACAGAAGCCGATCCTTTTCAGAGCAGTCTTGTTGACACCATATCAAGTTGCGGACGAACCTTACTTGACACCGTCAATCACATTCTCGATTACAGCAAAATTAATTCATTTGAGAGGAACTGGCTCAATGCGAAGAAATCCAGAGCCCATAAATCGACATTCGCAATCCAGAACAAGGCCGCTGTGGCTCGTTTCCCCGACAAAGAGGCTCCCCGATGATGAATATCTATGCCACTGTCGATGTGGCTGCGGTAACTGAGGAAGTTGTGGAAGGTGTATACGCTGGTCAAATCTGGCAGGACAGTAAGTCGTCCACAAATCTATCTCTATCAAAACCACATCGCTGCTCTCGTTGCTGATCTTGTTAATTCTAGTAAGCTCCACCGACATAGCATTCATGTCCTCTGAGACCAAGAGCAAAATCTCTAAGCTCGGAACAGCGCCAGAAAGAAGAGGTCTTGGAGAGCTTGGGAAGCGCTCAACTATCAAGGACGTTGAAGTCATTTTGGACATTTCCCAAGACGATTTCCACTATACCACACAACCTGGCGCACTTCGGCGTATCATAATGAACCTATTCGGCAACAGCCTAAAATATACCGAGAAGGGAATCATTGTCGTCAGTTTGGCGCTCAGCGATATAGATGACAATGATGGAGTAAGACAAGATGAAAAGATGCTGGAGATCACTGTTAGGGACACGGGGAAGGGTATTTCTAGCGAATATCTGAAGAGCAATGTCTTTACCCCCTTCTCACAGGAAGATACCTTAGCGACAGGCGTTGGTCTAGGACTAAGCATCGTCAAATCAATTGTGGTCACGTTGAATGGGACGATCGATATCCGAAGTCAGGTCGGCGTCGGCACCGAAGTATTAGTTTCCTGCCGCAATTCCCCTGAGCATTGCAAGCTAATCAGTAATTAGGCTTACGTGTCTATTCCATTGATGCGACTTCCTGGTACTGGTACTGGTACCGCTGAATCAACTCCAAGTACGGTGGCCTCATCGGGCAGCATGGCAACTTGTGTGCAGAGCTTGCAGAACGAATATTGCGGAAAGTACGCGGTACTATTCTGCGGTGAAGATGAGAGTAATTTGAGTCCAATGAGCAGGGAGAGGTTGCGAGTTCTACATACTTATCTTACTCACTGGTACAGCTTAAAGGTGGCTTCTCCGTCAGACCCTGTCGACATAGTTGTCGTCGACGAGAAGGACCTTCCCAAGCTACAATCTTCACCGCTTCGCCAATATCCTGCTGTTGTTCTGTGCAGTGCCTCTCCACGAATGGGCAGTCAACGGCAGAGACTATCGGTAATGGAATTTGTCTCGAAGCCTTTCGGACCATACAAGCTCGCTAAAGCGGTCAGTACTTTTTAGACTGTTCTATTCACCATCAGCACGCAATCCTTCAAAAACAGATACTCTGAGGCAATTCTCAACTGGGAAGGTACACCCTCTACAAGACGCTAATTCCTGGTTTTATGCAGATTTTGACTTGTTTCGAGAGAGCGAAGGGCAACATGGACTCCGAAATAGACTCTGAATTGACTTTTCCGGACGAAAGTCCATTTGGGTCATCCGACACGGATACGATTATACCCGAGCTAGGAGGCATGAATCTCAGTACACAGGTGTCGTCTCGTACTCCACTTACAGAGATTCAATCGAAGAACGAGCGACAGGATTTCCCGTTTCCAGATGTATCGTCTATGGGCGACAAAGATACGTTAGATATTCAAGAGACAGACAGCCGAGGATATAAACCTGAAGATCCAATCCAGTCAAGAGCAGATCTCGTAAGGCGGGATTCTCGACGCCCCAAGCTCACCCAGCGAGCCACGGAGCCTGTGGTATACAAATCGACAGCAACCGCTTCCGCCGTCAGCAAAAGTGGTGAAGTTGTTACATCAACGCCCGCAGAGGCTACAACGGACATTGCTGCCCCAGCAATAGTTGCTGCAAAAGAAAGTGAAACCCAAAACCCCAGGTCACTGGGACCTCCAAGAGCCCCGTCCCTCGATACCGACCGTCCACCAAGACTCTTGCTCGTCGACGACAACAAGATCAACCTTCGCCTCCTCGAGACATTTATGAAAAAAAGGAAATACAAATACGTCGACTCAGCCGAGAACGGACAGCTCGCGGTCAATGCCGCCGATGCCAACAAGGAGGGTTACGACATCATTTTCATGGGTGAGCTGCCATTTCTCTCCCCTACATCCCATGGGCGCTACCCTGACTAAGCCATTCCCCAGACATCTCCATGCCCATAATGAATGGCTTCGAGGCTACGCGGGCCATTCGCGACATTGAGAATACGCGTAACGCCAGTCTTGCAAGCCTCAGCAGCGAAGGCCAAAAGGAGAATCGTGCCCTGATCATTGCTCTGACAGGCCTAGCTTCGAGCCGTGACCAGACAGAGGCCTTCAATAGCGGTGTCGACTTGTTTTTGACCAAACCAGTCTCCTTCAAAGAAGTAGGGAGGATACTGGACAATTGGGAAGCACGCGGTGGCGGTGAAGGCGCTGGTAACGAGCCAGCAGCAGGCTGAATGCGAAGGGAGGCAGTGGGTACGGGAAGGGGGTTTAGTAGATATGCGAACAGCCACTTAATTGTTAATAAGGGCGCGGGGTGCATAGAAGGCGGTGGGAGCACAGCATCACGATCCCACGACGAGGCATGGATGGAGCTTACAGGCATGCATATACCCAGGGTGAGGGACAGGATGGTGCTTTCGCTGCTGGAGGAGGCGTATAGACAGGCTCGTCGACTAGAGGTAGCAATACCAGGAATCGTTTATTGAGTGGTAATCACTACAAAGATCAATCTGTCCCATGTGAGCGGAGTAGAGAAGATCTAGATCTGAAACGATCCAGCGACCAGGTTCATTGACATTTTGTTCCGATATACCTACAGCCTCTAATCCCTTCATCGCTAGCCTTGGAGCAATGTATGAACTACATGTACCCAGAGTCTCAGTAGATCGGCTTCAGCACGTGCCCATCATGGTCATAATGGCGGTGACTGGGATCCCTTCCACGCTCTTGACACGTGCGAGGCTGAGAAAAGCTGCCTCGGTCATCCGATACTGTTGCTTTCTTGGCCCACGAAGCTACATAGGCAGAGAGAACTCACAATCGGTTTCCCTCGTAGGCGTAGATTAAGCCGACTATGCCCAAGACAGAGGAAGCTTTAAACGCGAGGTAGCTGAAGTTACTTGGGGGAGATCAGATTGCAGTGGTCCAGTGATCTCTGCTCATCACGAGACACGAAAATTAGCCGTCTGCGAGATCTAGATGGCGACGTCATGGCCAAGCCGAAGGCGGGCGATCCTACGCCATGTCCATTCATGATGTAACGCCCTACCGAGTACAGCTTTACGCTTGTCTACATGCACAATTTATATTGTCGGCGTCATGTCGTCTAACAGGAGCTCTGGCGCTCTCGAAATCGTAGGCTCCAACACACAATGCCTTCAAACCGTAGCGGCGAGGTCCTGGCTTCTAGGACCTTTACTAGGTGCTAGTAGTATAGAGGCGGCGGCAGGCTTCCAGCTAAGGATCACCGGACAAGGCCGGGTTTTTGTGGGGTACATTGGCGACCGGCAATAGCTTCCGTTTTGCTGGTCAGACCGGCCAGCCTCGGTCGGAATCAAAAAACTGTTGTGAAAGCTTGTGAAAACTCCACCCACCACGAGGCTCATGTGCGGATGAAAAGGTTGATGCGGTGCGACCAGCTAGCTATTTTCTTGGCTGTCAGTTACACCAAAGTATCTGCTTCGGGAGTGAGATTGCCTAGCAACGTGGTAGCGTAGCGAGAGCTCAATGGAATGGGGGTTGCATTTCTGCAGGCAGTGTTCATCAAACACACCCCAGCCAACACACCACCATTCGGAACATTCATGCAAGAATACTCATACATTCACCGAAGGTAGCAAACGGCACGACCCCCTTTTCATGGGGGGTTATCCAGGGGCAAGCTTCATGTTCGTAGTATCGTTTATGCCTTCCCCGGTGAAAACGTGTTTTCGAGGGGGTGCAGCTGAAAAAGTACCGAGTACTGTGAAGGGTCTGGATTGCCATGTGCTCAAAGTCAAATCGCCCCTTCAGTGTCACGCTTCACCCTAGCAACGGGCCTCGGTAATCTGATTGGCTCCCCGCATTCTCCTAGCGCGGTGACATACCCCACCACAGAATTATAGCGCCAAGCTCGGTCTCTCCCTTCGGATAATAAATACTCTGCGCGGGCTCCGTCTTCCAATCCTTTTCTTTCGATACTGTGCCCGCGTCTTACTGCTGCGCTTATTGCTTACTGTATTCTCCATCTTGTACTGCACAACTCTACTGAGCAATCGGCCAATATGCCTGGAGGTGCCATCATCGCAGCTGCCGATGAGAGCGAGCGCGTCGAGGCCCCAACCACATGGAGGGCCTACCTGATGTGCGTCTTCGCCTCTTTCGGTGGTATCTACTTTGGCTATGACTCGGGTTACATCAATGGTGTCATGGGCATGAATGTCTTCATTACCCAGTATACCGGCATGCAACCCCTGGACCCAACGCCTTGCAGGCTGAAACGGATGGTATGTACTCTTCCTATCGTCCTTTCAGCCCTCAAAGTAGTTGCTAGAAGCCTGTCAATCGGCAACGGCCATAACCATATCCCAGTCAAGATACGACAGGAAAGATACTGACCCCCAATCTTTGTGCAGCTTTCGTTTTGCCAGCATGGCAGAAATCTCTGATTACATCCATCCTGTCCGCTGGCACTTTCTTTGGTGCAATCATCGCAGGTGACGTTGCAGACTGGGTGGGCCGTCGCTTCACCGTTATCGCTGGCTGTATTGTCTTCATCATCGGTGTCATTCTCCAGACGGCATCTGCTGGCCCTGATCTGGGCCTCATCGTCGCCGGCCGTCTGATAGCTGGATTCGGTGTTGGCTTCGTGTCCGCAATCATCATCCTGTACATGTCGGAAATTTCCCCGAGAAAGGTGCGTGGCGCTATTGTCTCCGGTTACCAATTCTGTATCACCATTGGTCTGTTACTGGCGTCATGTGTCGACTACGCAACCCAGAACCGGACCGACACAGGATCCTACCGAATTCCAATCGCGATCCAGATGCTGTGGGCTCTTATCCTCGGTACTGGCTTGCTATTCCTTCCAGAGTCTCCTCGTTACTTCGTCAAGAGAGGCAAGCTCGACGCAGCTGCCGACTCTCTTTCACGTCTACGGGAGCAGCCCCGTGACTCTGCCTACGTCCAGCAAGAGCTTGCCGAGATCGTTGCAAACCACGAATATGAACTCAAGATCCTCCCCAAGGCAGTTATGTCAGCTCTTGGGCCAATTGTTTCAAAGGAGGTCTCTCCAACTCGAGCAGTAACCTTCGTCGAACAATCCTCGGGACCTCTCTACAGATGATGCAGCAATGGACCGGCGTCAACTTCATCTTCTACTTTGGAACTACCTTCTTCAAAGATCTCCATACCATTAGCAATCCATTCTTGATCAGCTTGGTCACTACTCTTGTCAATGTGTGCTCAACGCCCATCTCCTTTTACACCATTGAGAAATTTGGTCGTCGTACATTGCTGATTTGGGGCGCTCTTGGCATGCTCATCTGCGAGTTCCTCGTCGCCATTATCGGTACCGCCGATGCGGGAAATAAAACTGCCATCAAAGCCGAGATCGCCTTTATCTGCATCTACATTTTCTTCTTTGCCAGCACATGGGGTCCCGGCGCATGGGTGGTTATCGGCGAAGTTTTCCCTCTACCCATTCGATCGCGCGGAGTTGCCCTCTCGACAGCTAGCAACTGGCTTTGGAACTGCGTAAGCTCCTCATCTCCATTCTTTAATTAGCAGTTGGGGCTAACCATTACTTTCAGATTATTACTGTCATCACCCCGTACATGGTAGGTACCGATAAAGGCAATTTGGGCGCAAAGGTCTTCTTCGTCTGGGGCGCGCTCTGTACTGCATGCTTCGTGTACGCCTACTTCCTCGTCCCCGAAACCAAAGGCTTGTCGCTTGAGCAAGTGGATCGTATGTTGGAGGAAACAACACCCCGCACATCTGCCAAGTGGAGGGCCACGACTACCTTCGCTGGCCAGATGGGTGTTACCAAGGAGGGAACATTGGCCCCCGAGATTGTGGAGGATGTGGAGAGGAAAGGAAGCATTGTTTGATACGAGCTGATGACTTCATGTGAATATTGCTATGTTGGATTTTTGTTGAATAAGCTGAGCTTCCTGGATGGGCTTTGGCGCTCCACTCATCTGAGGTACGCCTCCTGTCTGCTTGTTTGTTTGCTAGCTTGTTAGCCGTAACTGTTGATAGCTCCTGATTAAATAGCCATGCAAATACAACAACATTTCCTGGGCTCTTTTCGTTATTATTGATCCTGCTCGAAACTAAATCGTTAGTCCGAAGTCGGGCTCTCCGCAACGGACTTTTCCATCAGCATTCAATCCTCTAAATCTATCCAGCTGGACCTTTGCAAGGGCAAAAAGATATTGGGAAGGACATCTCGGAACGGCCTTCCTGGGATTCTGTCCGACCCGACTCGCTCTCCATTGGATCTCATAGAGTTCATTTCGCAGAAATCCTTCTGACCAGCATACTTTCTTGGAGTGGCCAAGCACAAAACGCTTGCCACACAACCCAAAAGCCTCCCAAAAAAAACAGTATGTTGCCGCAAAATCCCACCATGCAAATTCCACCAAAGGGTATAGCTATCTTCCAGCTACCATGGCAATTTACTACTTACGGTAGCTTTTCATGGCTTGCCAAGCTCAGCACCGAGGCCACTCGTCTTATGTCACCCGAAAGGTACAGCGGGCTGGGTACTAATAACTCTGCTCATCGATACCGTATCTGCTTCGAGCTGTCTAGCGATACCCTGTGACTGTGCCGCAACGTGCAAGCAGAACGTAGCACGGCGACCTTGTCCAGTGGCATAGAGTCGATCGATCAACTCGAATCCAGTCGTCCACTTGAGGAGAGGTACAAATGGGCCTGTCTGCACGAAGTCAACATGCGTCGCATATCGCGAATGGCGCGGAAGGTATGTCTTGAATCTGGGTAAGATGACTATCACGGGAAAGTGGTGCGTGAGACCCACCCAAGGGCTCTCCCCGCACGATGGAAGACTCTTCGGGCGGGATATTCACAAGTGTTGGACAGGTAAACCATCCTTTCCAGATTATTCAGTCGACCAATCTCTTTTCACCGCCTAGAACCACGATGAATGCTCTATCTCTGTATCATCCAGAGATACTCGCACCTTTCTCTTACTGTGGAATGTTCTGTATGGGGTCGAGCTAGCCGCAGCCTCAGGCTATCTCGATACCCGAAGCGAAATGGCAAACATGTCCAGGGTGGTGCCATCTAGCAGCTAGAGTGTAATTGGTAAGTTTTGTAGCCTTGATAGGAGGGACAATGCCAGCCACAAGCTTTCCTCGGCGTGTCCGATCATGGTCCGGGGCAAGCTGTGGTTTGCTTTACTGAAGAGGCGAAGCCAGAAGAGCTGGTCATGGAACCGGGGTGGCGGCCATCGTTGCCAAGCAAAGTGCCCCTTCAGGTAGGTTTCGTTTGGTGTAGTTCCATACCATCACTCGTTGCTCTCTATGTATGCCGTCGTCGAACGCGAGTGTGGATGACAAGGTGAAGGTCGAAATCTTATCGATCTCAGGGGGAGCTCGGCAAGCTCGGTGGATCTACTATCGTACCCTTGGCATTTTAAATGCTGCTGAATCGGCCCGAAAGGCGTCACCGTTTGACGAACACTCCAGTTTGAAGCATGCGATGAGCAACGTTCGTATCTACAGGTGACCATCGCTCGGCCGTGTGGCCACATGTGAGTGAGGCACACTAAGGTATGAGAGCAATCCAAAGAACAACCATGTCCCAACAGTTGTTCGACTGTAATCCGAGCGATAGATCGACAGCAAGGAAGTCTTTCCCTTGTGCTTGGTAGCTGAAAAGATTGATACCACCAGCTTCTTACCAGGTATTACATCTATCATGAAAGTGTGCTGATTGCCTTCTCTACTCCTATCTGAACGGTGCGGCTAAATTGTGAATTTACACGTGTAGTCCAGGCGCTTCTCTTTCAAGGTGGGTCCGAAGTTGTGAATAGCATCATTACCCGTGACTCAGGAAAGAGAGAAATGAAAATCGTCATGCCATCATTCAGCGTCGAAGTTCTCCTCTTCTGAAGCTGTATGCTTTGCTTTGGTAACATTACAACTCTTCCGAGATCCGGATTTGGGAGGACTAAATTACGATAACTGGCAATGTCGTTCTTGAATGCAAGAGTAGATACGAATGGGTCAGAGACTTATGATGTTATCATCGTAGGTGGAGGCACAGCAGGTTGCGTGATAGCAAACCGTTTAACAGAGAATCCAAATGTGTCCGTACTTCTCATTGAAGCTGGCGAAGATAGGAATAACGATCCTCGCGTAACGACACCTGGACTCTTCCCACAGCTACTTGGCAATCCCGACTTTGACTGGCAGTATACTTCAGTCCCACAGGTTAGCAGCAGCCTGAACTTTTCACGAGACTAGGAACGCTAACAGAATTTATAGAGCAACCTCAATGGACGGACTGTACCGATTCCTCGAGGCAAGGTGCTTGGAGGTTCCAGTGCTATCAATCTACAGGCCTTGGTCTACCCGTCGAGGGCTACAGTTGATACGACGGCTGAGTTGGGTATCGAAGGTTGGGACTGGGAGGTCATGTTGCCATACTATCAGAGATTCCAGACTGCGTGCAGCCCCAAAAACCCGACTCCGCACCATAAATATCTCGATCCTGATCTTCGGGGCAAATCCGGTCCAATTCAAAGCTCTTTTCCTGCATTCATCGACCCTTTGCACGCAGCTTGGATTGACAGCTTAAGCTCACTCGGCTACGGCATAAACGGCGACCCGCTCTCTGGCACATCAATTGGAGCATATGCGCTCCCATGTTCAGTGACTGGGGACACAAGGGAGCGAAGCCATTCCGGTAACGAGTATTATCAGAAAGCATCGAGTAGACCTAACCTTCTCCTTTTGAGGAACACCTACGCCAAACGGATCGTGTTAGAAATCGATGCTGCGGGAGACTATATTGCCACTGGAGTGATTGTCTCCCAATCGGGCCAGGATATTATGATGCAAGCCCGCCAAGAAATCATTCTCTCAGCCGGCGCTGTTAGCTCTCCACAGCTTCTAGAGCTATCTGGAATTGGTCATGCAACTCTCCTGAGGTCGCATGGTATCGAAGTTCTGATCGACAATCCAAACGTTGGGGGTACGTTCCCTAGACCTGTCCAGTCGGGCTTTACTAACTGATCGGTCCAGAGAACCTACAAGATCATCAATCGACAGGGTTGTGTTATGAGGTCAACGACGGTGTCGAGACTCTAGATCGATTGCTGAGAGACCCCACATTTGCACAGACCGCAGTCCAGGAGTATGAATTGGAAAGGACTGGTCCATTGGCGAACAGCCCAGTTCAGGCACTGGCTTATCTACCAATGGACTGCTTCTCTAGCCCAATGGGCCAAAAGGAGCTCAAGCATCTACTTGATAAGCATATCTCGTCTCAGGAGACTGCAAACATTCCTCACGGCATCACCATTCAACACAATATTCTGCGTAGACTTCTAGAGAGCTCTACTGAAGCCAGTGCGGTCATCATCCCGATCAGTATGGGAATATATCCAGAAGTCGATACTGTCTCATCAGGTGCAGCAATCATTCCGACTAACGGATCCTACTTCACCCAACTCTCCATGCTATCCCATCCCTTTTCACGTGGAAGCACTCACATTTCCTCTTCGAACTACGAGACTCATCCACATATTGATCCGGCCTACCTTTCGCACCCCTTGGACATTGAGTTGTTCGCGCGACATCAGCAATTCCTCGAGAAAATCGCCTCTACTCCCCCACTCGACTCCTACCTAAAACCAAATGGCAGGCGTCTACCTGCGGGTAAAGATGCCAAGACCATTGAACGTGCGAGGGACCTGCTGAGATCTTACGGCGCTACGTTTCACCATCTTTGCAGTAGCTGCAGTATGATGAGCAGAGCAAATGGGGGCGTTGTCAACGAAAGAATGGTAGTGTGGGGGACGAAGAACTTAAGGGTCTGCGATGCCAGCATCATACCAATGGTGCCTAGGGGCAATATCATGGCCAGCGTTTACGCGTGGGCGGAACGAGGAGCTGATATTATCAAGCAGGATCTCGGCCTATCAATGCACCAAGCACATTAGAAGCCGCATGGTCCACATAAATTCTCTTGCAGGATTAGAGGAATGAAAACCACCCTTGCACGATCTCACCCATATAAATCTAAAGTTCATGCACACACGGCTTACAAATGGCACCATTGGCTCGAAGGAGCACGTACCAGCACCTCCAGGCACGTGGTGAATGATAAGATCACGCAGCTGTCCATAATCTAGCAACATGCAGAACAGACTTTTTCCTATCTCCATCAAAGTAAAGACACCGCCAACGCCAACAGTTGCTGATAACCCATTGAATTATCACAAAGTCCTTCATCCAGACATCATGAACTTTACTCCTTTCGGTTCAGGCCATCATTGACTAATTGAGCTTTCCTCTGCATAAAACTTGCGCTCTTCTCGAACTTACGCGAACAAAAGTCTATCCTCTTTATCTGGACGTTTTGCTGGCATGGCTTTCCGGTTCCGCTTCCAGCAACAGAACCACTACGAACCATGCGTCTGCTAAAAGAACATACCGAAACGCCGAACTAAACATACCTGAAGCTACAGATGTTCGCGGGATAGGATCTGGCGCTGTTGCGACAAGGCCTCACATTACGGGTCGGCATTGAGGGTACAGTTGGAAGCCTAAAGTATGACTTCCAGGGGCTTCAAATGATCGATGTCTCCGGCCCACAATTTTCTCTTTTCGTAGTTGGAGCGAGAAGCATACAAAGTCAATACAGTAATCGATTGATAATCTCGATGTGGAGCGACGTATCGTTCAGAGTTCACCTTCGCGCCTCATACAAGGAAGGAGCTAGATACATCTGATATCTCTCCGACCTTTTAAAGAACCGTTCAAACGTCGACTTTGTTTCTCAACTAGCCTTGAGCTATTACAACTTCCGGGCTCCACCATTTGTCAACAACCATCTCAACGTCGAATTGGACAAGATCGGTCAAATTTCGGTTTTGTGCGAAATCAAATCCAAGTAAGGAAAGAGTTATAGCTACTCGAACAGTTGTCAACTTGTAGTCTCCCGTTTGATTTCCTCTCGCCATTATCTGGCCGCGGGCGGCGTACGCAGGAGCGCTCGGCCCTGTCGCAGAGACTGAGTGGTTGAATGATGCATGGAGAGTACTTGGTCGGATCCCATATTCTTCATATGTTGTATACAATGCTTGAATCAGTACGTCTCCCACAGCTTGAGGGATGATCGGTATGGATGAGGGCTTGAATTTGACGCCTATCGAGCTGGCCTCAGGACGGTTTACTGCTTTCTGAACAATCATCTTCGGCAGGCTTCGTTCATATTAGCTCTCATGGGTTACCCACTCTAGGGGTGCTCCACACACCTTTCCTTGTAGAAAGGACCTGACGATACAGTTGCCTTCGGCAATCCAGCCCCGATCGTACCCTCCATGATCAAGATCACACACAGGGTAGCTGATAACAAGGCTACCGAGCTGCACATCGTGGCACTTGTTCTTCAAGCTGATGGATTTGTCAGTAAGGTTCCCTGTTGCTTGCAACCCAGTGAGCCAGGGATGGAGTCGAGAACAGTCTTGCTCTAAGTGACGAGTCATTACGAACCATGCTCTCTCGCTACATTCTCTCTCAGCTCGTCTGGCTTCTCCTTCCATGTCTTGGCTTGGCATACCCCAACCACAGCGGAAGTCCACATGGAGGTTTAAGTCGTCGAGCAGGAAGCCAGCAACAGTCGGTTGCCAGTATGATCCAGCCAGAGATAATCACTCTCCCGCATGAGTCACCCGGGAACTCCAGCGCAAATGATACCTTAGGCAGCCACTATCCTCAAGACATAGACCCATTCGGCCCCAACCACGACGAGAGTTTGTCCTTCGACGAAAAAGTGGAGATTTTGGGGGGACAACGTCTATATAGAGGTACCCTCTGAAATTGCTTATCCTGGGTACAGCTATGCTGACTGACTTCTAGGTAGCCGGAGAAATGGAGAAGAACCTCGACTGCACCGTCACCATTTACGCCCATGTTCCCTTCACCTATAAGATCAGTTCTAACAAAGGCAATTTAAGGAAGCGTATAGGTGGAAAGAGCTCTCTCAAAGTTTTAAACGCCATTTGGCGACTAAATGCGCTCCAAATCCCAGACGGAAAACGGGTGGCGGTGATTTTCCAAATCCGAGGAGATGTCTATGCATTCAGGAAGGGGAGAAAGTAATTCCATGTACGAAAGCAGCTTTTCAGCTTGCCTTTTGCAAGCGTTATTTACTAATGTATTCGAATTTCTCTCGAAATTGTTATTCGGGAGTGTTGCGGTTAGCCAAAAAACCCGGTCTTTCCAAACCTCACCATTCACCTTGAAAACCCTGATACCCCTTTCCATACTTGCATACTTATTCATCTCGGGTGTCATTAGGTACAGTTGACTTAGAACCGGGAATGGTCGGCTTTTATCCCCCTACCACCAAGCTTCTTCCTGTCTATTGTAATGATACTGAGAAAAGGCTGAACTTTTGCCTGATCATGTACGGCAAAACCTTAAAACCACTCGAGGATGTCGCACGACTTCGACAGCACCACTGAAGAACCGAATTCCCTGGCTTCCTGACAATTCATCCAAGCTCAACGCCTCCTCCCCAAAGCCATGGAACCGCGTGCGTCTTCAGACAAATCCCCTGATCGAGGTACCCTTGGATCTTTTCGTCGGGATCAGACAGATCCAAGTCATGCAGCCGTCCTTTCGTTGATCGCAGTGAAAACGGAGTCATCAATA
This sequence comes from Physcia stellaris, assembly GCA_018902385.1. Lineage (NCBI taxonomy): Eukaryota > Fungi > Ascomycota > Lecanoromycetes > Caliciales > Physciaceae > Physcia > Physcia stellaris. The sequence goes on along the minus strand of JABSSW010000020.1, from coordinate 79,028 downwards.
AGAAAATCGTCTAATCTGGCCGTCCTTGCTCCCTTTCTGTCGAACGCAGAGTACCCAAGTTGCGAAATCGTCTTCCTGTAGACTTGGCGATGCAATGTCCACCAATTCGATTTGAACCCCTTATGGCAAAAGTCCGAGATTCTGTCCTGTCTGAAGAACGTACTTGCGCTCATTGATTTTCTTGACAACTAGGCTATGACGGAGACTTATCGGAGTCGAGGTCTTCAAAGTGAAGAACACGAATACTGAAAGCACCAATGATGTTTCAACTATGTTGATATCCCGCGTCTCCGTTACTTATGACACGGTGCTCTGGCAATGGTAGTCGAAATGGCTGCCACTGCAGATGATAGACATCACTGCTCTATGCCGATTTGTCGGCTGTGCACAAAGTCATTTTGGGGATCTACAATAAGAGACGGAAAAACCAGTATCAGCACACAAAGGCGCCAAGACTAGATCCTGGAATATGTTAAAGATTCCTATATAATCAACCAGATGTCAATCGAGTGTATTACGCTTTCCGGCCGTATTCAACGTAGCCAGCTTCAATGCCCTCGTATATAATCCTTCAAGCTCGGTTCCTAAACCAACATTTATCAAACGCCATCAAATGCAGTGACTGGCTCAAATGTACGCTCAAGTGTTTCAAGCCCAACTCTATCCCGAAAAAGGTATGTATGCAGTCCGAAAGTACGTAGCCCTTACGAATCCTTGTCGCCATCATCCGACTCATGCGAGTCGTCTTGGCCAGGATTCGCTTCTTCGTACTTGTTCCACTTGGCGAACTTGTAATAACCTCCAGCGATGGCAGCTCCCAGCACTGGTCCGAGCCAGTAGATCCAGTGATAGCCAGGGAAGTCACGGTTTGCAACACAAGGGCCGAAGGATCGAGTAGGATTCAGGGATCCGCCAGTGAAAAAGACACCTATCACGTCAGAGTCAGTGTCGAAGAGGATGGAGAGGCTTGAGAATGACAATGTACCTGCGAGTTCGGCGACGAATAAGGATAAGCCGATCGCAACTGGTGCAATAAATGTCGACTTTTGCTTTTCAGCGGCCAAGAAAAGAACGGTAATGACCAGTTCCACGGTCAAAAACATTTCAATGAATAGACCCTGCGCGATCGAAGTCCCATTCTGGAGGGTGGTCTCGACTCGCATAGGGCCTGGAAACATGCACGACACCAAGCCGGCAGCTACCATGCCACCCAGCATTTGTGGAGGTAACAACAGAAGGCCACGGAGCCAGGGCAAGGTGCCGGTAATCACCATTCCAAAAGTCACCTGTATTCATTCAGCAGTTGTCCCGGTACAGGTGCATTCCCCGTGGTCATACAGCAGGATTGAAAAGACCGCCAGAAACCCTATAGAAGACCCATGCGGTGACGGCAAGCGAAAAGCCAAAGGCGAGACTGATGAACATCAATTGCTGGAGGTTGGGGGCATCAGGCGGGGTCAGGGTATTGGCAATTTGAGTGGCAGCGAAGGCAAAATACAGGAAGAGGGTTGTTCCGACGAACTCCCCAGACATTGCTATGAAATGGCCTCGAACGTCCGAGGCCAAGTAGTCTCCGCTATTTGCATTACTTCTTCGTTCGGACCTGGGTTCTGCGACCTGGGTAGGGGGAGGATTGTTCCTAGGCCGACGAAGAGGGTTTTGCATTTTGGCGAAGTGGTAGTATGAAACAAAATATATTCGAGAGGTCAAGTAACAAAGGACGAAGATGGCAAGTGGGATGAAGGAAGGAGCAGAAAAGAAAAGGTGAAGACAGACAACGTCATGCAAAGGCAGAGGTTCGGGGAAAATTCTTGCAGATTGCAGAGAGATTGGCTGAGGTGACGAGAGACGGTAGGGCGACAGAGGGCTCCTGTTCGGTGGATCGCTAAGACCTTCTCAGCCTGGTCCATGGCAAGCAGCAAGCCCGGTGGCGGTGCTAGGCTCAGAACTGACAGCGACAGGGTAGGTGTGGCAGATGGAATTGCCTGATTCGTTGCGTGAGAGCATCCCGTTCGATTATTTTCAATTGATGTGCCGGGACCATCTCGGTTAGTGTTGAAGTCTGGACTGTGGCACCGAGACACTATTATTATTATTCACAGACGGTGTGCTTTGAGCGGAATCCAGCAATCATAAGAGTCATTGGAGGTTGCAATGGAAGAAGACGAAGAAGGACGCGTGGGATAATCGACTCCGAGCTTTTGCGTGCAAGCATGATGCAGGTGTTTTAAGCATCATCCCAATTCATGCAATCTGCCGTCATTTCCGCTCCCAACCATCTGGTTGTCTCGGGCCGTGTAGCCGAAGCGTCGTAGAGCTCGGGCTTCTCTTCTACACGTCTGGACCAAAGATCGGCTTTTTATTCGTATTTGGCTTCGTGACATCACTCAAATCAAGCATTTTGCGAAGCTCATTATTCACACGAATATTGTGAATTTTAATAATGTAAAGCGACAAAATTGTTAATTCGATATCGAGCTACAACGCTCTAGCGAGATAATTGCATAATACATTGTGATTGTTGTGTAATTGAATTGCGCAACAATGCGAACGTGTTGTGAACGCACATTTCTTTACATTTTCAAATTCAAAAATTGTCAAATCAAACACATTGCGCAATTCATTATTGCAACGAATATTACGAAATTTAACAATGTAAAGCGACAAAATTGTTAACTCGATATCGAATTACAATGTTCTAACGAGATAGAATCTTCCTATAATAAAATATTCTGTAAAATCGCTTAACGCGAATGATCGATCGAGAAGAATTTTGATCAATTCTGCGTTCGTATTGCTTAAAGTCGATAAATTCAATCAATACATAATTCACGTTCTCAAAGAGAAAAACGACTATATTTCATTCTATCAATCATCAAAGTTCTCGAGTTCGTACAGTTGTTGCACGACATGCATCGCAATCATCAACAACGTATAAATTTCATATAATTGTTCAAAATTGTAAAACTCTTCATGCGCTTTCTGAAGATGTAAAAATCACGTAAATTGATCTCTTCGTTGTGATATTGTGTTGTTTTTAACGTCTACGATCTACTTCGATGAATTCTTATTGAGAATGTTTTTGAAAAAATTCACGAGCAAACTTGTAAATGTATAATATGTAATGTTTGTTGCGCAATTGCATTGCGCATTGAACGTTCAATTGAACGTTCAATTGCGTGACTTCGAAAATTTCAATTTTGAAATAACTTTGATTATGCTGTTCAATTCTGAAATAACTCTGATTGCGTTCTGAATGTTTTGAGCTAAATCAATAATACTCGATAAAAACGCTAGTTATCAGTTTATCGTGCTGTTTTTGTGTAATATTGCAATCGCGAAGATTCAAAACAACGATTTATTTGTTTCGAGTCGTGTAGTCGAAGCGTCACAAAATTCGAGCTTTTTATCTACACGTCTGAATCAAAAATCGAATAAATAATCGTATTTATCTTCGCGTCATCACTCAAATTCAACATTTTTCGAAGTTTTTTTTTGCACATCTCACATCGAATACAATTAATTGAAGACGAGAAAATCGCTATTTCGATATCGAGTTACAAAATTTCACAAAGATAATTTCATAATACGTTGTGATTGCTGTTCAATTCAATTGCGAAATACGAAGAGACAACGCGACAAACATATTTCGTCTCATTTTCAAAATCATAAATCATCAAATTCAACATTTTTCGAAACTTTTTCTTGCACAACTCACATCGAATACAATTAATTAAAGACGAAAAAATCATTATTTCGATATCGAGCTACAAGATTTCACAAAGATAATTTTTTAAAACAACGTGATGATTGAGATTGACGTATCGCAAACAAAACGAAAGCAAATTTTATTCAATTTCAAAATTATCATTTCAAAGCAATTCTCGAATGCGCAATTGATCAAAAAATTTCATTTTACGCATACTATTATCGATTTCTTTGCTATATATCATGATTTTCGCGTTTCAATTTTTTAAACGATTTTACGATATCACAATAGACATCGACATGTCTGTTGAAACGATCAATTCATTTCATAATTCTCGAACTTTTACATTCAATCAATGAAATTCATTGACAACATTCAACGTGAAAACAACATTTTTAAATGATACGCACGATCGCGATTTGTGAATTTCGATTTTTCATGTACAAAAGTCAGACGAGAATGTTTATGATAATGAGTCAAAATGATCGAAATTTTTGACGAACGAGCACAATTTCTCAACAGAGATTTTTTCGATTTCAAATAATACGAAGCTCGAAAACATGATTTTAAATCAAATTGTTATTCGTATCTTTGAGATATTCGATTTCAAAAAAAAAAAACAAATAAAAATTATACATGTCGTTGCGTGTTTCAAAAAGTTTTTGATTTTGATAACGAAAATCAATTTCGACAAAAATTTGATTTTCAATATGTTATTTTTGTTACATTCTCGAGATACGAACATCGTGTTGATGATTGTGTCTTTGAAATTCATTGCGAAACAACAATACGAAAAAATCAATAAATTTTCTCGAACTCGATTTTTCGTTTATGATAAAAATCATAAATTTAAATCGAATCGTGAAAGAATCGTTGTCGAAATGTATATTCATGATACGAAGTTTTCAATCGATTGTCAAAACTTTTGTTGACAATGAACAATATTCATCAATTTCGAATACATATTTTCGATCGAATTCAACGAAAACATTTGCAAAAAATCGAAGTTTCGAAAACGTTTGATAGTTGTGATCGTAAATGAATTGCATTTGATTGACGATTGACGAAATTTTTGTTCAAAGTTCAACGAGTTTCATGTGCTCAAAAATCGATTTTTTTCGAATGTGTTATATTTTGACATTTTCGTCACTCTGAATAAAAATACGTTGATCGTCGTAAAAAGAAACGTTGACTTCGAGAATTGTCGAATAATCAAAATTTCTATCGATAAATCGAAAATCAATATGCATATTATATTTATCGAAAACAATCAAAAAAATTTCGAAAATTTTCGTCGTTTCTTTTCGATTCATGCGATTGATTTTTATAGCATTCTCAAAACGATTTTCTATTTCGACAACAAATCGAAAATTCAAAATTTCGTTCAATTTGCAATCGACGTTTGATTTTTCGAATGAAATTATTTTCTCGTCGTCAAACGTTGAATAGCAACGTATCATGCGAACATGATTGATGACGACAAAAAGAAAATTGTTGATACGTTCGAGAAATCGAATCAAACGAATTTCTCTGAATTTAGTTCATCAATTCGATTTTTGATCGTTAACGAAACATATGAATTGAGCGCGAATAATTCAAATATCAAAATTATTTGTAATTGAATGATTTCTAAAAGCAAACACGTTTTGACTCAAAAAAAAAATCGAAACGTTCGTCAAATCTTTTTTGAATTTTGTTATTTGTTGATTTCTCGATGAGTTTGTGACAAAATCGATCTATCGAAAGTCAAAAAAGATAAAGAAAATCGAAATTCATTGCTGAAAGTTTACATACTCGAGCAAAACGATAACGAATATAAATTCGATCAAAACAACGTTGCTGATTTTCGAATCAAATCAATGAACAAAGCGACGAAATCTGTTCGCAATGCGCAACAACGTCAAAAACAAATATCGACATACATCGATTTAATCAATTCTTTTTGCAATAGATTGTGCGAATTAAAACGATACGACGACGAAATTTACGTCGAATAGAAAAAGAAAAAATTAATCAAATTCGCGATGTGTTGTTCATTTTGCATTTCGAATCATATTTCGAAACATCGATTTTATTTCGAGTTCAAAAAATTCGACATTGTTTTTCATGCGTATCTTATCAAAAAATTGATTTTATGAAAAGATGAAAAAACTCGAGAAATATATGCGAATTTTCATATTTTCATGCTCGAATCGATCATACTTTTTGATCGATTTTTGAAAATTATCATTCAATTCGTCGAATTTTTGACAAATCGAGATGCTTTGTTGCGATATTGCAAAAATTGATTCAATAAAAAGTTGTATCAAAATGAGATTGTGAGTATGTGTATCGATTTTCGAAATCAAAAAAAATCAAACAACGAAATTTGAATAGCATGACGAGTTGATTTTGACGCGAAAATTCGCAAAAAGACAAAAATGTCGAGTGAAAAAAAAATTGAAATTGAAAAATCTATTCGAGAACATAATGAGCAACGAGAAACTTGATTGATTAGCAAAAATGTGTCGATCGAAAAAAAAAATATCAAAAAACGCAAAAAAAAAATCGTTTCAACGTTTAACGTTTCGTTGACGATAAAGTCAAAATCACAATCGCAAAAAATTTCGCAATCAACAGATTTTTTTTCGTTTTCATTTTTCACGATAGAAGAAAATGAAAATCAACAATCGATGTTTCAATCGCAATTCTCGCAATTTGCATCGATTTGATTTCTTTTATTTGTTATAAACGATAATGTAAATAGAGAATCTCGTTCACGAGCAAATTCGAAATAAATTAAAAACAATTTTCATCGAATTTAAAAATCATGTTGTTTTTGTATTGTGATCATGTTCTCGTTCGAAATCGTGAATTTATCATTTTTCGCAACTATTCAATTTCTAATATTCGTGAAATCGTTCGTTATCGTTCAACGAAAATAATCAAAAAATAAACAATGTTTTTGAAATAAAACTATTTGTCAACAAAAATGAATTGTACAAAAGCACAAAATCGCTTACTCGATCGAATAATGTTTGTTGTCTTTATACGAGACGATGTGATTTCGACGATATTGTTTGACATCGTATTGATGTCTGAAAATTAAACATTTTGAGTTTTTATCAAATATTAGTCATTGTCTTTTTGAATATCGTTTTCGTTGAAAATACTCGATCTCGCACGACGAAAATGAATCGATTGTTATCAATTTTTCAAACATACGATTATTTGTCGATACAAATGAATTGTACAAACGCACACAATCGTTCATTAGTTCAAATAGTGTTTGTTATCTTTATTCGAGACGATTTGATCGTGTCAATATCGTTGTTTTTTTGACGAAATTCGAAGAATTGATTTTTAACTTTGCGTGATTTTAAACATTGACATTTCGAGCATCGTCGTCGTCGAAAATATTCGTTTTCGCGTAGCATATTCGAGTCAAATGATAGAAAATTCGATATAAATAAAACTATTTGTCAATACAGATTAATTGTACAAAAATATAAATTTGTTTATTTCATCAGATAGTGTTTATTATTATCTCTCGAAACTACGAATGTATAACGATATTGTTTATTTTTGTGATTTCGATGATTCTATTATTTTGATGTGAAAATCATTCATCAACATATATTCATCATTAACGTCGTTTGCAAAATCATCTTTATTTATTTGAATTTCGATTTTTTTTTCTTTTTTTCGTTTCAACATCACAATCATGTCGCGCAACGCGAGCTCTCTAATCATTTGTAAATGTATCATTGATATTCGAAATTATATGCAATTTTTAATGTGTATTCAAACGTGTTCGATGACGATGTCATCGACGTTGATTTCGACGTCGTGAATTGAATTTTGAAATCATCATGATAATTTGATTGACGATGATGATATTTCAATTCAAAATTCGCATAACATCAATGAAGCGATCGTAATTTACGAATGTTTTCGACAAACACATCGTTTTTTTGCATTTCATCAATCGCATCGATTTCGACAACATTCATCAATCGCAACAATTCGACGTTTTGATCATTCAAATAAACATGTTTTTTTTTTGATAAAAAATCGATCGTTTAACAAATTTTTAAACGATTGATCGAAATGCAATTCAAACGTGCATTCGTTGCGTTCAAATTGAACAAAATCAAATTCAATTGATTTTTCGTCTATGTCGTCAAATCAGAAATCAGTTTGAGACGTGCGACAACTGCACGTACATACATAAAAAAAATCAATGTTCGTTGAATATGCAATTTTTCAATTTCAAATTTGTATTTGATTTGATTCGATTTTAAATTTAATTGACATTCAAATATCGTTTGCGATCGCAAAAGTGATGTTTTCGATTTTTTTCAAAATTAAAAATTCTTTTGTGCATGACAAAGACACGCGAGCTCGTATCAATGTTGTAAAAACAACATTGTCGAGTTTCGAAACGTGTTTTTCGCAACGACAATCAAATCGTCAAAAATTGCTCATCAATCAATCTACGACAAATCGCGAACGATTGCAGAAAATCGATTTCAATGTCGACAAAAATGAATCATTATTTTTGTCTCAAAATGAAAACGAATTTATGAATATAAACACAGAAACTCATTTTGAGCACGACGACAATTTCGACGATTTCGAGTTTGAAAATTTCGAAATCGAACGATTCGATTTTATCGAGTTTCAAATCGTTGTTTTCGCATCAATTGAAAAAACAAAAATTTCGAGTTTTCGTTTTACAAAAACATTTACAATTTGAATTTCAAGATCGCGTCGCTCTCGCGTCGCAAAAAAAATTGTAAATATGTTTTTTAAAAAAATTTGAAAAAAATTCACTTTTTTGATTTATAAAAGAAAATATCAGACGTTTTTGAATGAAAACGAAAAAAGAATGTTGAAAATTGTGTTGATCGAAAAAATCAAACAAAAAAAAATGTATGAAACGTTGACGAAAACATCGTTTTCGAACATTCAAATGAAAAATGTCGAATCAAACGACGAAAACGAAAAATAATGAAATGAAATTGTAATTTGAAATGAAATTGAGCACAATTGAATTTTTGTTTCGAAAATAATCATGTTGTGTGTCGATTTCATTGCATTTTTCGTTATATACGAGATTGCAAAAAAATTTCTTTGCAATGTTGTTTGATTATGAATTTTTTTGAATTTTTTTGAAACAGTCATGCTCTTTTCGCGATTGTAAAACATCGTTTTGTAATTCATATCAAATTTTTTCAACAATTAAACGATGAAAATGAAATGCGAAATTTGAAAAAAGTAAAATCGAAACAATACATTTTCAAATTTTCTTTTCATTTTTATTCTATTTATCGCTCATATGTATGTTTCGATGTTGAAAATTCGTTTTCGTAAATTGTCGTTGTACACGAAATTGTAAATTGCTTGTTTTTGTTTATACGTCAAAAATGCAAAAATTTCGAAAAAATGCAAAAAATATACGAACAAATCTATTGCTTAAATATTGAAAAACTTAAATTGTACAAAAACAAAAATGCATGCATTAAATCGACGTTTTGTTGATAACGTTAATCATGATACGAAATATAAAATCAAATGATTCTTTTTCGCAAATATACAAGATTCTAAATGTAATAACAAAGACATATTTTTGTTGCTCGATTATTGTTGAAAATAAAATATATGAAACGACGTCGAATTGATCGATCATTTACGATTTTTAATCGTACACAAATCGAAAATCTTGTTTCAAAGTTTCATTCGATTAGTCGTCTAAATGAATGAATGATTTAATGATTCATATAGTTGTTCTCATTATGCGCAAAAATGTTTCACGATCGTGAAATTGTAATGTTGAAATTGAAAATATAACGAAATTGATTTCGTTTCGTCGCTCAATTCTTCGTTTTCTTTTTATTTTTTAACTTTTTTTCATCATTTTCATTTTTTTTTACACGATGTCTTTTTTATCAGCACGACGATGAATTGTAATACGAAATTTTAAATTTCAAAAACGTGTTTTTGACACGATTCAACGCGTTTTTGAAATTTTCATCACGTCGTAAATCTCACATACGTCGAGAAGTGATCAAAATTTTTCGTCACGATGAAACGAGTTTTTTCTTTCAACACGACGAAATGAATGATATCAATTTTCAATCATCGAAAAATCGATTAACAATTGTACAAAATCTTTTTTTTTGCGAAATTTTTTTTTTTTTCAATTTCTTTTCTTTCAATTTTTTTTTTTCAATTTTTTCTTTTTCAATTTCTTCTTTTTCAATTTTTTTTTTTCAATTTTTTTTTTCAACTTTTTTTTTTTCAAATTTTTCGCTCATACGATCACATCGTTTTTATTTTTTCATGATTTTTCGTTTCGATTTTTTTCATTTTTCATTCAAATCATTTTTATTTTGTTATAATTTTCGATTTCGATCTCGATTTCGAATCATATCAGATTTATTTTATCATTATTTTTTTTTTTCGTTTTCATTTTTTATTTTTTCGCATTCACAATTATTCAATCAAGTATTTTCGAGTATTTTTTCTTTCGATTTCGAATTTTGCGCGTCGAAATTCTGATTTTCAACATTGTCACAACAATCAAAAAAGTGATGTTTTCTGTGATATTTCACATGTTAGTCGAGATTTCAAATTATCAATTCAATTATCTCGAAATTTTGTCATGTGCTCAAAAATGAATATTGTTTCATTGAATCAAAACTCTCGAAATTATCACAAAAATAAATTTTGAAAATATTTATCATTGCACACGCGATTCGAATTCGCAATCATGAATGAAACGATCATAAATGAAAAATGTTTATTTACAATTTTAATCGTTAAATCATTCAGTCAAATTCGTTTCATTAAAATATTGATTTTTTATTTGCATATATAAACACGATACGTCATTCAAAAAATTTTACGCGTTTTTTTCTTTTTCATATTTTTTTTCTTTTCTTTTTTTCTTTTTTTTAACAAAATTCAAAAAGTTTGTCGATACATTTTTTTCGTTTTTTTTTTTTTTTATTCATCGTTTTTTTCAGTTTTTTTTTTTTTTTTTTTCAATTTTTTCGATCACAACGTTTTTATTTTGTCACGATTTTATTTTTTTTCATTCGTCAATACGAGCACGTCGTTTTTATTCATTTTTCATCAAAAATACGAATCATTGACAAATCGAACGAGAAAACAAACATTGAAAGCGTTCAAACATCGATCAAACGAACAAAAATCGATGAATGAAAATTTCAAAAATGATATTGAAATGAAAATTTATGCGCACGCAAAAAATACAGTCAAAATTTTATGCAAATCGTTAAACGTTTGCTCGTATAATTTAACATACATGATATAAAAATTTATTGTAAATATGTTTAATACATTGCATTTGTACAATTTTTTCATTAATATCAAACAGCTCAAATGACATCGTGAATTTAGTAATTAATTTATTTCGATTCACGTTTCGAGAAAGCAACAACATTTTGATTTCAACAATTTTCGTTTTTCGTAAAAAGTCATACGAGTTTACTCATATCATTTAACATACGTGATATAAAAACTCGCTATAAATATGTTTGATTCATTGCATTTGTATAATTCTTGTTTTAACGTTAAAAAGCGCAAATGACGTCGTGAATTGAATTATTAATTTATTTTGATTCGTGTTTTGAAAATCAAAAAGAATATTGAATGATGTAAATTTTGACATGTGTTTATATGAACATTCTTTTTCTCAAATCAAACAATATCAAATATTTCAAATCGTCATTTTCATACGAAACAACGTCAAATGATTTTATTGATAACATAATCGTCATTGTACAATTAATCTAGATTAAAATCAACATCATTAGAAAATTGTCAATCGATCAAATAACAATTTGTTGTATGCGAACAAATTCGCGTTCTGAAAATCAAATTTATGAATTTGATTTGATATCAGATTTCACGTTAAAACGAAATCGAATTTTTTTCACATCGCAATTTTTCGTTTTGTTTTCATCACGTTTACGATTTTTAAAACATTTCGTTTTCATCATTACAACTCTTTATTGCGCAAACTCAAATCTTTAACATGAACTCAAATATTCAAACATCGATTGATTTTCGAACTTTTTTTCAATTCAAACGCAAACGTTCTCGAAAATCGAATCGTAAATCACTCATTACACAGAAATTCAAATTGCAATTCGTCGTGAACATGATGAAAAAAAAAATTTAAACATGCAACATTTGTTGCGTGTTTTGACGAAACATCATTCAAAAAAACGATATCGCAAATATTGATTACAATTTCGAAAATTCGCATATCAAAAGATGTTGAACGAAAAAAAAAACAATTCTTTATTTCGATTTGAAGTGCAAAATTGAAACAACATGTTGAAAATCGACGAAAAAGCAAAATATCAACGACAAATTCGAAAAAAATTGATCGAACTGACGAACAATGAACGTTTTCGTTGAAAATTTCTCGATTTCAATATTCAGACTCTGAATTTCATCGATAAATTGAAATTTTTTGTTGATGTCGTACGCAATACAGCATTTTTTTTGATGAAATTTTTGAATTTCGTTGCTAAATTATCGAATCATTCGTTTTCACAATTCATATTCATGAACATCAAACAAATCATGTGAATGTCGATGTTGTTGTTCTTTATGCAAAACTCTCGATGTAATAATTTGATCAAAACGTTGACGTTATATTTGATAAATTCAAAAATCAAAAAAAGAATAATTGACATATTGTTTATTTTCAACATTTGTGTTTGTTATAGCACGACGCAAAGCTTGATCAAACATTTGATTGTATTGAGAAAAAATGAGATTTGTCGTAACATTTTTAATGAAAAACAAACGAAATTTTATGACAATTTCGATTTTGTAAATCACAAATTCGTCGAAAAAATAAAAAGTCGAAAAATTCAACGCGATATCATTATCGTTTTTCAATTTCAAATCATTATGATTTCAGATGAAAATTTACGACAAAACATGTGACGATCGAATCACAAAATACGAATGCAAAACATTGTTGTGATCAATTCAAACACGAAAAAATTATTTCATCAAATAAATTTGTTTCGCAATATTTGATTTTCGTCATTGTTTATTTATTATTGTTCAAAATCGTCGACATTTCGTTCATGAAAGTTTGAAAACAACATTTTTCAAAAACTTTTCGAAAAAAAGATTCGACGAACGTAAAAAATTGATGAAAATGTCAAAAATCAAACGAATTGCATATAGTAAAATCAAATCGCATTTTTTAATTCTCGTGCAACAAAACGAAAACACGACGAAAAACAATATATTGATTCACGAAAACATTGAAGAACGACAATTGAAAAAGAATTTCAACGATTCAATATGAAACGATATTTTTCTGCTCTATTATGATGATTTGAAAATCATATTGCGAATATTGACAATGCAAAACTGTCGACGTGACGTCGAAAAATTATATAATTTTCGAAAATGAATAATTTCGAATTTGAATTTTTGACATTTGCGTTTGAATTTTCTGAAATTGATTCATAAAAATCATTGAAATGATTTTAAATCGACAAATGAATTCACATTGCAATTTGTTGTTGATGTTTGAAAACGCAATAACGTAAACATCGATCAAAACTTTATTAAATTGAAAGCGTTTTTGATTCATTTTTATCAAACGAAAATTTTCGTTGTAACGATGCATTTGTGCAACAATCGACGAAAAAAATTTGTTTTCATACGATTTGTTTTCAATCGACAATGAAAATTCGCTTTCATATTGTTTGTTTTCAAGTTCGAAAAATGATTCAAACGATTAAAATTTTCGAACTATGAAAATCTCGTGAATGAATTGATTGTCATTGTTCATTTTTTCAATTTTCAAATTCAATTTGTTTTCGTGATCGAAAACGAAATGTTCGAAAATCATTTTCGTTTTATTAAACATATGAAAATATATTTTCAATTGCGACACTTCATTAAATACGATGATATTGAATTGTTAAAACATGTTTTACGAAATATTTGCGTTTTTTTTTCAAATTTCGAAAAAAAATATTTTCAATTACGCGACGAAACTAATTCGATTTATACATTTGTATTGTTCAAAAACATCGAACGTGATATTACAAAAAGCAATATTGATCAACAATTTTGTCAATTTGCAAAATTCAAATGACAAATGTTTTGAAACGAATCGACTATTGAAATATCTCAATGAAATTTTCAAAAAGAATTTGACAACTCGACGAAATTTTATCAAAAATTTCGACGATTTGCTTAAAAATTTTGCGTTAATCATATCATATAATTTGCAATTTCGTTTGAAAATTCATGATTTTTTGCATCGTCATTATCGAAACAATCATTCAATCAAATCGATAATCGAAAATTTGCAAACAATGATTGCAAATCTGTTAAAACGCGACATGCGTTATATGAAAAAACGTGAATTTTCGATTTACGTCGTCGCAAATTTGTTCAAAAACGACGTTGCGAATTTTGATGTCAACGTGAACAAATACAATGAAAAAATTCAAATAAAAGAAATTTTTGAAATTTTGAATCACAAAATTTCTCGTCAATGTCAACGTCAACAAAGAAAAAATCGAATTTTTCGAACGCACAATTGATGATCGATATAAACATGAACATGAAAAATGTACATACATGAAACTATGATCATTTCTGTGAAATTGATTATCAAAATTTCAATTGTATGTCATGTTTTCACTATTTCATCAATATTTAAATCGATGTCATCTCTTTGCTTCGTTTTGAAATTCAATAGAATAAATTGTACAATTGAATAAAAGCATTTTCAATAATAGCAACTAATTGAATTTTATATTGAAAAAAATAGTAATAATATGATATTGTATAATACACGAGATGAAATAACAATGTGTTTACATTATTTCGTCAACGTTTAAATCAATGATATTTTTTCGTTTTTTTTTGAAATTCAATGCGATGAATTGTACAATTGATTCAAAAAATGTTCAAAAACAGCAATCGATTGAACTCTATATTGAAAAAAATGAAAATAGTATGATATTGTCGAATATTTGAAACGAAATTACTCAAATTGTTTTTCTCATATTGAAATAATCATAAAATTTGATCATTAAGCGTGTGAAAATCAACAACATCATGATATAATTTTTTCACAATTTCGCGCATAAATTGTACAAAAATCACAATGCATACATCAAAAATTTGATTGATTAAAATACGTTTTGACGATGAATTTGAAAATATGATATTGTTTATTTCATGTCAAAAAATCGAATGATTTCATTTCAAAAATTGTGCAATGTTAATTTTATTTGTCAAAATCGATATTGCGTTATTTCAAAATTTCGTTCAATTTTTCAGAAAATACACAAAATTTTGATTAATTGAATTTTTTTTTGAATAATATTGCAGTCGAAAAAATTCAAAACAAAATTTATTCGTTATTTGGCTCAGATTTTTGGCGAAAAATGAAGGCTTGGCCGAACTAGCCAGGGGTCTGAATAGCTGAGACAACGATTTACTCGATCTTTGACTCAGACTCTCTGGCGAGAAATGCTGGCTTTTAGGCTAGCCAGGGGTCTGATTAACTGAGACAACCATCTGGCCAGTGACCCTTTCCAGATCTCGATCCTGGCATTATGTAATCAGAAACCAGAAACCAGAAACCAAGAATCTTGCCAAGCACGGGGAGGGGTTTAATAATATTAATTATTCGATTGTTCAAAGGAGAAGACGCCAACTACCTTACTGCAGAAGGCCTTGGTAAGAAACGGAACGTTCCATTATTATCGGGCTTCAATGAACTGCTCGCTGGTGACCAAGCTTCCACCCTGGCAATTTTGGATTGATCGGAGCGAAATTCTGTCCGGCGACCTTGTCCCAAGGTAATTCGAGCTTGAGAAGGTAGCTGGAGTGAGGTGAAACGAGATTGACGACACGATGGATCTATGAATCTCTTTACGCCTACTCCCTACTACTATCTAGTAGTAGTATTCTCCCTTGGCCGCAGTTGTTTCACTATCCTCCACCAGCCAGTCAGCGTCGAAGTAGAACAGACCCTTGCCAAGAAAGTTCGAATTGTTCGTTGTCTCCTAGAATACTCCGTACGTACATCTGAATTTGTTGTCACTGTCAACGACGTTGGATCACGAAACAATTGACCTCGTGCAGCACACGTCCGGCTTTGTGGCTGCTGAATTTGAGAGCTGTGGGACTCGAGGGTACTCCGTACTTCACATCGTGAGCAGTCCTTTTGCATCTCTACCCGCCGAAAATCGAGGTAGCGAAGACAGCACAGTCTCAGCTCAAGTCACGCCAGCTGCTTTCCCATGCGAAGCATCTTTACCACCTGTGTTTCGCATCCGTCTCGCAAGGTCAACTCGCTCGTAGCTATGCCAGTAAAGGTGCAAGATAGCGTTGGGGCTCTGAGTAGGGCTATGTATCCGTGCACTAGGTCCAAGGGATCAGATACAAGCCATGCCCCAAGGATCACATCACCAGCCTCATGTTGCCAACGCGAGTCTATGGATACCTATTTTGAACGTCTTCGTAGGATTTGTTGGTGCTACGACCCCAGTATATATCAACGCTTTCCGTTCTCATCCTCTTCTCCATCTTCCTCGTCTAAGCAAAATTCTTCCCCACACTCTCACATACATCTCAATCTTTCTCCAAAACCAAAGCTTTATACCTGAATCACTCATTTCACAAAAGCCTACGGAGACACCAAACCCTCCTCTTTCAACCCTCTTCACTTTGTATAATCCTTTTCATGATGAAGTCCGCCGTCGCCATTCCAGTCATCTCCTTCCTCACCCTCACTTCCACAGTCTCTGCCGCTCCCAAGTCTACTGCTGCCGTCGCTGCTACAGGCTTGAGTGATCAACAATGGTCCGCAATCAAAGACTACCAACACGCTCAAGCGACCAAGTCAGAATTCAGCTCAGTCAACAGAGTCCTTGCAACTGCCGATGTCCCAGTCGCCACAAAGGCGAAGGAGGAGTCGGATTTCCGCATCAAGGCCTTGGAAACAGCTAAGCCAGAGCTCCCAGAGTACCTCAAAGACACCAACCCCAAAGCATCCGCCTACCTTTCCAGCTACTACCTCGCCCAGGCAAGCATCATCAACAGAATGGTAGACAAGAAAGATGTTCAGACAAGCAGCGATGTAGCACAGCTTCTGCCAGACATCACTAGCCCAAGTGCCCCGACCAAAACCCCAGCAAAGACCACCGAAACCAACAGATCTGACAAACCAACGAGCACTGGCACAAAGAGGCCCTCATCCACAAAGAAGGCCTCGTCCACTCCGAAGGCAACCAAGGGACAAGATCCTGCCGTTGCCCTCGAATCGAGTAGCACTGGGTCTGGCTCTTCCACCTCTACAGGTGTCAAGCCGCTTGAGACCACCGGCCGACCCAAGGAATCAACCACAAAGAAAGACTCCAAGGCGACCGGAACCGGTACTGCCAGTTCAAGCAGCAGCACTGGTGCTGCCGCTATGGCACAACCAACTGGTGCCATGAAGATGGCGGGTCTCGGTATGTTGGGAGTCGCTGGAGTGGCTGCTTTCCTATGATCGTGATCAAAACATGCGTCTATCGACGATAACCTCTTCTCTGTTGTTTGCTGCGAACTTAGCGAGTGCATTAGCGGCGTTCATTGCTTTTAGGTATCTGTCTTTTGAGCGATCTTGTCTGGCATAGCATAGCGCGGAAATACCCCAAGAGTCATTTTCCAATATATCGTTTTACTATCATCGATGACACCAGATGCTACGCTTCATTCCGCTCCATGTGCCTCCACTTCCCTTTGTTGTCGAAGCTGATGTTTCCATCTACTGTTATTTTATTATGACCACTGGAACCGTTGGAAAGACCGATGCGAACGCTGCGTCCTCGTAGTTCATCAATAATAATATGGCTCAAGCAGACGTAATCTCACGACACACCATCACCATCGTCCACAATGTGACCCCAAGTAAAGCCATTGACAGCATTGCAATGTTTCCAACCTCCCCAAACGGAATGAGCTCAACAAAATTGAAGTTTCGAGACTCCGCAAAGTTCACGTCGTTTCAGAATTGGTGCTGCGCATCGAGCGTGGCCTGTGCCAAGACAGGATCCTGGAGGATCAGAATCCCCAAGGCTGTGTAACTCGACCTGCTATGCTTATTCCAACGATTATTTCAAATCTCCAGGGATAGTCTCTCAGGAAAAGTGATGGCGCAGGGGGTTTCATATAACCATCTAGAAGGATTCCAGTGGTCGACACACCTGGCAGCAACGTTGTCAGGAAGCAGCATTACGAGCATCTGGCATTCTTGGCCGTGGCTTTTACACACATGGCGCAATGCCGGATGAACCGTTGATGGACATGCTGCATTGCTGATACCAAAGCAGCTGAGGACAGTTCCCGATGGAGTGAATGTATATAACAAGTCTTCAATGGTGGTCGTTTGTTGGAGGGATTGACATCAAAGACCAGACCATTTCGACGATAACCGCAGAACCTCATAGCCAGAATAACATCACAATCTCCATCTAAAGAACTCTTTTAACACAAACTACTAGCAATCATGCAACTGACACTCACAACCCTCATCTCTCTCCTCGCCCTTTCCCCTCTCGCCTTCGCCGCCGACTCCTCATCATTATCAGCATCAGCATCAGCATCAGCATCAGCCAAAGCATCCTCCTCCTCTAAACCCTCCTCTTCAATTTCAAAGAAGTCCTCATCAAGCGGTACGGGCGCAACAGCATCCTACACACTCACCGGCCTAAACTCCGCCCAGAGCGACGCCTACGCAAGCTTCACCTCCTCTCGCGGCCACGATACCTCCGCCCGCGAGTCCCTATCGTCCATCACTGCAACCGCGACCCAGACCGCCGCAATAGAGTCGTTCGACCCTTATGCCCCATCGGTGATCAGTGTGCTGCAGAAGGCCGTCAATGTGGTTGGCACGACCGAACAGCCGTCGGTACCCACGAATTTGCCAAAGGAAATGCAAAGTTATTGGAGCAGTGTGTACAAAGCTGAGATCAGCTTGTTGACGAAGCAGGCGACCAACACAAGTAATGCCGCGGTTGGGATGCCGACGGCCGCGGTGATGGCTGCTGGTGCCGGCGTGCTGGGGGCGGTCGGTCTGGTGGGAATGATGTAAATAGTTGATGTAGATAGTTTAGAGGCTTGGTGCATTCGATGGAAGGTATGAAGGATGAAATGAAATAAAGTATATTTTTTTTTTGGTGTTTTCGAACCTCCGTAGAGATACCATTGGCACAGATGAGGTTGAAGCGAGTGAGCGAGCAGACTGAGAACTTTGACTTTGGGCTGGACTTGCTGCATTTCTATTGATGACGCGAAGTGACTTCGAATCTCGCCTGTGCGGGTCTAGTAGAGGCTCGAAAGATGCTATCGAACCGCCAGCAAAGCACCTGCCCTGAGCTGACTGCGGGTCGCTGCAATAACTGAAAGCACTTTCTCGTCGATCATACGTGATACATAGCGAAAATCCTTCATTTCAGAAGTCCCAACAGTTGAACGTGTTCTCTTAGGACCCAGGCCCCACGACATGAGTAGAGTACTTGTACACTGTGGCTTTGCCGCCATTGTAATCGGTAATGGGTACGAACATCTCATGTCCATCAAGGGCATTAGGACGTTGAACGAGGTCGATCTCCTAGAACGTCCAGAATAAGATTGGAATTGGCTGCCGGTCTGACTTGTGTTTGACGAAGTTTATTCCGACGGTCGTCGTCCGACCCTGTCTGAGTAGGCCGCCCATGCAGCCTTTCGATACCTTTCGGCTTCTTTCCGTCGATCTCTCGCATTCAGTATGCCTCGTCCGACAATGACGATATCGGCTCCATGTTTAAACACCACCTCCTTCGGGGTTCTCCATTGCTGACCGAATCCGTCCCCGTTTTCCAATCACCTCGGACGCCTTCTGGTGGAAGGTTGATACCCGGTGTGAATGTTATGAACGTATCTTCAGGTTGTGTGTTCAGCGATCGTTGAGCGACAAAGCCAACGACGAATTCTCGATCTTTCCGAGCCACTCTAAGACATGTCGAAGTATAATCCTGAGTCATCAAATGGCCCTCGCAGCTCATTTCTGCCAACAAGAGCAAGCCTCTCGCATGGGGTGGAGGTCCCAACTCCTGCAATGCCATCTCCTTGTCTTGAACGTCGCCTTCCCCAGACGAGAGGCTACGATACAGACCAGGACTAGGTGGCCCAGGTTCAAACGTTTGCGATATTGTTGTTGTAGCGGTGACAATGCTGCCTTTGCGCAGGCCAGCGTCCGATGGCCTGGGGCTGAGGGATTCCTCTGATACTAGAGTCGGCACATCTTCGTTCTCGTGCCCGTTTGTGGATCCATCCAAGCTAAGACGTGGAGTACCAATGGAGATTTCGGTGGAAACAGACCGGTTGATTGACAGCAATGTATCATTCGCAGCAGAATGCAGAGCTTCAATGATGGCAGGACCGGGGAAGATGTGAGCGTTTGTCAAGTGGGCCCAAGTTGCGATGGCAAGAGGTCCTCGTGTATACTGCGACTGCACGGTGCCTAGATAGCCAGTTGTGAGCGAATCTTATGACTCGATGTCGGCTGCTTTCACAGCCGGCTGTGCATTTATACATACTGCCAATGTCACCAAATTTTCGGTCCTCGAACAGCAAAAAGTTCTTCCGCCTTGAAACTTCGCTGAGGCGTTTGATGGTTTGCTCGGAGAAGTCATCAATAATGTCGGCATGAGTCTTCAAAACGCAGATGTAGTCACCGACGTCCTCGGCTAGGCGGAGCAAGGCGGAGGAAGTATGCACGTCGGCAGAAACACAGAGATTGGATTTCTTGATGGATATCAATTGAAGTAGATAGCTCGTCAAGGTAGGCGCGCTGGGGTTGTCGGCTCGCAGAGAATATGTTTGCGAATGGGTTGAGGACGGCATGATGTGTATACTGGAAGCAGTAACGGCTCAAGTTCAGGTAAGAGGCAGTAGTACTTTCGGCAGAGAGCTCAAAAAGCTGGTAAGAGTACAGTACTCAGGGAGTAGGTACATGTACCTAGTAGTTCTATGTTAATAATAATGCATGACACTTTGCGGGGATTCTCGGCCCAGCGCCAAGCTTCACCTTAATCACAGGTGGCGAGTATGATACTACATCTATTTATTGGCGACAATAATCATATTACTAATACTACGTACCTACGAGTACAAGCTTTCATGCTGCCAGTCTACAGCCATCTTGCTCCACGTGCTTCCGCAAGACAAATTGACTTCTCTCTCTGAAGCCATCTTACAGTCATGCCCTTCCCCTCTAGTTTCGGAAAAAATCCAACTAGATCAGTCCATTGGATCGTGTCGGCCAGACTATGGTATTATTCGACGACTCTTGATGATGCTGTATGTACGTATTGTAAGCCCGTATCATTTTTGGTATAACACTCATTCCTCTTTGCTTCATCTACGTTTCCTCACGACATGTCTATCAAAAAAAAAAGAAAAAGCCATGCGCTATATGGGGTATACCTATCCAAATGCTTGCTCTTTCGTTAACCCTGGTGTATTCGTAAAATTGGAAATTAGAGTCTGTTTGGTGCAGACGATCATTATGCTCGCCCAACGAGCTGGATGTCTTTGTTATATGATGGCATTGCCAAGGTATCCTAGGTCGTACACCAGCTCCTCCATAGCTGTGAAGTGGTGTTCGCTTTCATCACCCCACACCTGCACGCGGGGTGGATGCGCGTCACTACGGAGGAGGGAAGATGCCAAGAGATCAGGTTGCGAGATTGTCGCCTGCGGCAGCTTGATCTTCATGGCAGATGCTTGTCCGGCCAAGGGTAGATTGTAGCCTGCGAAGCAGTCCTGGAGGGATGATTCGTCCCGGGTCGCGTTCCTGCCTAAGATTCTAGCTTCATTTCCCTTAGGCACTCTAACATCAGCGACGCTATTGATCGCATCGCCATGATCTAAACCATAATCGAGCGACCTATGTGGCCCATCAGCAAAGGACCAGAAAGCAGAGTCGGATTCCGAGAGGCACCGTGGAAAGAACGTGCCAGCATGCACGCTTCTGTTTTCTAGACTCTCAGAGAAGACGCGGTCGAACGTCACTGTTGACGAAGGTGGGCGCATATGTTCATTAATGCTCCTTTCATTACTAGTCCGCTCGCTTGACGATTCATAATTCTGTCCGTGCAGACTCGGAGAGATCCTGTTATCGAATGAACTGACGAGCTGGCTGGTTGAGGCACTGCTCACTATTGGAATTGACGAAGTTGCTCCTGAGCTCGCCGACCTTTTGTTTAATTGGAGTCGGGATCCTGCTGGAAGACTGTCGGTGATTTTGCAGCTACATCCTGCAGGACTATTTGGAGGAACTTCGTGCTTTAATGGCATTGGGGGCCTTTGTGCAACATCGAAGCCCTTCTCGTCCGATGGTTGGATTGGAGGCTTGGGGGGCAGGAGTCTGGCTAGCAGGGACGCAGGAATAGACGAGCTGCCGTGGCTAGCCGACGCAGACTTCCCGTCACCAGTATTCCTTACTGCTCGCTCGAAAGGTTTTTTGTTCTCAGCGATCGGCTTTGACAGCTTTTCTCTGGAGTATACGAATGAGCGAGCTTCCTTCCCATCGCGTGGGTATTCAGCAGATCTGATCCCTCGCATACGGTGAAAGACAGCCATCAGAGCAGATTCTTTGACGAGGCCAGACGAGGTCGGTCGGGCTTCAATCCTTCCTCTGGACGGCTCTGGCAGTAATATAGGGCATCCTTGAGAAGCTCTGGCCCGGTGGTCCGAGTGGCCGTTTCTCAAATTACACACTTGGGCGCATGTTTGAGCTGAAGGATGTTTAGAGGGGACCGGGTCACTCTCCGTTGACGTTGGCTTGCGAGCCGAGGGCTTTAACGCAAGGTACTTTTGCTCTGGATCAAGAGTGAAAACAGTGGATTCGGTTGAGCTGCTCAGCGTGATTGGAAAGGAATTCTTAGGTGCTCCGGCCTCGGTAGGGACCTCCAGCAGATTAACCTCTTGTCCTGGCAGGAAAGGGCAAAAGGTTGTCGAGGGCTCGGCAATATTGAAGATTTCAACCTCGCCATCAAGGCGGTACTAAGACATGATCGATCAGTCAATACCCTCAAATCATTAGACTGAAGGCTTACGAAGTACCAATACGTTCCTCCCATTCTCAGGCCTCCATTCCGGCGTTGGACAGATAGCTCCGTATCACCGTCGCAAGTGATGTTTGTGAACGAGTGGCAACCTCGCCAATGTCCTCGTCCCATTCGTAGATCCCTCTCCAGACGATAGGGACGAGAAAAATTGTCCCATGATCCAAGAAGCTCAACCGTGCGAGTGGAGGGTGCAGTCTGGCTACGATTAACGGTCAGCTCAATGACGTCCAATGCGTGGACAAGCCACTGGATGGCGCAACCTACAGGAGGAAAGCTACGAGCGTTGTGAAACTCATCACGGACCGGGGCCTAGGGGAGAGCCACCGAAGGAAAAGGTATCATCTGAACAGAAGTGATCCTGAGAAGACGACGGGAGTAATCGAAGCGGCCGGATACTTAATAGCACATAATACGACTCACGTACAAGCTGCAGGGGAATAAGCCTTTTCCAATAAACTTCGGCTATGGATGCGACCTA
The DNA here is from genome assembly GCA_018902385.1 of Physcia stellaris. NCBI lineage: Eukaryota > Fungi > Ascomycota > Lecanoromycetes > Caliciales > Physciaceae > Physcia > Physcia stellaris. The sequence goes on along the minus strand of JABSSW010000020.1, from coordinate 55,675 downwards.
CCTTAGCATCAAGGGAAAGAGCATCTGAGAGTCCAAATTTAATAATTGGGGTCAGGGCAATTGCGCCAAGGCTGTTGATGATTTCAACTGCAAGGTACAGTCTTTTTATCCCACAACGTTTCTTCCCGACTTCTTCAGACCAGCGCCTTTACTGTGAAGAGTTCATGTCAAAAGCGCCTTCGTGGGTGATGCAGCTGGGACGAGGTCGTCGGGTACTTGACGTGCCAATCCCGAAGATGACAATCCTCAAGAATGACCCGCCCAGGCAGATTGCTACGTGCTGAAAGGTACCGTAACGTTACCTTTGACCAAAGAAAATGTGAGTGCTCGGAGAATTATCGTGGCTAGGGATTTAGGGAGCGTGCAGGCGGGCGGGAGTGACCGAGAGTCGTGGGGAGCATGGTCACTTTATCTTTTATTGTCATCGTATGGGATAAGATCCATGCGAGCCAGAAGGTAACAAAACGCCAAATCTGAAGGATGAAGAGAGAGACGATCAATGAGATTGACGCTAGATGGAATAGGAAGATACGTACAGGAAAGGTTCGAAGCTCGGGAGTAGAGGAGATGATAAACATCCCATGGCCAACTGAAGGCCAATCGGCTGCCCAGATTGTGATTGATTACTCTAAGTAAAATCCAAGCGCCGTTGATACTCTCTCACAGCGCACGATAATGCATTGGCATCGAATCGGGTTGTTGGTCGTTTCCGATCATGGCGCTGTCGCCGCCTGTGGTTGTCGTCTGTCTGCATGAACCACCACCACTAAGCAACGCGGTGTGGATCCCCGGTCAAGCTTGCACGTTTCCGGCAGCCTCGATGCTAAAAGAGGCGCATGTTCGAGCTTGGCTAATAATAACTTGAATCGTCCACTCTATTTAAGCGTGGGCATTGGTCAGGAGTCAGTGCGTAGCGCTTCCATTATTATTCACCCTAAAGTCTCCCCTCGCTGATTACCTATTATGATATCATACCATCCAAGAGAGAATCATTACTCGTATCCTTTGACGGGACCGTCACTGCAATCTACCACTTCTCGTTGCCCGCTCTGCTCACACTATCTCTTGGACATTGCATGATTGCGACAGTGCTTCTCCCTCGCTGTTTGAACCCTCGCATGCTTGTCCCAGGACCGCAGTCTGCGGCATGCTAATAAGCAAGGGAAGTATATTCTCGTTGTAATGAAGTCCAGATCGTGCATACTCCACCTACCTATGCATACCCCACAATTTCTGCACCTATGCCATACATGAATGCACGACATGATCTGCAAGTATCTTGCATCCTTAATTACCCAGCAGAAAGCTGATACGCCCTGCGAAGCGCTGTGGGCTACAATACTCAATGTTCCTGTGGTAGCTGGACCTGCTGACCCTTCCCTGGCTTCTGGATTGCGCTGGCAGAATTGAAGAGTTTCATGGCTCACAGTGGGCATTGTACTGGACGCCATATCGTTGCCGCATTCAATGAAGCGTCTGGTCTCCCGCACAGGAAACCCATTATTATTCTTCCTAAAAAATGGGAACCCCTTGACGCAAGCAAGGATACTGATGCCGGAGTTTCGTCAGAGAGCCTTAATCCTTGAGGACCCAGGTTTGTTGTGTTTCAAGAAGGTTGCACTGATCCTTAGTCGATCCACAGTGCCTTATTATTACCTCTACCCAATATCTATGGAAATGATCCACATTTAACTCTCCTTTATTGTCGATAATTGTTAGCTCCTGTAACAATCTACTCACTATGGGATGTTAGATATCGTTATCCATAGGTTTAGACACACAGCGGCAACACAATGTCCATTATACGGTAAGCGATTCTGAAATTCCAAAAGTCGACCCTTACACTTGCAAGACGGGTCAGATCAGATCTGACCATTTGAAGTCGCGGGGATTTGCCATTCTTAAATGTCGTCTAAGTTAAGCTTGACATCGAGACCTGGTCTTTCTACCATCTATCTCGCTCTTCAAACCTTCATTTCCGTCAAACCATCTTTCCAGATTGTGACATAAGGTGTCATGCCGTCTTCCCGGTAATTCAGTAGAATCACCCTTCACGGATAATGTCAGCATACGTTTACTTTGAAAGAACAAGAACACGCGTACATTCCATCAGGATCCATGGATTCGCCCAAGTAGAAGTCAAAATCTTGGAAATTTGGGGCGATCTTGGAGGTGTAGTAGCTCTGGACTTTGGTCTGGAAGTCTTTAATCTTTGCCTCATCCGCGCCGCCTTCCTTCAATTTTCCGATCACCTTCTTCAGATAGCCTGTGCGACTCGGTCAGGCTGATCACATATCCTCATAGAAATGAGTGGCGTAAGCATAGATTGATGAGGGTCTACCTTTGAATTGTGACATGAAGTCTTTCTTTGACGTCAACGCTCGAGTCCCAGATTCTTCATCGCCGTAAAAGTTCAGTCGGAATGCGTCGACGACGTCAATGACCTGCTTCTGTCCTTCTTCGAGCGCCTCGTCTTGCTCTTCAGCCGACGGATTCGCACCAATATCTATGCAAGAGTATTAGCTCGGCCGCCTTTACTAAGGGATGAGCAAAGCGCGAGCAGGGCGAATAACAGACCAAAGTTGTCACCGCCCCGTACGATTTTCTTGCAGTTGACTTCGTAGACGGTATCATCAACCTCTTTCATATCATAACTATCCGAGATTATCTCATCGCCGGTCACTATATCCTAGGAAATCAATACTGTCAGCCCAGATTGCCCCATTGTCTGCATATAGGCTAGTGGGGCACTGCCAGTTGCCGGATAGTACCTTGTAGATAATCATTGCGACAATCGAAAGCTGTGGTAGCGTAATGTAGAATGTGTAACACTTCCAGACGAGCGGACAAGCGGAAGCGATTCAATGACAATACCAAGATTCGAACGGTTTTTCGATTGTCGAAGTCAGCAAATCTAAGTACAGATGCCATGGTGCCCCGCATTTTCACACTACCACCAATCCGGCTAAGCATCCAATCATAAGGCTGAAGGGGAAGGGTCCGGAGTGGCAAAAATCGGCTGTGACGTGAGATTGCAAAGCCTCATTGTTGCTTCCACGATCCTAATAATCATCCCGCAGTCTCTCTTCCTCACTGTCATTGACCATTCAAAATAATAGCTCCACCTCCGTTTTTCCAGATTCAATCCGCGCTCACGCTGTCCCTGTTTGCGGGCTACTATCAATTGCTCGAGCTCCAAACTGGCGGTAGCAGCCATTGATATCCAGTGATCCTGTCCCAGAAGCCAAAAACGCTTCGTCAATTCTAGGAAGTTACATTTTTCACACCATGTCCAATACCAGCTCAGTTCATAATGTCTTTGATCTCCCTCCTTTACCAAGCTACAGACTCGCACCACTTCCTCCACTCTTCCCACCAATACCGGACAAGCTAGCAACTTTGCTTCTGCCCATAATTGCCTACTGGGGTCTGTCGATGTTTTTCCATTGGATCGACACTAAAGACTATTTTCCTCAATATCGATTGCATACACCAGCCGAAGTCATGAAGCGAAACAAAGTCTCGAGGTGGGAGGTGGTGCGAGATGTGATAATCCAGCAGATGGTACAGACCTTCGTCGGTATCCTTCTAGGTATGACGGAGCCGGATGACTTCATCGGCAAAGAAAGTTACGACATCGCTGTGTGGGCAAGGAGGATACGACTTGGACAAAGAGCTATTCCGGCTCTTTTGTCAGTCGTGGGGATCAATGCCCACGGTGTAGCCATCAAATTGGCAGCTTCTTCCCCTAATTTTGCAAACGCAATCAATGGAGGAAAGCACACTTTCCTATCAACTTCATTTGTCGATAATGGCATGAAGAGAGAGGGGCCAGCCTTTGCCGACTGGGAGCTAACGTTTGCCTCATTTCTTTATCACTACTTCGTCCCGGCTATCCAGTATCTCATTGCCATCCTGGTCGTCGACACATGGCAGTACTTTCTCCACCGCGCCATGCATATGAATAAGTGGCTCTACACAACCTTTCATAGCCGTCACCACCGGCTTTATGTTCCTTACGCGTACGGAGCGCTCTATAATCATCCATTCGAGGGGTTCCTTCTTGATACCCTAGGCGCCAGCATAGCCTACAAAGTCGCCGGAATGTCTACTAGACAAGGAATGTGGTTTTTCACCGGCAGCACCTTCAAGACCGTAGACGACCATTGCGGATATGCGCTTCCTTTTGACCCTCTCCAACGCCTTACGAGCAACAACGCTGGATACCATGACGTCCACCATCAAAGTTGGGGCATCAAGACGAACTTCAGTCAGCCTTTCTTCACATTTTGGGATCGCGCCTTGGGCACGGTATGGACCGGTGGAGACGTCTCTGCTCGTTATGAGAAAGCCAAGTTGGCTGCTCAGAAGGCGGTCGACATGGACCTCAGTCAAAAGAACACTGTTACCCATTCTGACCCGGCGGAAAGCGCTTCTCAACCTCTCCATCCTTATGAAGAAGACATTAAGACTGCAACGGATCTGTTCTGCATCCCAGAATCAGCACAACAACCTTCGGCGACTGCAGGCAAAGCAGAGTATCAAGCCGCGGGTTCGCGGCAGCAGATATTGGACGACAAGAAAAGTGGTGGTCCTAATGTATTACGAGAGGAGGCTTCCGAGGAGCAAGACGCACGAGGTATGCTCCGCCGAAGTCCGAGGAAACGCGCGAAGAGTTCAAGTAAAGAGACTCTTGCAGGATTGAGAGAAAGGGTCTCAGGGGCGGGCGGTATGCACCGAGGAGCGGCAATTATCGGGGTTGACAAAGGGAGGTAATAGCAACAACCCATTGTACGCAGACAATTATGAGTATTGGCGTTCAGGATCGGGCTTAGGCTTAGGAACTTCTTGTACATTCGTTCGTGCCATCAATCGCCTCGAAAGCTGGTTTCAAGAATTTCAGCAACAATTGTTAACGAGTGATCTTTTTAAATGTGGAGATAATGGGAAGGAGAGCTGAGGCTGGGCCTGGGTTCTATAACATAGTTAATATTTAATTCCACATTGAATGCTCCAGTACCTTTCACGTAATATCGCTTTTCCAGAGGCGCGGACTGGTTAAGCTATGATTTCATGTGCATATCGGGGTCGTCAAGCGGTGACATATCAACCAGCTGAGCGATTCTGCCGTGAGCCAAAGGTCTGTGACCTCCCCGTCGGTATCTGGGCCCATAGGTGATATCGTTCAGCTGATTCTCCCATCTTGCAGTATTCGAGCCGAATAAGGTAAAGGTTGAATCTGTCTACAGGCATGTCACAGTCTAATCAGCATTGAGATATATACAAGTTTGGAAAATTGTATCTGCGGAGGCTTTGCCCAATGTATAATATGAAAAGATAAGCCTATGGTCGAAGCAGAATTTGAAAGCTAGATAGTAGTCCTAAAATCCTGCTAGAAAGAACAGCTTCGAAAAGATATTGATGGAGAGAAAGGATGAAGTTAGGGTGGGAATCGTAACGATTAAAATAAATTCATCTAAGTCAGATTAAAGTCGTAGGAATGATTGTTGTAAGAGGATAGAAGAGTAGCGTTATGAATAGGTTGGTCGTTCGATCAATGATGGTCATGGACCTGTGGACGTTTTCAGGCATTACTAATACACCATTAAGACGTGCTTCTCTCGCTCTTTACCCTACTCTTTAATATCTGAGCGAACGTCCAATTTTCATTGACCAGTTCATACCTAATACAAAAAGCCAGTAGGTATCGCCAACGCCTCTTGCAAAGTCATAATTATCCTTCCTAAAAAACCTCCATGAATAATGTTCAAGTGATTGCGATCAGGGGGTATCAATTTGTTTGGAATGTGGTTATGCTACGCTAGAACGCAGTAAATCAAATGAATATGGTATTAGAATCTGATTGGCAGATACGGGGGAGCTCCAGGCTCAGGATGCAATGTTGTTAATCAGGGGGTATGTGGGTGTGATTGCCGTTGAATGCCGCTTGGGTAGTGACGGCGGCGTGATTATACCTGGTATATTCCGATGTTGAGAATTGTTCAACTTATGATCCCACAGTGGCTCTCAGAGTTCCCTATCGCAGCTCCAATGACAGCCGGAGCTCACAGAGAGATCGGGCATAGATTCCATGAAGGAAGCACTGCGGTGCGATCATCTAAAATGTACTCCAATTCCAGTCCCTTGGGACACTGTTTGCCACAGTCTTCTGCTCGGAACCTTTGCTGGGGGCTCCCTTGATGGGCGTGTTCGGTGTGGATGCGGGCTGCTCGTGAATGCTGTTTGCTCTTGAGATGCGGGCTGATTTCCATATTCCGTATTGATCAAAGCAGTGCTGGCATGATCGCACTTGAGCACCTTTCGGGTGGTAATCGGCGTCCTGATTCAGGGGTATCCGCCAATATGAATGTGCATTGCAGAAGACATGGCCGCAGTGCCGGCAGTGATGCCGTCGTTCGAAGAGCGAAAAGGCCTTCTGACAAATGGGAGCGTCGCATATGAGCGCGTTTGCATCGGGTTTCCAGTGCCCACGCGACGGCGGACCACTGACTGGGGCTAGGTCTTCAGTCGATACAGGCTCGTCCTCCATCACCTGGCCTAGCTTCCTACTCTTCTTACTGTCGGTAGTTGACCGTCTACTGCGAGGCCTGACGCTCTCGGCTCCATCCAGGCTATCGGTGCTGCCATGCACACTTCGCGGTGGTGTCAGGGGCGATGAGCGAGGTGGTCTTTCGGTGGGTCGCAGGACGGCCGGGACATACATGGGTGATTTGGGACCTCGCAATTGGCGCGTGGCCAGTGGAAAGTTGGGAAACACGGCATTGTTGCTTGGAGAGGAGGGAGACTGGTTCATCGGTGTTGCCACGGCCGAGTGGACTGGTGAGAAGGGCGTGCGAGCATGCAAAGGTGCCTGTATATTGGGTTGAGAATTTGGCGGGGTGGTATAGAACTGTGCGGTTGTAGCCATGCCGGAGGACGGGACAAGGCGGATCTTGATTGGGAGAATGGGGAGACTGGGTCGATGGGAAAGCCGAGGGACTCAGGGAGCGAATTAGAAATGCCACTGGGGCAGTTGTCCGCTATCAAATCGCTCGAGATAAAGGCGCATCTGGGGTTGTACAATCATGCGGGACCGTCGTCCGAAGGGCCCAGCACGTGGCGAACACGGGCGGAGTAGCCTGGCTGGAAACGAGCGACTTGGACGGTGACCTGATGGAAAACAGAGCGACTTGTCCTCGGAATGCACTGCTCGCGGGGAACAAAGAAATGGAAGAGGGCGGAAGGACGACGAACACGGCAGGGAGAAGGGGTGGCAGCGGAATGATCAAGGGGAGGACAGAGAAGGGGGAGATAGGTGATGGAAAATATACTTCCGAGGGGTCATTGGGATTATCATTTGTTCTTATTTCCAACCGGAACAGCGTTTGGGACTTGGGAGCTGGGGAGCGGGACTTGGAGAGCTAGGAGAGTAGTGTGCTGCAGCGATAAAGTGCCGCGATGGAAGATTCGAACAATGAAAGTTGCCAACCAGCGATCGCGGCGCCCCTTATCTCCAGAGGCTGCCCGGATCAGATCATATCATCAGGAGCCACCAGATATTCCTACTGCTGCACGATACTATTACTACCGGCCTTACACCCGGATTTTTGCGCATCTATGATCTAGCTGTAGAAGCAAGCAAGGCACAGACCCTTTTTCACAGGGTCTTCGCTTTATGCGACCTCTGCCTGTCTCGCCTGTACCCTTTTTGACTTTCCTTCATCCCTTTCAGAATTGACTTTGGGGATTAGGGACTAAGGAGTGACTAACAAGGATGGGACAGATACAAGCAATTGCTGCGTGGAATAGTCTGATAAGCGTAACGATCCGGGAACGTCATTCCGTGTCGCCAACCTTATCATCCATCGCCGGGTAACAGCTCGCTTTGACCAGAACCTGTCTCAAACTCTCAATTATCATCAATCCTACCTGATTGGCCAGACCACATTTTCCATTGCTGAATGTGACTTGTTCCGTCTGTAGCCTTCACTTGAGGGTTTGGATACCGCAGCTAGCCGCAGCCAAACCACGCACCTGAGTTACTAAACTTACTATTATGCCCAGTTACTCGCCTACCAACGGCGCAGGGCGACACTACTGGCTTGCCTCTCCTCGCTTTCCTGCTGAGCCAGACAGATATGATCTCATCGTAGGCCTCTCCGGTCCCTTCGCACATCGGGTTAGCTAAGTCCTTCCGGACCATCTCCTCTCCTCCTCTCCCTGGAGCTTCGTTTGCCTTCGCGAGACGTTCTTGAAACCACCTTCATTTCGGCACTCACCCGAACGCTAATCCCTAATCCACGGGCAAATTACCCGCCCAGCTGAAAGGCCTTCAGTCATGCCTTTCAATTGATATCGTTGAGTCGTATCCAAACGAAGGCGGTGGTTGGCGTTTTGCGGCAGGCAACGATGAGAATGTTGGAAGCACGATTGACGATGTCTTTCATTGGAGATTTCTCCACCAGATCTACTTCATCTCTGAGCCGAAGTACCAAGGCAAGTATTCCGTGTCAGTTTCATCGTCAACAATAAGAGTGAACATATAATGCGGATGCTGAACAGCGCTTTCAACGATCATCTTCCTAAGAATAGCGAGCGAAGGAAATTGAATCTATATCCTCCCGGGCTGAAAAACAACTCTGATCCCATCAACAGTTGGTTGATGCCGAACCCGAACGAAGGTGTTTACAAAGGGATATGCAGGAAGACCATGATGAACACTGTGCCTTGGTCTTCCAAACGCTTGAACGATTGGAACACATGCTTGTTGACAGCAATAATATTTCCTTGCGAAATGTGCCCTCTGAAGTTGACATCAAACCGACCAAATAGCTTTCAAACTCATGCTTGGGAGCATACGGCGCAAGTACCCTCGGCTCAATCGGTGGGTCAAGAACATGTACGGAGTATTGGAATGTACCTGAGATACGCGAAACAATTGACTTCCAGCACATCAAGGAGAATTACAGCAAGTCACATGCAGACATCAATCCCGAAGCGATCACTCCCATGGATCCAACGCCAGAAGTGGAACCTTGATGTGAAGAAGATGAGAATTGGAAGCTGGAGCGATCCGGAAGATGACGAGTTTTGATGCAAGATCCCACTGTGATATCTGATATCGTCTTCACGAGCTTTTGCCTCGTTGCAGCTTCAGCAATCGCACTCGGCCTGAGAAGTGGATGCTGATCCGAGTTCTGTGTCATTGCTTCACGTCGTCACCAAACTCGGCGAGATGAGCCTTGGAATAGGTGATAAGCCGACTCGGGAATACGTCGAGCTCCAAGATCTAATATTCTACCTGAATTCAACCCGAGGACGGGTAGAATAATCTTGATAGAACAAAAAATTAAGAATGTACAGTGAATTTCTCTTATAAGAATCGGATTTTTTTTGACATTTTTAATTTTTAAAAAACGAAAGTTTTTACATCATATATACGTTAGTAGATTTCAGAATTTTGTAAACGTGTATAATTCTATGAAACAGTCTCACAACTCTAGAAATATAGAGTTAAAAGTTGAGTTCGAAAATCTAATACTATAAACTCTTTCTATAATAAAATATTTTGTAAATTCGCTTGACGCGAATGATCGATCGAAAAGAATTTGAATCAATTTTGATTTCGTATTCGTTAAATTCGATAAATTCAATCAATACATAATTCACGTTTTCAAATAGAAAAAGAATTAATTTTTTTTCGATCAATCATCAAAATCGTTTGCGTTTGTACAATTATTTCATTTTTTGCATCGTACATGACAATCGCGTGTTTTTGTCATGTACATAATCAAAATTGTAAAACAAAAAGAACGCAATTCAAAATTGCAAAAAAAACGAAAATCGATTCATTATCGCAATAGTTCTAAAATTTTCAAAATTTCGTCGTTGTCAAATTTGTGTCAATTCGTCAATTGAAATGTTTGCGAAAAAATTTCGTTCAATTTTTCGTTGTTTGTACAGTTGTTTCGCATTTTGCATTTCGATCAACAATCACATATAATTTTCATTTAATTACTCAAAATTGTAAAATTAAATGAGCGCATTTCAACGTTTCAAAAATCATTGAAATCGATTCGTTATCGCAATAATTTTGAAATTTTCAAAATTACATCGTCGAACGTTTCGTTTTTTGAAAATTCAATTTTTTCAAATGTTTGCAACGTTTCGATGCGATTTCGATCATAATTCAATGCGCATTCGATCGATTTTCGATATTATTGATTATTTGAATAGAATTCATTTCGAATTTCAAAACGAATTTTCGTTTGTATGTTTTATTTGTCGAATGCAAATGTTATTAAAATGCGAAATCGTTGAAATCGCAAAGCAATTGCGAAATATCGATTTTCGCAATTTTATCAAATTCAAATTTAATTTTGAAGCTTTGCACGAAATTTTTTTGAAAAAATTCACGAGCAAATTTGTTTTTCTATAATAAAATATTTTGAACACTTTTTAACAGAAATTTCTGACTCGATCGAGAAGTCAACTTTTCAGAATTCGAACATCAAAATTTTTGCACTTTCGTTCATCATCATTCACTATGCATTGCACACATGAAATGAACTACAATTGTAACGCTTTTCAAGCGCATTTCAACGCATCAAAAATCAAAAAAATTCGAATAATATTGAGTATGTTATGAAATTCAAAGTATTGAGATTTTCGAATCTGTCAAGACGCTTTCGCAAATCAAAATTTTTTTCAAAATTATTTGTTAAATTCGATGTTTTCATCAATTTTTAATTCAGATTTTCAAAAAGAAAAACGATCATTGTTCATTGAATTTAGCACGAACATCAAAACTTTTGCGATCATACAATTGTTTTGCATTTTGCACATCAAGCATCAATCACATACGATTTCGATTTGCTGAAGTCAAATTATAAAACATATTAAACGCATTTCAATGCATCAAAAATAACGAAAATCGATGCGCTGTCGCGAAAGTTATGATTTGTGTAAATTATTTGTTTTGTTGAAAAGTTTGCGAAATGATCAATTTTTCGCAAAGTCTCATTTGTTTATTTATTTATTTATTTCTCAAACATTTGCACGTTCGTCATGAAAGATTTTTCGATTTTGATCTATTTGACAGTGCTCGATCGCGAAAACAAATCATTAAACACGCGAAAAAACGACAAACGCGCGAAAAACATCAACAGCAACAAATGTTCGAGTCTCGATCTCAACTTATCTTTTTCATCTTTTTCACTTTTTTTTTTTCTTCTGAAATTCGTCTTCACGAAAGTCTATTTTCGCTGTCAATAAACAATCTGTCGATGAACACAACGTCGTGCAATACATTTACGATATGAAGAACGTCAACGCACATCATGAAATTTTCTTTTCAACTCGTCGTTTTATCATGAATATCTCGAAAACTAAAAAATCTTTGAGAAGTCGATTAAGAACGCTATGTCAATACAAACAGAAAAACTCTCGCGAGAAGAACGAACAGTGATTAAAAATGAGCATCGATGATCAATTTGAACTATTGAAATTTCAACGAATCAAAAAGACTCGATACAACAGCATTCGAAATCATTTGTTGAAAATCACTTTTTCTGACGCTACACGACATTGCGAAAGATCATACGTGAAAATTTATCACAACGACGATGAAAATGCTATGATAAAAAGATTCGATCTTATATTGAATCGAATCGATTAATTATCGAGTTTGAGATCAAACAAGACGATATCAATGTTGATTGAATGTTTCTAAAACGATTCAAGAAGAGTAAAGAATGAAGACTCGATGATTTTGTACAGAAATTTTTCGAACACGAAATGAGACGATTGTTCAAAAAAAAAAGTTTCTTTGATTTCAAATCACGAATGTATCGCGAATTGCAAAACGATATGATTGATATGATTTCGCTTCTTCGAAAACGATCAAATTATTTCGGCTTGAGAGCGTTATTGAAAATTTACGAAAAAAAAAATCATTTTGCAATTTCCAGAAGTCATCGAATGTACATAGAGTTCAGAATGAACGATATTAAAACAAAGACTCGATTCAAATTCTAATGCATTAATTTTCAATAGAAATCATATCATGATTCGAAGATGCTGTCAAATTGCTTCGATTTCGAGATCAATCTTCGAGCTCACGAGATTTTCGAGAGAGATTTTCCGTTTCATCTTTGCGACATTGTTTTCTCATTGAGTCTAGATCAGAATTTTCATCAATCATCAAAAATGCAATGCGTTCGTACAGATGATTCGCAATTTGCACATCAAACATTCACTTCATATGATTTTCATTTATCTAGCTACAATTGTAGAACAAGATAAGCGCATTTCAATGTTGCATAAATGACAAAAATCGATTCATGATCGCAATAGTTTTGAAGCTTTGAAAATTATTTCGCTGTTAAAATTGTGTCTGCTGATATGCAAATTAGTTCTAATTCTGAAATTCTGCATGAAATTTTTTTGAAAAAATTCACGAACAAACTTGTAAATCAAATAAAATTTGAATGTAAAAACTATTCGCGAAAATTTTTTGAAATTTTAAAAATCATCGTAATAAAGCGAAAATTCTTAATTTACATACAAAAAAAATTCGTCGTGAAACTTTCAATTTTTAAAGCTCGAAAGTTTTTACAAATTGAATTTTAATAAAAGAAATTCACTGTAGATATTTACATTCTTTTGACGCGAATCGTTGACGCTAACAAGAACTGTGAATGTGAAATGAGCAGCTTTCATCTACTTCGCTGATTCATTAATATTGATCTATTGATTTCTAATTCTGTTCACTTAATTTTCGCATTTGTTCTGAAAATTTTTCAATTTTCACTTTTTTCATTTTTTATTCTTTATTGTCTTTTGCTTTTCGACATCTGTCAGTCTTCGAGCGATCACATCGCATTTGTCGAGTTGAACAAATACGTTTTTCTCGATTTTGCTGCAACACGCATTTTCATTCGCGACACTCATTTCATACAGTGAATTTCTTTTATTAAAACTCAGTTTGTAAAAACTTTCGAGTTTTAAAAACTGAAAATTTCACGACGAGTTTTTTTTGTATGTAAATTAAAGACTTTCGTTTTATTACGATGATTTTTAAAATTTCAGAAAATTTTCGCGAATAGTTCTTACATTCAGATTTTATTTGATCTATTAGATCTTCGAACTCAGCTTTTAATTCTATATTTCTAGAATTGTGAGACTGTTTCATAGAATTATACACGTTTACAGAATTCTGAAATCTACTAGCGTATATATGATGTAAGAATTTTCGCTTTTTAAGAATTAAAAGTGTCAAGAAAAACTCGATTCTTATAAGGGGAATTCACTGTATTCTCTTTTGCACTCAATCCAATCTCACTGCCACCGAATGCTGGAGCTGTATAGCCGAGGCGTGTGAGGCTTGCATGCTGGACGATTGAGCCAACTCAGAGATCAAGCCCATCGGATCGTCGGGCAAGCATGACCAGCACCGAATTAAACCTCCTAAAGCCTCTGGAAAGCCCTCTTCCTGCCCCTCCCAAGGGTGAGGTTCTCACAGCTGCACAATGGCGAACATTCATGGCTATCGCTGATGTCATCATCCCGTCCATCGAGGTTTCGACAGTCGCGTCAGCCAATAAGCTTTCCATTCAAGCATCCGAATACGCGGGTGCTATAGAACAGATCAAGAGGAACATCCCTGCCACATCAGACGCTCAGGCTGCTGCTGAGAGATACCTTCAAGAGTCTGCGAGCTCGACCCCAGGCTTCAAAGAATCCGTTCAGAGGCAATTGGGTCATTACACACGGGAAGATGCAGTCAAGGGCATAGTAGGTCCTTTCATAACGCCTCACACCTTGTTCAGGTTTTTGACACGTATTTATCGCTAGAGGGTTGTGCTGTCCACACTTGAGTAAGATCTATTCCTCGATCTCGTCATAACATTATGGCCATTAAAAGCAGTATAGCACCCGGGCAGGCTGTCTTCTCGTAACCGGCAGCACGACCTCCTTCCACCTCCAGCCGCTAAATATCCGTCATCAGATTCTAATCTCTTGGGGCTCATCGTACTTGCCTTTCCTTCGTCAAAGCGCCAAAGCATTCCAGAGTGTCGTCACGGCAACATGGGCCAAAAAAAGCGCCACGCTTGGTCCCATCCTTGGGTTCCCTCGAGTACCCATCCACGGCAAACCAGGCAAAGGCACTGGTTACAATTTTATCCAATTTCCACCTGACGATGAGCCAGCAACACTCAATACAGACGTGGTTATAGTAGGGGTATGTCTTCTCTGACCATCTTGACCATTATAAATTCCACCCGAAGCTGTTACGCGTGTGTGGCACGTTTGGCGCAAGGAACATGTATTGCAAGTAAGCATCTACCCGAGATTCGCATTGCTGATTCAACTTCGACACAGAGTGGCTGCGGCGGTGGAGTCTGTGCCAAGAACCTCGCTGAAGCAGGTCAGAGAGTCATCGTAGTGGAGAAAGCCTACCATTACCCGCCTGAGCACCTTCCCATGACCGAGGCTGATGCTTCGATACATCTTTTTGCTAACGGCGGTGTTGATGTCTCGGATGACAACAGCATTGCTGTCATTGCCGGTTCAGCATGGGGTGGCGGCGGAACAGTCAATTGGTCCGCATCTCTTCAAACCCAGAATTATGTCCGACAGGAGTGGGCAAATTCTGGACTGCCATTTTTCACATCCTCGGCGTTTCAAGCCTCACTAGACCGTGTGTGTCACCGCATGGGTGTTTCAACGGAACTCGTTGAGCACAATGCGAATAACAGTGCTCTTCTTGAAGGGGCCCGAAAGCTAGGGTACAACTCCAAGGTCGTACCACAAAATACTGGTGGTAATAAACACTATTGCGGGTACTGTACCCTTGGATGTGGGTCTGCTGAGAAACAGGGGCCAGTCGTGTCCTTCCTGCCTGATGCAGATAAAGCTGGAGCTCATTTCATCGAGGGCTTCGAGGCCGAGAAGATCTTATTCGAGAACATCGATGGTAAAAAGACTGCTGTGGCGGTCAAAGGCTTCTGGCGATCCAGAGATACTAATGGAGGTGTGAGCGGCACTGACCGGATAACCCGTCCGGTGATCATAAGAGCAAAGTGTGTCATCATTTCTGCAGGATCACTTCAATCGCCTTTGCTTCTGCTGCGTAGTGGTCTTGGTGGAAACCCGCAAATCGGTCGTAATCTTCATCTACATCCTGGTAAGATTGGAATATCAACAATCTCGGGAATTCTACTATCAAATGTTGGCCTCTCAGGCCAGGAGACTCAGCTAACGTCTCCCTTTTATTGCAGTAACACTACTGGGCGCAACATATCCAAACGCTCTCAATCCTTGGGAGGGTGGTATACTTACTTCTCTCGTAACCGACCTACAAGACCTCGATGGCGAAGGCCACGGCGCCAAATTAGAAGCTATGACCATGCTACCTTCTTGGTTTCTCCCTTTCCAACCCTGGGACTCGGGCCTTAGTTACAAACTCTTCTGCTCTGCCTTTTCTCACACTAGTGGCCACATCAGCCTCGTTCGAGACAAGAACACGGGGCGCGTCTATCCTGATCCTGTGGACGGCCGCTGCCGTTTCTCCTATACTCCAGGCAATTTCGAGAGAAAGGCTGCTTTGGAAGGCGTAATCGCCTTAGCAAAGATAGCCTATGTTAATGGAGCGAGAGCAATCTTCGGATCTGTAAAGGGCTGGCCCACTTTTAATCGCTCTGATGAAAGCGCTGCCCAAGATCTGGGTATTAACGATCCTGCGTTCCAGGATTTCCTATCAACGATTCGGGCGAAAGGGCTTAATCTTCCCGAGGCTGCGTTTGGCTCCGCACATCAGATGGGGACCTGCCGTATGAGTTCATCCGAGAAAGGAAGAGGCAGAGAACCAGCAGGCGTGGTTGACGCAGACGGTAAAGTTTGGGGTACCGTAAGTAAAAAAAATTCTTCGTTGCATTTCGTATACAATGCAACCTGTCTCAGCTCGCAAGACAATTTTAGAGAGGATTGCTGACTCCAGAATGTATCAGGAAGCCCTTTACGTTGCAGACGCTAGTGTATTCCCTTCTGCATCAGGCGTAAACCCGATGGTCACGACTATGGCGATCAGTGACTATATCAGTCGGGGTATAGTGAGGGCCATGACTGGTGATCCCGAAAAGATCGAGGCAAGGCTGTGATACCAGCCGGTGGAATACATGCTGGTGAAAATCTGAGTCTTCTCATTACAACATACGCTCAACACGATGACTTTTCGTGATGAGCGCGAGGCCTCTGTCTGAAAGATTCACTTTATGCACCTTATACACTCTATGGAGTTCTGTACTACTAGACTTAAGGGGTTCCAATCTTCAACCACAACGCCGTGGGATGGCGGTCAAGATCGCATATACTTGGCATATTTACGATTTAGCCGTATCCTATGGCATACCCTCCCTAAACCGATCGTCTCGGAAACCGTATGTTCTCGTATTCCAGTTGCCCTAGCGGTAGGTCACATCCTAGATTCGCGATTCGGAGCAGGATGCAGAAATTCTATGAGGGCTTACCTACAGAAATGAGTCTAACATAGCCCCAAACTCCAAGATGAATGGACGTAGCACTATCGGGACATATCAATCGTTTCAGGCAAACTGGAGATTTATATCCAAAGCTGGCATATCTGTTCTTTTATTGCTTGTTATTCTCCGCTTTCTTCGAGTAAGGCAGATGGAACCCGCATATCCAGTGGTGGCTAAAACGAAGGCAGAGTGGGTGATGTTATCTATAGACATTACTCCGATACTGCGACTGAAGGTATTATCTTCCATCCATAACCCCAATTCCGTCGAGGTCTGCTGCGCCCCTTTCAAAGACGCTTTTCCGCTCTCTTCTTCACCAGCAAATACTCCCTGAGCTGATTCAACCAATATTCCAAGAAATGATCATGCAATCGCAACTGTTGGTTGAGTGATACGAAGTCCACATTGTGACTCCGTAAATGAAAAGGGCTGAAGATTGATTGTGAATCATAGATCACCTGTAGATGAAGATGCGAGGGTCTGCTGAGGTTTACTCGAGGAAAGGCGAGAAGCTGCGTGATGATTCTAGGACGATGCGTGAGGAACAGTAAATAGTCATAGGAATTATATAAGAATAGCTCACGGCTGACTGCTCGTATCCTCCCCCTGAACTCACATCACACAAGCAGCAGCTCCTTGAATTGTCGCACCCAGCCACAGAATCAATAAGCGTGCGGCTTCTGCCTGACGTGATCGCACGGTTGTAGAGAGTATCGCACCCGATAGTAATATGGATTTGTCGACTGACTCGGGCGACGGACGTGTTTCATCAAAGGGAGACTCCAGGTCAGAAAATGTCATCAGTCTGTCAATTGCAGTCAATACTGTAAGCATGAAATAGCTTGACTGCAGAGCATGGAAGGAGGATGAGTACAACCGTTCAGAGATTGTAGAGCTGGAAGCCCTAATTGAATGAGAATCACGCAGGCAGGATACAATCTTGGACTTCTTCGAATCTTCATGTCATTGCCATCATATGCCCTCCCTACTGAACCTGGTGATATTTGAGAAAGCTATGTGTAGAAAAACATGACTCGCTCGCTCAAGAATTTCCTCGCAAACCATGACAACAATTGAGAAACAAAGGAGAGTGGCCGACAGAAAAGCCGATGCCATTACCAAAACTCCCTAACGCTCTAAGAATAAAGGTATGCAGCCAGTTTTTGTGATAGCGGGGCAGAGGAAGAAGACCGAGATGCGATAGCTGGGAGAGCTATGGTGGTCGATATGCTGTGAGGCATTTCATTCTGGGCTCGTGAGGGTCCCAAATTAAACCCCACCCTTTCGTTGCCCGTTGATGCGACCAACATCTCGCAAACAACACTGACGGGCTCAATCCTTGCCAAAGAAGCTGAAGACGCCATGAGACTGTAATTCAGCTGGGCGGGTGTGGAGGACATTGACATTATTCATTAATCTTCTGAGATCGGGTAGTATCATGTACATTTCGAAGTAGTGGATGTGGCAAATGATGACGGGTATGGGCGACCATTTGAAGGCACTGAATTCCTATAAACTGGACCACGTGGGAGAAGCCTGGTAAGTTAAAAGAAGTGCGTGTAAACTTTGGATTGCTCGTGTACTTCCATTTCCTACTTTTGGTCAGACATTGAGTATCACGACACATAAACTGTCACGTACCATTTTGAAGGTGTTGAGCTCTTCCTTGATCTGCTGGGCAAGCATCGGCGTTAGGCGATTGCAAGTTGCTACTTCGCCTCGCCTATCATACTCTCCGCTTGGCCAAGTATCGTGAAACTGAATCCTCGGGCTGAAGCTGATGTTGCGAGCGGCAATGCTCGGAGGTGTCCCAGGAACACTCTTAGATTCTCCACTTGCGAACCGGGCCAAAGACATGAAGTAGTCTTCGCCTTCGATAGCAACCGAATCAGTTCGGCGGTGTCCCAGACGTGGAGGATGGTCATCCGCAGGGGTACTAGGTGAGCTAGAGCGGGGAGATTCGCTGAATCTAGGCGCTTGAGCAAGGACAGGTTCAGGTCCTCTGGCATCCATTGGCTTGAGGGTTGGTGAGGAGTTGGAAGAGTCAGTCCCAGCACCTATAACCGTTAGCCAAACCAGCATGTCCTAGGCGGTAGTCTTACGCTTCAAAATACCCTTCTTCACTGCAGCTAAGACCTCTGCACGTTCTTTTTCCCCACCAACGATGCTACGCCTTGGGGTGACGAAATCATGACGACCCAGGGGTGCTGGCTCCATGGCAACGCTCGCAGCATCTAATGAATTTCTCTCCAGCTTGGGAAACCCTGTTCCACCTCCGGTCTGCTCGTCAGGCTTCACATTGACATTAACCTTCTCTCTTTCAGCTTCGACAGTAACCATTGAAACCTGGGCCACGCTCGGCTCCGGTACAGCGGTATCAGCTGCCGGTACTCCAACGACCGACTTTGGTCGGAACAGTCCAACCAGGGACCGAGAACCCTTCTTCATGCCTTTGCCCATCTTTCTAATCATCACCGATGCAGAAGATGCAGTCGATGATATAGATAGATTGTCAGTAGATCCTGTAAAAAATTGCCCCTGTCCAGAGTAGATGCCTTCTCCAAGACCACTGGCTTCCTGTTTCTGGGCAATAGCGGCCTGTTCAGCTTCACGTTCGTCTTGATAGCGATCTTTCCTCAGCTTTGCTCGATCCGTTGCCACGTCAGTTTTCAAGCTGTTCTCGGCGGAGGATTTGCGGAGCTCTGCGGCGCTGCCAAAAGAAAAGGCACGCCGTAGCCTCGACGATTTACCCTCCTTTTTGGCATCCCTTTTGTTCAGTCCTGCCAAGCTCTGTGCTGCTGCGCTTTCCGGACCAATGTTCTGGACTGCCAGTGGGAGAGACGGCGTAGTTGGCATTTGCTGTACTGCAGCCGTAAAAGCAATTCTATTCGAGGACGCACCAGGGCTCGAAGGGCTCAAAGGTTGAGATAGAGGAGAAGGATTCGTGAGCCGTTTATTAGCCTCCGAGGAGCCACGCGGAGGGATATTCACAATCTTGGCTTGGCCCGCAACTGGAGTAGCTTGTTGGATTACAGGATTAGACGCAGGGACAGTGGCGGCCACTTCGCGCTTCGACTGTACGAACAAGCATCTATCAGCTAGTGCCTCCAAGAAAAAGGGACGACAATCTCAGTCAAGCAAGAAGCAGCATACGTACCGAGGAAGGTCTTGAGCTAGATCGTCCAGAAATGGAGCTCTCAGCGCTGTCTTTTCGTCCGTGGGAGGAGCTCGGTCGCTGTAAAGCCAAAGGACGAGATTCCTTCCTTTCCTGCGATGGAGGCCCTGCCAGCATTGCAGCATAAGTCGTAGTCTGGCCTGGAGATTGTGAAGATACATCTACAGCTTCGACTTTGTAGTCCCCAACATCCATGCTGCTAATACTTCTCCGACGATATCTCTTAGCTAGCTCGGTTGGACCCTGCTTAGAAATGGTCGTATCGTCGACAGCACTTTGATTGTGGTTGGAGGGAGAATGAGCGCGACGGTAAGTGGAATATGTTGACAAGGATGGAGAGCTGCTCGAGTGCGCCGAATTGCTGTATAAATGGCCAACAGTTGCCATTCCAGACCCGGAAGGGAGTGCAGATCCGCTTGGAAATGATACATTGGTACTCGGCAGCCCGGTCGTCTCAGCTCGACGGTGATTACGACGATATCGATCTGGCGAGGTTTTGGCTGGCAAGGTCATTGATGGATTGGGAGAAAGACACGGAGCATTGAGTTCAATTGATGACAGGGGCCGTGGAGAGAATTGTTTGTGGGCTTGAGACAATATAGCCGAGTCATCTTTGCTTTGGCCTGGATGTGATGAGGTTGTGCTAGTGGAGGGATCATGAGGACGATAACGGCCCAGATTACTGAGGGTATTGGAAGACTGTTGATTAACAGGTATGGCTGGTGCAGATGTTGTTCGGTTCTCTTGGCGAAGATGTGGGACGGTAGGATGTTGACGGAGAGGATTACTGCTGCCAGGCAGGACAGGCGTGCCCGAGAAAGCATATGGAGCGACAGGTACCGATGCTAACGATGTATGCCCTCGATAGTTTGTAGTTGCCATCCCTCCCATAGAAGTATTGTACATGTTTCTAGGCATCTGCGAGCCCCGTTGATGTTGCTGGCCTTGTGATCCACTCTGAAACGCATCTGAGGAGGCCGGCCGTGTCTGGAGCATGGTGATTGTGGAAGACGGTGATGGAAATGATTGCACCAAAGCCGCCATACTGCCACCAGGGACAATGGAGGTGTGGTAAAGATCGGTCAGGAAGAAAGGACTCTTAAATGAGCGATGGGTGGAAATGGCAAAACTGAGACCTGTAGCAGATGGCAGCAGTGGTCAGCTTTTAGATACTCAAGCTACTTCATGAAGCTATCCACGATGGAGGGCATGTATAGTAGTCCATTCAGGATGATTGATCACGAGAGCTTGCTCTGAAACAGACGCCGAATGGGTCAAGGCTGGACATACAGGCTGTCGGTAGCGACTATCGATTATTCATGAGCAAATGGGTGAATCGAAGATACAATGAATGTTGATACAATGATCGAACGGAGCCAGGCCGGTGAAGGAGCGAAATCGACTGACTGTACCGTGTTCCTCAGTAGTCTTTGCAGAAATCAAGGTAAAGCAAGAAGACACCAGAGGCCCTTGTTGAAGAAGGAAATGCGGGAATCGAAGACACACGACGGGTGAAGCACCTCGATGAACTCCGAGGTGAATGCCGGTGACGGAGGGTGGTGGTAGTTGACTGGGAGAAACGGATTGAAATTTCCTTCCCCTTTACTTGTACACGGGTAGCGAAACTACCTTAGGGTTAATATTAGCGGGGAATGGAGTGGAATGGAGCAAAACACAACGCGATGCTGAAGGGATTAGTACACGAGTTAATAAAATAATGGGGGGCCGCCAGGAGGGAGAAGGGCTTTTGGAGGAGTGCACCAGCTGGTCGTTACGAGACTGTCAAAAGGATGGATTTTAGATGGCGGTAACGGTGAGCAGTGGTGCAAAAAAAAAATATCCGCATTGGCCAGCGTTTTAGCTCCAGCTAACTAGCTACAATAATACCTGCTAGTATCCCTCCTTTTCGTCTTGAAATTCAAGGCCAAGCACAGCAACGAGCAAGGGTGCTAACGAGGATCGACGATATCCAATGATTTCGCATGAAACAGCTACCATTACGCGTTTAGCTCCAATGGCACAAAACAGACACTCGCCTTGAACAGTAAGATACTTGTTCGAAAGCTTCATATCACACACGCCGATTTGCATTCCGATTTCCGAGGCACCGAAGGAGGGGGAGCTGTGCTTTCCATTCATCTCTTCAGCGCACTGGTTCCTGTCCATGGCGATCATTGATTGACATGTCAAGCGCAGCATCAAGACCAAGGGCGGGCCTGGCTATCTAATCATGGCACTGAAGACAACTTGCACAACCATAAACTCTTCCTATAATAAAATATCCTGTAAATTCGCTTGACGCGAATGATCGATCGAAAAGAATTTGAGTCAATTTTGACTTCGTATTCGTTAAATTCGATAAATTCAATCAATACATAATTCACGTTTTCAAATAAAAAAAAAACTAATTTTTTTTCGATCAATCATCAAAGTCGTTTGCGTCTGTACAGTTATTTCATCTTTTGCATCGTACATGACAATCGCGTGTTTTTGTCATGTACACAATCAAAATTGTAGAACAAAAAGAACGCAATTCAAAATTGCAAAAAAAACGAAAATCGATTCATTATCGCAATAGTTCTAAAATTTTCAAGATTTCGTCGTTGTCAAATCTGTGTCAATTCGTCAATTGAGATGTTTGCGAAAAAATTTCGTTCAATTCTTCGTTGTTTGTACAGTTGTTTCGCATTTTGCATTTCGATCAACAATCACATATGATTTTCACTTAACTATTCAAAATTGTAAAATTAAGTGAACGCATTTCAACGTTTCAAAAATCATTGAAATCGATTCGTTATCGCAATAATTTTGAAATTTTCAAAATTACATCGTCGAATGTTTCGTTTTTTAAAAATTCAAATTTGTCAAATTTTTTCAACGTTTCGATGCGATTTCGATCATAATTCAATGCGCATTCGATCGATTTTCGATATTATTGATTATTTGAATAGAATTCATTTCGAGTTTCAAAACGAGTTTTCGTTTGTATGTTTTATTTGTCGAATGCAAATGCTATTAAAATGCGAAATCGCTGAAATCGCAAAGCAATTGCGAAATATCGATTTTCGCAATCTTATCAGATTCAAATCTAACCCTGAAGCTCTGCACGGAATTTTTTTGAAAAAATTCACGGGCAAACTTGTGTCTCTCTAACAGCTTGTCTTGACACAAAGGCTGATAAAAGGACAGCAAGCCGATGAATGCCACACACTTCACCCTTTATCTTAGAACTATGCCCATCCTTCCCTTCCTGTGATCTTGCAGCGAGATCCTCCTCTTTCGATAGAGCGGGACGACAATTCACGAAATCGTCAAGCTGCATCCCCTCACCCCACCACGAAACAGCAATTTGTGGTTGGAACGCGCTCAAGCTAGCCTTAACGGGCCACACTTTCGCGTCCAATCCTCTGCATTCATGGATCGCGCTGTTCGTTATTCGTCATCAGTCCCTGCGCTTCCCGGTGAGACCTGCATCCCAAGGTCTGGAACACGTCCTGACTCCTCGACCTCCAGGCTCGCGGGTCTCAACATCTCCTATAGATGTCAACCAGCAATCAGACTTTTCCCCTTGTTTTGTGAGACCCTTCGTGCTAGATACCGTGCATTCTTGTTTGGTCGTAACATGTGTTGGATATCTGGAGTTTCTCCGATGAGGATCAAGGGGAGGAACGATTGGCAAAGCTTGAACAACCTTCACATGCCGTGATGACACAACCTCGAATCTACATGCTGCCTCTCAAGCAGCATTATTACGATTCCTTGTTCGGCAGGAACCGATGCGTGATACGGTCAGACCGTGATACAGCACAGTGCGTTGTACATACAAGGTAGGTAAATGAGGATCCGAGAGCGGATAAGCAAAGTTTTTGAATTTAACGCACATGTTTCTACTACAACAATATCACTAGAGCCTGAAAAGGAATCATTTCAACGCAATTATCACCAGGAACCCGCGGTTATCACAGGGCTAATGTGTGCCTGCCGTCATCCACCATTCAACGGTCCGCATTATGATGATTTACAGAGGACCGGCTAGAAATGGTACGAGCGCGAGGAGCGTTCGTTACAGGAATACGGAGTATATACTTTAGCACCATCCCTTCGGCTATCTGCTAGATTGGCCTCCTCAGATCGCTTGTTCCGCCTTCGTACTTCAATATCGGAAGAGTCGTAATACATTCCTCGCTCTTGCATGGGGAGAGGGTCACACACAGATGAGAGATGGTACCGTTTGAGAGTGTGTACCGCAGGAAGCATGCAGTGAGCCGCAGACGCTCGGGTAGTCGGAGATGGCTGTTAGTCGCTCCTCCAAGAAATCACGAATAATACAGTTCTAATGCTCTGTTTCTCTGTGATGCATTATTACGGGCTTCATTGTCATCTTTCGCCGTCTATCTGGATCCCACACCTGTAACAGTGAACAAGCAACCGTACAGTTTGGCCAAGATTTTGTCTGAGGATTTGATGGGCTTCCTCGCTTATCTAGAAAACCCACACATTTAAATGAGATTTGACTACGAGTCAAGAATGGAAGTTCGCAAGACAAATCCTATCAAAGGTTACTGTACTAATCCCGGAGAAAACGCCTAGGCGAGATGTCTAGCCTAGAAAAGAACAGGGACTTTTGTCATGTGGATCTTCAAAGACAAGCAGTCAAATCGGTTCTGTTTGAGCTTTGTCCCCTTTCATGACTTGCGACTGTCTTGTTATATCGACTGTGAGTAAGAGATGTACGTGGTACTCTTTAGAGCAGAATACAAATGAATGCCCTGAAATGAGATATCCCAAAGCTTTTACTCGGTATACGGAATACATCAGGGCAGCAGTGACTAAAGACATCAGGAGAATCGCAACATCCTCTCCGCCCGTTTCCTCCTTCCTCCGCGGGACTTACACTTGGCCATTACGACGAGTGACCAACCATTCGCTGGTAGATGTTCTTAAGGTTTACCCATCCTACTGTGTAACCACGCTTACGGACATTGACACCCGCTTATCTTTTCAGCGTTGGGGATCTTTTGATCTTCGTGCAGACCGACTGAAGGCCGCCTTCGCTTTTGAGTTCCCACTCCTGGATACCTTGGTCGCACAAGACAGCGAACATGTCGACATAAGCTTTCCACCCACTCATGTCAGCCCTTCCTTTTTTAGCAAAAGGGTTCGATTGCACGATTACAGCACTATATATTCTCATCAAGATCTCTACGAATCGCTTTTCCAGATCCGTCACCGGTGTCATTCACCCCAAGAATTAGTAGCTCTTCTTGCCACTCACATCGAGCTTAGAGAAGCCGGACAGCAAGCCGACCATTCTAAATTCGAGGACATCGGCGCCGGGAACGGTTTGGTGGACGAAGAGCTTCGCCTGCAATTGCAAGGCCTAATCGCGGGATACGGAGGTACCTGAGGATGAAGAAAGCCAAGGCCGCTACTACTCGTAGTTCTAACCCCGCAATCTCGGTTTTAGCACAACCGTCCGGCGTCACGTGTGACGACTATCTCATTCGTCTGATTGGTCCATGAGCTCCGATGGATAAGATGCGAGGTGCCGTCATATCGTGCCGCTTCGCTCGCACATACATCGCCATGTTATATACCATGCAGCCATGTCTTCTGCTGCCTGCTGTCTGGGTATTCCCATCGCTTCAGACCGCAAATACAACTATTTGGCAACCCCTTCGCCCAATTCCAGTCCGTACGGACACGGACCAGGGTTAGCAGCATGTCCGTCTTGCCAGCACCACAGTCGAGGAAACCCGAAATCCGGTAAGTGCATTGGCAGATATCATTGGTCTACACAATGAGGCGACCTCTCAAGCTTAGCTCTATTGGCTGTCATCCAGGACCGCAATCCTCCAGCTAGAAAATTGCTAGAGAGATATGTCGCTAACGCCTCGTGTGTGGCACCAGGGGCTTCGATGCCGATGATAATCTCAATGTCGAACATGCCTCGGACGCCGGCTCCCTCGAAGCTTCAAAGAGCGGTAGATTACCTAGGGAGGCTCCGCCGCTGGTCAAACACTTGACCGGCATCGAGCGTCATGACCTGGAAATCAAACTTGTGCGGAAAATCGACATCCGACTTCTACCCAGTATGTCCTTCGAATTATTCAGGTACTCGTCGAGGGCTTCATGAGTGTCATAATAGCGGTCTCAGCAATCAGCTCTGCACTATGAGTTGAAAATCCAACGTCTACGAGAGATGGGAAAAGCTGACTCAAGGGATTATAAAAGTGCTTGTTCTTATGTATATCATGAATTACTTGGATCGCAATAACATTGCCGCGGCACGCCTAGCAGGCTTGGAAGAAGAACTGAACCTCTCATCCACCCAGTATCTGACTGCGCTTTCGATCCTCTTCGTAGGCTATTTACTCATGCAGATCCCCTCCAACCTCTTTTTGAACAAGTTGGGAAAGCCCGCCCTCTATCTGCCCACAGTCATGATAGTCTGGGGCGTCATATCAGCTGCGACGGCTGGAGCTCAGAGCTTTGGGGGGCTGATTGCGATCCGTTTCTTCCTCGGCTTTGTTGAAGCTGCCTATTTCCCAGGCTGTTTGTTCTTTCTGTCCTCCTGGTATACTCGAAAAGAGCTAGGCTTCAGGACTGCAATTCTATACTCCGGCTCCCTGCTTTCCGGCGCTTTCTCGGCCTGATCTCTGCCGGGATTACCAACGGATTAGACGGCGCAAAGGGTTTAAGGGCTTGGCGATGGCTGTTCATCATTGAAGGAGTTATCACGATCGTAATCGCATTCGCTGCATACTTAGTTTTGCCAAATTTCCCTCGAACAACCACATGGCTCACCGAAAATGAAAGGCAGCTTGCCATCTGGCGGCTTGATGAGGATATTGGTGAGGATGACTGGATAGGAAGTGAACAGCAGACCTTCTTTCATGGTATGAAACTAGCTTTCGCGGACATTAAGATGTGGATACTGGTGATTATCATCCAAGTCGGCCTTCTTTGAGTGGCTAACAAACATAGATGGTTCTCTTATTCTGTATCGTGGCGTCCGGCACCGTCACGAACCTTTTCCCCACTGTTGTCGGCACCCTAGGCTATTCGAATATCATATCTCTCCTGCTAACCGTTCCGCCTTACGTCCTTGGGGTCATAACTACCTTTATCAATTCGTGGCACGCGGACAGAACTGGCGAACGCTATTTGCACATCACGCTTCCCTTATATTTCGCTGTTATCGCCTTCATCATCGCGGCGTCAACTACGACGACAGCGCCACGATATGTAGCTATGATGATGATGGTTCCTGGAGTGTACACAGGGTATGTGGTGGCTTTGGCATGGATATCGAATACTCTACCGCGGCCTCCAGCGAAGGTATGTTATTTCACTTGCCAATGTAGAGTTCATGCATTGATTTCTGTGATTCTTAGCGCGCGGCAGCACTGGCAGCCATCAACGCTGTTTCCAACGCATCTTCGATCTACGCGAGTTACATGTATCCAGAATCCGCCGGCCCTCGCTATGGTAAGTCCTAGCGCCCGTTATCCCAGCTATTGTGAGACATTGAACGAAGTAAAGCTTACCAATTATTGTTAGTCGTTGCTATGTCTGTCAACTGTGTCACAGCTTTCATCGCAATCTGTTCTGCGACCTTTCTCCGCTTCATACTCGTCCGTTTGAACAAGAAACTTGATCGCGGCGAGACTGTTGAAGGCGCTGTGGTCATGGGAGAAGGCGTCCCAGGCGAAGCGGCGAGCAAAGGTTTCAGGTTCGTTCTGTAGGAACACTTGTATTCCTTTACACTATTGAGCATTCACATCGAGATGCATGGCGTCGAGACCGCGTATGCTGAAGCACCTTGCACAATTCTTAACTTTTGCCAAACAGTCAAACTTCGATGAGTATAGGTATTTATCGGATTACCTGAGTCTATTTAATACTCCAGAAGTTTACAAGTAAAGATACATCGATTTGTGTCTTCGAATTTCATGCGATTTCGCTCGTCAGCCACAGCATAGCGCATGGGTATGGTACAGCAACGTACCACTTGCAATTCTCCAAGCACTGCATCGATTGGAATACTTATCCTGGAATGCATGAAACGTCTCTACTTGCAGTCTCTGAACAAGGCGATTGTATACTTTTCCGTACGAACAATGTACTCATACCTTCGGTTTGCGGTCATTCATTGGTCTCTAGGCATGTCAATTGGCGTGCGCGTGAGCTTGGACAGTGGTACCTCAATTAACTTTCATTCGCTCCTAGCTTCAACTAAAAACAGCTACATATGTCAGCTCCTAAGTTGACCAAGAGGGCAGATCATCCTGAAGCTTACAGGCATGTGAGGCGCAGCCCAGGCGCAGCGACTCTTCCAGATACATATTTCGCTTCTGCTAGATCAATCAGCTTGTACACTATGAACTTAGCATCCTCGGTCAAGATTTACTGGAAGATATATTCTTCAACAAAAGCCACATTAACACTGTCCCCTTCAACACGAGAAAGATTCCCTAGTCATTTATTAACGGAATTATGAATCAAGCATTTGCGCCTCCGTCTCGTCGAACAACATACTCCAAACTTCACGACGACGATCTCGACCCTCATGCACCCAAGCGAGTAACAACCAGTAACCTCGAGGCCCAAAATGCATTCTCACATCCACACAGCGACTCTGGACCACAGGGAATCTCCGACCCAAGCATCGCGCCGCTTCATGAGCCTGGCATTGCCCTCTCGCAACAAGAGAGCGATGGGCACTTCCAGTCCCAACAGTACTACGCCGTCACAGATCGTTCAGCGAAACCGGCACCTCAAACGAAGAAGACAGTCTTCCCTCCGCTTAGGCCTCGGAGGAAGTTCAACAAACACATCATGATCCCGTCCATCGTTGCCGTGACGACGGTTATTATCATTGTGACGCTGGTGATATGCTATGTTGCAGGAGCTTTTGGAGGATAGAGGTATCCGCGCAAGGACAAGCAACCAAGGCGAGGTGGTGGGAATCCTGCACAATCATCTTGGCCATTCTTTGCGAGTGCGCTCTGTGGAAATACATGACGCAAATTTACGTCCGAGACCTCAGGTTGCCCTCACTTAAATTTCAGCCGCTCGAGGTGTAGAGCAACTGTCTTTCCACCAACATCTACATCGTCTCGGGTAATGGGCTAATAGGTACTAAACAAAATCCTCAGCAACGCGATCTGGGACAAAGGGTACCTATACAATGGACCCATTAAGGTAGCTTTCAAACAGTGGATGTCCGCCTGGGTATTGGTTAGTCTGCTCGTATGACTGACAGGTGGCCGAGCTTCCACATGAGACCGCCTAATCCAAACACCATTTGTCTGTCGATCTATTTGCTGTCCCACTAGCACCAGTTATTATAAACAATAAAACAAGATTCCACTACTTCCCTGTCGTCTCACCTGCTAGACCAACGTTCCTCACTCTGCAAAACTTAATTACATATCTCGAAGCCTGCCGTGAATATTTCTATGTGTTATAATCACGGGTCATATGCCTAGCAATACTCGTTTTCAATCCTCAAGTCTCCTACCATTACAGATTAGCATCTTTCTCACGAGCTCTTCCTTCGCTCTCATGTAGAAAGCGTTGGAAGAAGAATGATCCAGGAATGAAGACATACAGGGACCGTGTTCTTGCAGGTGCTTGAGGATGGGGTCTCCTGAAGCATCAATTCGAGGCCCTTGTCTCCGGGCAAAGGATGGACGTCCCAATATGATTCGGAAGACGTCAATGGTTGGAGGATGCAGCTGATCTGCGTAAGGCGAGTACTAGGGACATAAAGTTGCAGTGAGGTGCTAACGCCCAATATTTTGTCGTGTGTATAACCAGATGTTTAGCAGTCGCCCACCTCCGTGGACGGGATGCATTGTGAAGAGACCCTATAGAGATGTCTGTCATCTGTAAGAATATAGACATCGTTTGAAGCTGAGATATTAAGAACGTCAAAGCTTCTACATATTTGCAATTTATGCAGCAATACTTCGAGCCCATTTTCAAGTCAGCTCTAAATTTGCATCATGGTGTCGTCCGTTCTACGTATGTGGTTCTACGCATACCACGTTATGCAACTCGTTCACGCCTTGTTGATGTCGTTCCATCTTAATGCAAATCAATCTCCCATTAGCTCTCCAATCACCGTCCACCACCGTAGTCTGGCTTGTAAGTTTGAAGTCCATCAGGCCCCATCAGTTCCCTCAACGCCATAGTGGCGTACTGGCTAGAGCCCAGCTGTAATCGTAGTATCACCGCAAGCTTTTGCCCGACGTTTGCTTCGGGAGCTGCGGCTTCTCCCTTGTCAACACAATCGGAAGCCCGAGGATGGCGCTGGTTGGAATGGGTATGCTTCGGTCCTTGAGACATCATCTCTAGATCGGTCTGAACAAACTGCTCGTCATCTTTGCTATACTTTTTGAGTTCAGACTGGATGTCGCTCATAGGACGTGCAAGCAATTTGCGATAATTTCCACTCAGACTAGTATCTTTCCATCCGCGACGCATATTCTGAGGATCAAGACCACCGCCTCGCTCACTCGCCATGAAGGTTTGATAATGATCTGCCATATCATTTGCTGGATATAGAATATCATAGCCTGGAGTGGGTAGCACGACATCGAAAACTGTATAATTTCCACTCTGAGCCTCTTCGGTACTTAGTGCACGAGCGCGCTCGAACAGGTCATCTGGGTTAATTGCACGATCTTCCTCCTCGGGCTGCACCACAAGCTCCCCGTCAGCGTCGGTTTCTACCGGCTTTGATGAAGCCCCGGGTCTGTCTGGATGCTCGCTAATGAGGACGAGGTCACCTTCTACCACCTTGTCACCGTGGATCCTCCAGCGTAGACTCGCCATGACATTCCATACCAGCGATTGGTAAGCGTGGACATACATGAGCCGTAGGTTCCTTGGGATTGTATTGAGAGCGCCTTGATAGTCATTGTACTGATTGTTTCCGCTCAGGTGGCGAATGATGCTCGATTCGGCGGAGAACTTCTTCGGCAGGCTCTCAAGAGCTGAGTGGCTCTTGCCAGTCTCATTGAATATTTGAATGGCATGAGCCCGAGCTTGGTTGTCTGCGGCGACCTTGTCAAAGCCTGATTTAGGATCTTGAGATGTCTCCAACAAGGCCGGACTGAAGTTGAGGATAGCCTCAACTGCACCTTTGAAGTCCCCTTGGAGCATTTTAACACCGATACTATCCGTGCGGGTAGAGAAGGTACCAAAGCGCTGGAGTCCATAGTAATTAATGAAACCATTCTCGCGTAATTGTTGCCCCAAACCTTTAATAAAGGCGACAGATTTCGACAGTCTTTCTTCCTGGGTGTAATCCCCAACAACTTGGAAACAGCAGTCTCGTAAGGTAATGACAAATTCATTGCCAATTAGATCTCCCAACCGAAGCTCATGAGGCTGGTATTCGTAATTTCCTATTTTTGCTTGTTTCAATGTTCGGCCAGCACCAATCATTCGATCCGCGAGAACTCGATAAACGCTGACTCGTTGTACAGTGACACCGCGACGGTCCTTTGTGCCAGCAAACTGAAACGACTTGGCGGGCAATTTAAGCTGCCTTGCAAGCCACGAAATTGCTTCCATTGTGTCCTTATTCTCTTTGTACAACGTGAAGTGAAGATAGTCGCCACCAAGTTCTTGCCATTGAGGCCGCTTGTTCTGCTGGGGCTTCCTCGAAGGGCCGTTTCCTGTGGGTTGCCGTGAGCCCCATTGCGGCTTCGCAGCCATTGCGCAGATGATCATTGCTCCATCACTATCCGTCATAGATTCAAGACGGGATTGGAATATACGTCGCAGGTCCTGATGGACATTGGTGCGCGTTGCACGATCGGTGATAACCGCTGTCTTAACCGATCCGTGCTCTTTAAACCTCTTGTTTGGAGAATGTAAGACTCGATTGTAGAGAGCGACGATGTCATAAATAATCTCAGCCTCAAAGTACGCCGACAATGTCTCTTGATCCTCGTGAGATAACTTATGTTCATTAGCCGGGAGCCGATGATCCGGGATGGCGCCTACCTCAAATCGTGCTGACTTGCCTGCGTATGCATTCCAGTCAGACGTGGTACTTGGGAAAGACTCTCTCCCAAGCCCTGTGGATTGCTGTCCACTTGCTGCATCCAGGAGAGCATCTGACTCCGGGTTATTCCTGGAGTTCTCTTTCTGTAAAGTATCTGGTGGTTCCTGGTATATCTGGTTTCGGGTGACTTCTTCGACGCCTTCATCGGTCTCTCGCAAAACAATCTTATGTTTTATGCGGTTGACGGGTTCTGGGGCTAGTAGCTGTGGGAGTGCTTTCACAGGCAATTGAGATTCTGTGCTTTCTAGTGTTATAGCATCGGATCTCACTGTCTCCTTGGTAGAAGAATGTGCTTTCTGAATGCGCGGCACTTTGAAGTCGTCCAAGTGGACGACTTTGCCAGAAGGGAGGATTTCATTGACAAGGAAATCAGTGTACCTTGCGATTTTGGATTAGCTTTAGACAGATGCAGCGGACCACGTACTACCTCTTCTTTAAAACGCCCGTGAACCCTGGTAGACCCGGGCGAACAAACTCGGTGATTCCACATTGCACCTCCTTGTCGAGCTGAGAGGTCGTTTGATCTGCATGGACGGCAGGTCTATGAGTGTCCGCAGCGGTCTCATCCATTGCGCCGTCTATCGCGTGTTGCAACTTCACCTTTTTACGGGGCGAGGTGGTGATATCGATCCCATCCATGTTATGTCTGTCTTTAGGTTATGGCGCGTCCATCATGAATAATTAATGTCGCGCCAGATTGGTGCGTAATTTGGATGCTTCTAGGTATCTTACATGTAAATACAGGGTATGTAAGTACCTAGGTACACTCTAGTTCTAACCCTATGTAATTTAGCGTGAAAAGGTTTCTTGCAATTTCTTGGCATTCTCCTACATGTTTTATCGCAACATCGATAACATCATCAAAATTCAAATTATTTTGATTCTTCAACGAAATCATTGACGATATGATGTCGTCGACAAACTAACATTATATTTCAAATATATGCTTGAATACATGATTGAAACATCAACTGAAACATTTTTTCATATTAATTTGGGGGGAAGGAGGAGGATGCCAAGAAATTGCAAGAAACGTTTCCACGCTAAGTCGATCCCCTCTCTTTCGCCCTGTTCTCTGCAGCGACTCTGCTAACACTCATGTTCCTCCACAGCCGGCAAATTGCCTATCCCAGTCTCCCATCCGTAAGATCCGAACGCAAATATCACTGAAGTCAAGTCCGCCATCAAACCCCAACTGAAGAAAGTGCTTTGATCCGGTGCTCGCGGTCGGGAGCGTAGGCATGAGAGAGGATGGGCTGAGTTTCAATATCCTGTTGCCATACACTACTTGGTCGGCTTCTTGAAGAAAGGCAGGCAGGACGTGGGTAGCTTGACTATCTAGGGAAGCATGAGCCCGCCCAAGCCGTTGTGTTGGGCGCAGTATAAGCTGTGAAGTCGACAGAGAAGTGGAGATATATCTAAGCTATTCAAAGATATCTGAGCAAAGCACGACTATCTGCTACTCACTAAACGTGTGAGAAGATATTGCACGATTAGTATATATAGATTAAACTCCGCGATGAAGCTGAAGAGGTTCCATTTCAACGTCGGATTTTCGAGTACGGATACTGTAGCTAGGGTGGCTCCGGTGGACATCAGATAGATAGTAGTTCCCCTTCATGCTTCATCCAGACCCGAGGTCTCCCCTTAACGTCGCATTTGAATTGAGGCTACCCAACAACTCCGACGAAACTTCCATTAGATTAGTTTAGCAACTTTTCTGAATGAGACAGAGTGATAGCCTCTTTCACGCTAACTTCATAGCGACGAGGTATGGGCCTCAACCTTCACGCTGCTTAAGCTGTCTTCAGGCAGCAATTGAACACATCACGGAGTGCAGGGTGAATGAAAGAGCTACTAGCTTCTACGGCCCAATGTGTATTACTACAGATGGGGTACCTTCTTGCTCCCAGCAAGTTTCAACGCCAACGGTCGTCAGCCTAGAAGTTTTGTGAGAGCCAATTTTCACCTTGATATTACCTCACAGCAAGTCATAGCACGATAAACTAGAATGTCTGATGCGAACGCGACAACTCCCAGAGTTTACATTGCTCGCCACGGTATAAGCTTTTCTGGTCATCTTGAGGCCATACAAGACTGATCATATAGGCGAGACTGAGTGGACAATCAACGGACGGTGCACCGGGAAGACCGAGCTAGAACTGACCCAGAATGGCACCAAACAAGTCAGAGGAACGGGCGAGATGCTTGTAGGACCCGGCAAGCTCGTGGATCCCTCCAAGATTGCCCATATCTTCTGCAGTCCTCGCCAACGCGCCGTTGTCACCATGGACCTTCTTCTTGGTGCCGAGCAAAAGGCAGCATTGGAGAAGGCTGGGAGTATCACCGTCACAGAGGACATTGCAGAATGGGACTATGGAGACTACGAAGGTATCAAACCGCATGAGATTGCAGAGCTCAGGAAGCAGCAAGGTCTAGAGAGTTGGAACATATGGGTGGATGGATGTCCAAACGGAGAGTGAGTTCGTGGCCAACTGTTCTGGCGCCCAACGTTCACACAATCAGATCTGCAAAGCAAGTGGAAGAGCGCCTGGATCGCCTAATCCACAAGATCTACGAGGTCCAGGAACCACTTATTCATGGGGGCGCGAAAGGTGACGTGTTAGTGGTACGTAACTAGTTATGGCACCGGTCCACGTGCTCTCTAATCATCATTGTAGGTTGCTCATGGCCATATTCTGCGTGCCTTCACGAAGAGATGGCTCAGATATCCAATGGACTTTTCCTTCACTATGATGATGGAACCTGGAGCCATTGGAATCATGAGTTATGCACATCACAGTATCAAAGAACCTGCTATACTGATCGGTATGGGATTTCCTCAGACAGCATAGTTCAAATCAAAGCACTGCTTCATTGCTGGATCGCGTCTTGCAAACGTCTGTTTCAAACATCGATTTTGTCGAAATATTAGCGTTATTCTCGTCAAATCGTTGAAAACTAAAACAAAATAACAAAATCACAATCAACTATTATTCAAAATTAACAATATTTCGATTTGTATCTTTTCGCGTTCGCGCGAAATTTTGAATGCATTTTTTGTTTTTGCAAACTAAATCGATAAAATCGATTTTTTCGATTTCAATAATTCATCATCATCATCGATCAATTCGTGATATTATGATTATTATCATGAATCGTGCTTGAATAGACGTATTATTGATTAGTTAAACGAAAACAATAAGTTTGCAGAAACAAATAAATACAAAATGATGAAATTGCAAACAATGTGCGAACGTCAAATTTCAAATCACGTTAATTTCGTCAAAAAATTAAAACATAATTCGATTCAAACATATTTGTTTAATCATTTATTATATCAACTATCTATTTGTCAAATTTATTTGTCAAACATGTTCGTAACACTATTTTTTTTTTCGCGAACGTCGTTTCGACGATTCGTTGTTGTTTCGAAATTGAAAACGTTATTGAGAATTTTGTTGATCAATTCGTATAATTGCAAAATTCAAAAATTTCACGATTATCATTTTTCATCTTTTAGTGTTTTATTGTCATTTCAACGCTCGATAAAATTTGACGACAATTTTTGAAAATGTTTTTGACACGATTCAATTTTTTATGCGATGTAAATTTTGACTGTAAATAACATCGAAATGATAATAAAAATTGAAATGTTGAATAAAAATTGTGAAATTAAAAACGAATGAATGAACATTGAATTCGTAATTTCAAATATTAATTGAAAATAATTTCGATTAATGTCAACATGACAATTTTTTTTCGAAAACGACGACGATTCGTTGAAAAATTTGATTCGTTGACGACGATTTGAAATATTAAAATCAACGTTTTGAACGATTTTGAATCTATTGTCGTAAAATGATTACGATGAAAATCGTTCATCACATCGCGAACATTATCGAATTTTTCGTTGTCGACATAATATCACGTTCGATCATGAAATCAATTCAATCAATTGACACGATATTGAAAACGATTGTAATGATATCGAAATTTCAAAATATCGTTCATTTTTCATTCGAAATTTTCGTTGATTATGACGAAATCAAAAAATTTATTGATTTGATTTTCGAATGAATCACGAAAATTTTTGCGAAAAAGTCAACAATGAAACACATCGTAAATTCGCATAATTTTTGACAATTCGAATCGATAAAAATTGTTTTTACGTTTTAATATTTTGTACGAATTTAGTTTTTTGTCATCAAATTTGTCAGATAATTTGATCGTTTTGATGTTTCGTCGATTCAAAAAAACGAAATTTTTTTCGACGTATTTCACGATTTTTCGATGTTTGTTGATTTGAATTGTTATACGTTTTTGAATCATTTTTGCATGATTTCGTACGTAATTGAAAATATTTTGCATCGTGTCGATAATATTTTTTGTTTTGATAATCAAAAATCGTTTTTTCGTTATAACATACGAAATAAAATTTGATGAAAAATTCATACGAAAATGAAAACTTTTATTGATGAAAAATGATGATAATTTTGTTGTTGCAAATATCGCGTTGTTGTTTGCAAATTCGATCATGAATAATCAAACGTTTCAATCGTTTTGCATGTAATTGCAATATTGTCGCAATTGTTTTTCGATATTTTGATTGATTTTTTCGATTTGTTTATCGATTTTTGAATGAAAAACGATAAAAAATTTACATTTGATGTCGAGAATTTTGCAAAATGTTTGTCAAACGAATGATATGAATTGCGATTTTCGATTTGACGTTATAAAAAAAAATAATTCATGCGTACGAAACACGTAATTGATAAATATTTTAATCGTGATTTTTGCATTTGTATTTTCATCGTCGACGATGCAAAACACGTAATGACGTTTTTTATTAAATTTGTCGATTATCGTGCAAATTATGTTGTGATCGTAAACGTCGAATAACTCGATGATAAAATTCATGAATATGTCGATTCAACGTTGCAAAAAAAATGATCAAAAAAATGAATAAATCATTTTTTCGATTTTTGAAAATTTTCGTACGTTGACATTTATAATAATTGCGTATGTATCGACTGTAAAAAGCATAACATCAAAAATGTATAACAAAAACAATAGTATAACTAGATTAATAATTGCAAAATTAATTGTTTTGCAAATTTCGCAATATATATTCGTTTTGTCTGTTCAATGATACGAATTTTTGAGTTTTTGCGCATGAATATCTAATCGATATGCGATATAAATGTCGAGTGACTAATATGATGAAACTGATCGTTGCGTGAATTGATGTTTCGAATCTGTTTGATTTGAATTCTTGACAATAGAAATTCGATTCGCATTGTTTTGAATTTTGAGTTTTTTACACGCGTTTTTTTCTAAACATCGAAATTTTTTGAAATGATCAATATTTTTCGTATGCTTTGCAACAAAGATTCATAGATTGATGTATTCGTATGTTGTATTCATGAAATTTGAAAAATCATTGTGATCGTGACTTTCGCATCGAAAATCATTTTATGACTTGAAAAATCATTGTGATCGTGATTTTCGCATCGAATATTTTATTATTCTTTTCGATTTCTAGTCAGTTTGCATTAAAAATTTGAAAATCATTTTCGTGAATGATTCAAAAAAAGCATGATTTGATGACTCGACTGTCAATTGTTTTCAAAATCGAGAATTTGATTTCGTATAATTCACGACTCTCGATTTGATAATTGACAATTAATTGTGTGACAGTGAAATTTGAATTTGAATCAATTTATATCTTTCTATTTTCTTTTTTCGTATGTCGAAATCGATGAATTGATGAAAAAAAAATTAAACGCGAAAAGCGTCGTAATCGCGATCGCATTGAATATCAAATTTCGAAATTTTCTCGATTTTTTGCATTTTATTTTACATTCACATTCACAATATTTATCGCTCGATTAGATCGAGCAATAGTTTTTGAAAATGTTTTTAACACGATTCAGTTTTTCATGCGTCGTAAGCTTTAGACAATAAACAACATAAAATTGTGACATGAAATTTGAAACGACTATTCAAATCAATTGTTTTATCAAATGAATTGCATTTACAAAACGTTTGAGCGCGTCATGATGCTCGATGCGAAATTGTTTGAATCAATTGTATCATCAGAAAAATCGCACGTATAAACGTTGCGATAGTGATTATCAAATACGTTTCGCTGTATGATTTGATCATGATTTGATCATTTATTCGTTACTATAGAACGTTGATCGCGTCGTGATACTGATATGATTATTTGAATCAATTGTTTTGTTACATGAATTATATTTGCGAAAAGCGCTCGACATCGAACGCGTCATGATATTAGATTGTCTCGAATCGATTGTATTATCAAGAAAATTGTACTGTCGTGTTGTTGATTTTCAAATAAATTTTCGCTATATGATTTGATTTGAATCTGTTGCACGATTTGTTCGCGACTTGACTATATTTATAATTGTTTTTTGTCAATGTTTATGTGTTTTAATTGATGCATGAATTTTAAATGTTTGTTTTTAATTAACGAAATTCTTTTTTCTTTTTTAGTTATAATTTCGTGAAAAAGCGAGACGAAAACATTTTCGATGTTTGTTCGCATTTTTTTCACTATTTTCAGATTTTATGTTGTTAAAAGTATCGCGAATTATTCGCGCATAATTTGCATATTTGATTTATCTTTGAAAAATTTCGACAAATTTTCGAACGATGATATTCTCGTTTGAACTGTGCATGTTTTGCAAAAAGATTCTGTCATGACAATCAATTGTTTTATCTATTGTGTTTTGCATGATGAGAAAAAGTCATGAAGTTGTGCGATGTGCGAGATTTTTTGCGATCATCATTTTTGAATGCACAAATCATGCTCTATTCTTTGACAATTTTCTATGAAATTCATATAAAATTAGTTTATGTCAATGCTCGTTGAATTGAAACGACAAATTATCGTATAATTTATTATGAAACGTTTGTTTGCTATTTTTTGATTTATGTTTGTTTTAATTTTGTCAAAATGCTTTGCAATGACACTATATTTTGCAGTTTATGATTTTACGCATGTTCGAATATGATTTTTAGTCGTATGTTTCAATTCGAACGAGATGTTTTGACAATTGATTTATATTTCGCTTTCGATTGATTTATTACATATGAGAATATATTTAAATTTCGACGAGATGTCTTGACAAGCGATCTATGTTTCGCAATTTATGATTTCGTCGACATGTTCAAATTTTAACGAGATGTTTGCAGCGACTTTATATTTCGTAATTTATAATTTCGTAGTTTTCATTCATGTTCAGATTTTGACGAAATGTTTTTACAAATGATTTTTATTTCGCAATTTATGATCGTGCGTGCATGCTGAAATCGTGTTCGATGTTTGATGAATCATTTCGTTTGTTTGATTCGATCACATATGTTCGATGATGTTTTCATCAACGTGCTCGATCAGAGATTGTCTGTATTGACGACGTTTTCTTTATAATTTTATTCGATTTACAGTACTTTCGTATTGATTTCAAAATGTATTTCGCATCGAAATGCTCGATCAAAAATTGTTTCGCACGAGTGACGTTTTCTTTTATAAAACTTGATGACACGTAAAGCAATTGCTAATTTTCAATTTCGTTTTGTTGTCAATGCGAGCGTGATTATATCAGAAATAACTAATTTTTGTTTCACAATTGCACACGAGACTTGCGACAATCAACGAATCAAACATTTATATTTGAAAGTCGTCGTCAATGTTTTTTATATTTTAGATTCGTGAATATGTTTCTGTCGCAATCATTTCTCGATCAGATTGAAGAATTCGCGCATCATCAATATTATTATACTATATTCATCGACGATCACATTTGATGCACAATCGAAAACAAAAACGAAATCATTCGCAAAATTAGTTTTTCGTTGTCAAAAGTCTTTCGAAGAATCTATAACTTCTCTTTGAAAATCATTCGAAAAATACATAATTTTCGCTTTGATTTGAAATTCACTCGAACATGAAATATTTGTTTCAATTGTCAGAAATTTCTCGAAGAATTTATGACTTCACTTTGCTTTTTGTAGTTGATAGAAATTTTTTGAAAAATTTATAATTTTTTTCTTGATTTGATTTGCATCATTGCTTGAATCGCATCGAAATGATTTAAAAAATCATTTTGATCGTGATTTTCGCATTTGACAAATTCGAATTGATCGAGACGTTTGCAAAAATCGTTGCAATTACGCTAGATTGACGATTGCTTTTGAAATTTTTTTTTCAAAAGTTTTTTTGTTCGTCGAGTTTGCTGAGATTTCGATGATGCTATGACTTATTGCTTTGTTTTTAGCGTTGATTTTCACACGAACGATTTAGTCGAATCGAATTAATGCAAAATAGATGTTTTCGAAAATATTTCAAAAGTGCGTTTCGTCGACGCGATTGATCGTTGTTTGTCTTGATTTTTATTTATGAAATTTTTTGAGAAAACGACGAAATTCAAGAAGTTTATACTATAAACTTCATGATCGTATTTGTTTGAAATACATTATAACGTATAGTTCTAAACGTTTCGTCAGAAATCTATTGTGTAAACGAATCAGTGAGACAAAGAATAAATGTATTCAACAATTTATGATTCGTTTTAACGTCGTTTTGTTTTTATGTTTTGCTGTTTGTTGTAATTTGTTTGTTCTGTACGAAGTTTGTTGCATGCGACATTCATATAATCTCGTTTAAACGATGAGTTTTCGTCGAGCAATCGAATGATATTATCGACGTCGTTTGTGTTCATCATTTGTTTTACGCGAAGTCTGTTGTATAAATCATATGATTTATTCAGATTGCGATCTTCGTCGAATTATAATGATCAAAATAATCTCTATGAGCGAAACGATATAATTGACGTCTTTTTATTCGACTTTAGATTTGATAGAATTGTTCGTCAAATATTCGCTCAGATAAATTCTCTGTATCGTTAGTCATTTTTTGATAAAAAGTAAATAGAATTATGAAATGATCTTTTGTTCAATTTCAAATCTATGATTTATTGTTGATTTATCGCATGTTTGTGATTCATCGCGAACTCGTCAAACATATCGCAAACTCGTCAAATCTGTTGCGTGTTCATTGAACAAAT
The DNA here is from genome assembly GCA_018902385.1 of Physcia stellaris. NCBI lineage: Eukaryota > Fungi > Ascomycota > Lecanoromycetes > Caliciales > Physciaceae > Physcia > Physcia stellaris. Next base: position 14,782 of record JABSSW010000020.1, on the reverse strand, counting down.
TGTATGTTCGTCAAATTCATAATTCGTGACGAAATGATTCATATGTTTTCTTGTTGATATTTCTGCACATGTTTTGATTTTCGACAGAACTTGATTTATGCGAGTTTATTGTTCAAAATGCGCTTCATGCGAAGTCGTATTTTCGCTATCGAGTATTCGTACGAACACATCAAAGATTCTGTTCTGATTATAGATAATAGAATCGACGAATTCTTTCTGTTTCGTGTGCTCGAAACGATTTATGACGAAAAAATTTATCGAAGAATGTCAAAATCGAATTTGATCGATATATTCATCTTGATTTGACAGTTGCATTGAGAGCAATTTCACGAAATATCGATTGACTCAAATCATTCTTAGAAGCATCTGTAGTTAGTCTCGTTCGAAAATGTCATTCGTACGAAGCAGACGTCAATGATTTGAATTGACTGTTGTTCAATGTCGCAACATCGTGACTAGAAATTCGAAACGAAACTGTTTGAATTCAATAAAAACATTGTTTTTTGATTGATTTCTGCTCTCAAATTCGAAATCGCTTTGATTTCTATTCATATCTTGAATTTTATTGCAATTAATCTCTTTATTGCAACTAGTCATGCGAAATTTTTTGCGACAACGTTTGATGCGAACGTCGACATGACTCGTCGTCGAAAATTCGTTGCTATTATTGCTTATTACTTATTGCTTATGAGAACATTCACTATGCGAATTTGACTAAAAATGATCAATTGATTCAATTGTTGTTTCTTTTTGATCAACTTTTGCAAAATCGACATCTTTTTTGTGAAACGATATAGATCGTTGAATTTTAATTGACTTCTATTAGTTTTATCGAAAGTGAATTTTCTATCGTCTTTTTGATTTCGAACTATATTGCATTTCTACGAGATTCGATCATTGTAGAAATGTTTGTTCAAGTCGTTGTATTGCGTTCATGCGATTTCTTAATCGCGTGTTTCTTGATGTTTTGAATTGAAAATAAGTCGTTCGAAATCGTTGCTCTCGAGTTGTTTCTTGACGAGAACATTTTGTTATGTTTCTGTTGAAATCGTCGTTCGATTAAGCTATTGATCATGCTGTTCGTATTTTGACTCTTGAGAATTCGCAGAAAGAATAGAACGATCAAGATCGTTGTTTTCGAGTTGTTTCGATGACTCGAGTATAGAATATGAAAAATTCATTTCGCATGAATGTTCTGACAAACTGCGCAGACGTTTTCAATCGTGTTGACGTTTTTGATCTATGAATATTGCTATGAATAATCAGAAAATTTGAAACGATTGACGCTTGTCGCTGAAAATGTCAATGAAATCAAATGATTGAAATCACGTATGTAAATTTGTCATTGCATGAAAATAGATAATTTGCTTTTGAAATTGTTGTTTTGTAATTTTTCGAATTCGTGTTCGTTTTTTAGATTGAACAATACGTGATAATATAATAATACAATCAGTTTGAATTGCGATACTCAACTATATAACTGTAAACTTTTCATTCTCGATCTGATGTTCGTTTCAATTTTCGAAGAAGAAATTTCTCGTTTCAACTATCGTAGAGAAAGTTTCTCGTCTCGATCGAACGTTGAAAACATGATTACACGTTCAGTCGTTGTAGATGCTTATTGTAACTATACACGAGTGATGCTAATTTAATGATTATTATAGTTATTAAAATGTAAGAAGCATGACATCAGAAATGTATAACAAAAACAATAGTATTACTAAACTAATAATTGCAAAACTAATTGTTTTGCAAATTTCGCAATATATATTCGTTTTGTTTGTTCAATGATACGAATTTCTGAATTTTTGCGCATGAATATTTAGTCGATATGCGATATAAATGTCGAATGACTAATATGATGAAATTGATCGTTTCGTGAATTGATATTTCGAATTTGCTTGATTTGAATTTTTGACAATCGAAATTCGATTCGCATTGTTTTGAATTCTGAATTTTTTACATCGACGAACGAATTTGCGCATGATGAATCAATAATAATCGCGACATATAAAATTTTTCATACGATTAAAATTTGAATGTTTCGAAATCGAAAATTCATAAATTTTTTTAAAAAAATCAACGAATAAAAAAACGTCGACAGACATTTATAATCGATCATTTCGATATAAAACATCGTTTTTTTCATTGCAATTTCGTAAATCGATTTCGTTCATTGATGTGAAATTTTGTTCGATAATTTCACGATATATCGTGCAATCATCGTCAATTTTATTGATAATCAAAACTCGTTCGTAAATAGATTTGTCAAATTTTATCGTGTCAATTTCGAATCGTTTCGAAATAAATAATATTTGTTTTCGATATTGATGTCGTTCATCAATTTCGTTTTTGAATCAAAAATCAAACATACGAATCAAAACATTTGTTTTAACGTTTTGAGTTTCGAATTGAAATTGAATGACAATGTTGAATTTCGAAAGAATTTTTGTTCAACGAATTTGACGAAAAATGAATTTTTTTGACGTCATGAAAATTTTCAGATTTTTGTAATCGATGAAAATTTTGATCGATTTTTCAATATTTTCAAATTCAAAACGTCAATATTTTAAACAACGAATAATGATCAACAATTTTTTGTCGTAAATTTCGTAATTGCATTCGATTGAAATCATGTTGCGATTATAAAAAACAACAAAATGCAAAAATTTTTCGTCGTCGTATTGAAATAATATTTTCGCATTGACGTAATCAAAAAATCAATTTTCAAAATGATTTGTTTGATTCGATCGTAATGTTGTAATATGAAAATTTTCGTCATCGTTTTTTTGAAAAAATTAAAAATTTTTTCGATTTCAATAATTCATTCGAAATTCACGAATTTTTTGATCATTCGAGTAAAAATTCGAGTTTTTTTCGAAAAATCACGAATGAATCGTTTGTAAAAATTGACGAAACTCACGAAAATTTGTATTTTTTTCAAATTCGTAAAACGTTTTCAATTGACAATAATTTTTATTTTTTTTTGAATTCATGCGAAAATTATTTATCGATAATATGACGTTCAAAAATGTCATTTTTTTTTTGAAAAATTCGCATTTTTCAATATTCATTTGTAATTCGATTTTTTTGAATTTTTTCAACATTTTGCGAACGTGAACGATATGTTTTTTTTTTGAATTTGTTGTAAATGAAAATATCATTTAAATAAATTTGACAAAAATCGTTCAAAAAATTGAATAACAAATCGTTCATGTAATGTTGTCAATTCGCGAATTCGTTGATCAATTCGAAAAATAATATTTGATATTTGTACGATTTCATAAAAATAACGAACGTGATGAATTTTTTATTTTTTTCATTCATTCGAAATTTGTTGAAAATCGATATAATATTCAATTTGATCAAATATTTGCAATTTTGCATTTTAATTAAAATTTTTTCGATCAAAAAAATGAAATATCGATTGCGTTTCGTGATGTGATTGAATCGTCAATAATTCACACACAAACGTAATTGATCATTTGATTTGATTGCAAATAAAACGAACGAAATGTAAATAATTTGATTGAATACAATAAAATTTTTTTGAAAATTATTTTTCAAATATTTTTTGAGTTTTTGAAATTTGAATTCGAACAATGAATATATTTTGTTTCGAAACAATGTATTGTTATCGTTTAAAAATTCGATTTTGTGATCGTAAAATCGATACGATGACAATTCAATTGTTTTTTGAAAATCGAATATTTTTGACAAATGTTTGAAATATTTCGATATTTTTTTCATTATACGTTCAAAAATCGATTTGATTTGTTCGTGTTTCAAAATTTTTTTAATCATGACAACAATTTTCAACGATTTAAAATTCGTTCGCAATGTTTTGAACGCGACATCGATTTGATTGATCGTAATAAAAAAACATTGCATTTTTTGTTTTCGATTTTTGAAATCGACGAACAAACAAAAAAAAATTGCATCAATCATCGCGATATTCATTGAATCGTCTGAATTTAATTTCGAAAATGAAAAAATTTCGAATTGTTGTTTTTTGATTTTTTAACGTTTGTTGCGTTGTTTTTTCAAATTTGTTTTTTTAACGAATGTCGTTTTCGTAATCGTTGTGATATCAATTTTTGAATTATTTGATTTAATGATTAACGATTCGTTATCGTCATCGACGTTCGAATGAATTAAACATTCGAAATATTTCGAATCGAATACATTTGATTCGTTCTCAATTGTAAAAAATAAAAATTTGATTTTGAAACGAAATAAAATAATATATCGAAATTTTATTATCGTTATATGTTTCGAATTGTTTTTTTGCGATAATACGATATCACGACGTCAATTAAATACATTTTATCGACGATTTGATTTGAAAATTTTCAAACGTCGAATTTAAACAATTTGATTGACTATATTGCCATGATAATTACATTTGAACAATTTGAAAATTAATTTATCGTAAATCATGTTCAATATGATTTCATGTTTGTTTATTCACGATTTTTTTAAAATTATCGAATGATTATTCAAATCGATGATTAACAAAAAACGATCAATTCGAAATGCAATTTTATCGTTAATTTAAAATATATGACGTGAATTATTGAAAAAATATGACGATTGTCGAATTCAATCAATGATTTCGATTTCAATAAAAATATAAATTTCATGTTCAACATATTGTATACAAATTGCGCGATTTTTTTATCAATGAATGCATAATCAATTGCATCAATATTTATTAAAATTTTTAATTTATGTTTATTATCGTTGAATGATAACGTACAATTGATGATTAAAAATCGTTTGATGAAAAAATCAAACATATTATCATCGTGAATAAAAAAATTTTTAAATATTCATCAATCGCGTTTTCGATGTGAATTGTTAATTTTTCGATTCAAAATCGTTCGATTCGTCAATCAAATTCATATAAAACATTTGCATTTTGTGTCAATGACGTTTTTAATGTTTGTGAACGTTCGAACATTTTTTTCAAATATGTTCGATTTCATCATATGTGAAACATTTGTTCGTGACGATTAATTTGTCGATCATCGAATCACGAATTTTGATTTCAACGTTGAAATAAAAATGAATTGTAAATTTCACGAAAAAAGTCGAAATGACAAATTTCGTAAAAAACATCGAAATCGAGACGACAAAAATTGATTTGAATTGAAATAATTCAAAACGTTGTTGACGTGTCGCGATTTTTTTTTTTCGAAAATTCGATTGTCGATTGTATATTTGTTGCAAAATGATTCGAATTTCATCGAACGTGATAAATTCACGTGAATATACATTCATCGTTTTTTTTTTAAATTTCAAAAAATTTTGTTCATCAATTTTTCGATTTTGATGATTTCGTTATAATCAATTGAATTGCTAAAACGAAAAAAAATGAAATAAAAAAATTGAAAATTCTGAATATTCATGATTAATGTTTGAAATTGATTACGCATATTGCGTTTGAAATCAAAATTTTCGTAAATAATGTTCAAAAATTTCAACATCATATGTTAAATTTTGAAATGATTCATATTAATATCACGAATCGATTGTATGTGATTATCGATATCATTTTCAATTCAATCAATCACAATAATAATTGCAATTATGTTCGTGTCGTAATGATCAACGTTGATCGTCATTTTATCGTGTATTTTTGTTTTTCAAACACGTCAAATGAATTTCATTTCATCGATAAATTTAAAAAAACTTGAATGTGTTTTGAAACGTCGTTTATTTTTTTGAAAAAAATGAATTACGTTGATTTTATCGTCGTTTTTTTTATCGTTGACGTCAAAATTTCGTGCACAATTGCGAATTTTGATTAACAAAACGTCGTGATTTTTTTCAAAAAAATATAATTTTTTTGTTTGATCAAAAGTAAATCACGTTGTTTTTCGTATTCGTTTTTCAAAATATTTAATTTTCGACGAATTTCATTTAATTCGACATTCGTATTGATCAATTCGTCACGATCGACGTTGACAATATTGTACAAATTTTGATATTGAATTAAAACGTTCAAATAATTGTTACGATCGATGCGTAATCGATCAAATTTTTTTAAAAAATCGACGATTTTATGATTGATTCATCATTTCAATTGATCGATAATGACGATATTCAAAAAATGAATAATTTTTTCATTTTTCATTTTTATGAATTCGATCGTTGATACAAATCGACGACGTTTGAATTGATCAACGAAATTTTCGTCAAAAAAATTGTCGTTAATTTTATGCAACATACGATTCACGTTGACGCGTAACGTTTTGAAACGTTGTTTTATCGAAATAAAAAATTCGAAAAAAATTGTTTCGTGATGATTTCGAATCATGACTGAAAATGAAAAATTGAAAATGATAAAAAAAAAAAAATTAATCGAATCAATTTTCGTTTTTTATCGTCGATTACGTGAAAATTCGTTTTGTTATTTCACGATTTTCGTCAAATGTTTCGTCAAAAAAATTTTTGATCGTTTGTTTGATCAACAGAATTTTTTCGTCGTTTGTCTCGTCAAAAAAATTTAATCGATTTGAAATTTTATTTTTGAACGTTCGCGTATCACGACGAACGATAAAAATTGAAAATTTATTGTAATATCATGAATCGTGTTTGAATAAACGTATTATTGATTAATTAAACGAAAACAATAAATTTGCAAAAACAAATAAATACAAAATGATAAAATTGCAAATAATGTGCGAACGTCAAATTTCAAATCACGTTAATTTCGTCAAAAAATTAAAACATAATTCGATTTAAACATATTTGTTTAATCATTTATCATATCAATTATTTATTTGTCAAATTTATTTGTCAAACATGCTCGTAACAATTACACGTGTTCGAACATATTATTACAATCGCATATTTGAAAATTGAATTGTAACGATTATTACAAACGCGATCAAAAAATACAAATCGTCGAAAAAAAAACGTAATGAAAATAAAAATACAAATAACAATTTCATTAAAAATAAAAAAAATTCAATGCACAAAAACAAAAAAAAGAAAATTGTCATTATTCGTAAAATACATTTTATTATTTGTAAAATTTTTGACAAAATCAATTTTCGAATCGTTCATTCGATAATCGATAATTTATTCATAATTTATCGATAAATAAATTTCAAAACTTTCGTAATGTAATATTCAAAAAAAAATATTCATGAAATATTTATATTTTCGCAACAATTAATTTTTTTATCATTACATCAAATGATTGTTATCGAAAATAAAAACGTTTTTTTATTTTTCGATTATAAATACGAATTTGATAAATTTTTGTTCGTCGTCGTTGTTATCAAATTTGAATTTCGACATCAATAAAATCAAAACGACGAAAAATCAAACAGAAAAAAATCGCGACGAAATCACGAAATGTGCAAAAAAAAATTATTACGTGTTACGAACATATTTGAAATCTCAATTGAAAATTTATTTTATCAACGAAAATTTTTATAAAAATTAGCGTGATTTGAATTTAACGTACAATTTATTTCAAACATTTCGATTTTTCGTGTACATATTTGTTTTTTAAATCAAATATTTTCGTTTTGTTATTTGTTTATTTTTTAATCAAATACGATTTTTGATATTATATTTGATTTTTATCGTGACGAACGATGTAAATTTCACATTCGTTAATATCGTCAACGAATAAAAAAACACGACGATTCAATTCGTGACGATTTCATTTTAAACACGAAATTTCAATCAATTTGCGACGATAACGTTTTCAACGCAATTATTTATCAATTCGCAATGACGATAATTCATTGTTTTTAACACAACAAAATTTTTCGTTTTGAATTTTGCGAAATTAATTGATATTCGATCAAACGTTTTGTTTCGATAAATAGTGAATTGCTCGTCGAAATACGCGAATAAACAAAATAAAATCGTCAATTACATTCGTAAAAATACGCGAATCAAAAAAAAATCGTCGAATCATTCGTAAAAATACGCGAGTCAAAAGAAAATCGTCGAATCATTTGTAAAAATACGCAAATTTAAAAAAAATCGTCAATTAATTTTTTTTTTGAAAACGATGAATATATTTCATTTTCATTATACGCAACGTAAATCAACGAAAATGATCGTGAATTTGCGTTAATGAAAAAGTTTTTTTTTAACGATCATTGCATTTTATTTTCATTTGACGTATCGTGTCGAAAAAATATTTTATTGTTTATTCATTTGAAATCGAATCGATTTTAATCAAAACGTTTGAAACGTTTGAAATCAATTTTTAACATTTTTAGTTTTTTTACATAATATTCGAAGCAATATCGAATTCATAAAACATAACATCAAAAAATTGTAATCGATTTCAAACATTTTATGTTGAAACAAAATTTTCATTTATCGAAAAACATTTGTTGTTACGACGTTATAATTTCACATCAAAACGCATGTAAATATAATTTGTTTATTTTCGTTTTTTGAATTAACAATTAATTTTGATTATCGTATGATTTATCGTTTATATTCGTTCGTTTTATGTTGTTTTCAAAAAAATACGTTCAATTTAATTAATGTTGATGATTAATTTTAATTTTTATCGTAAAAAAAATAACAAAAAAAATTAATGTTTGATTATGCAAACAATTTTCGAATATTAAATAATTCATGTTAAATGAATAACATTATTGATATAAATGAATCAACAATATGCAAAGAAATTTCGAAAAACAAAAACAAATTTTCATTTTTTCGTTTATTATCAAATTTTTAACAAATAATTGATCGATATTTATGTTACGAACATGTTTGAAAATCTCGATTGAGATTTTATCTTATCAGCGAGAATCTTGATGTGAACTAGTGTTGATTTGACACACATTTTTATTTTTGACATTCGATCATTTGTTACGAACGTGTTTCGAAAACATTGTCGCAAAACTGAAAAAAACACGTGATTAGAATTTGATTTTCGCAAACTTTACACATATTTTTCGATTTTCATTTGTACATATTTGCTTTTTAAATCAAATATTCTCGTTATGTTATTTGATTTTTAGACACGCGTTTTACATTATATTTGATTTTCATCGTGACGAACGATGTAAATTTCACATTCGTTATCGCAAACGATCAACGAATAAAAAAAAAACAAAATCGTTCAATTCGTAACGATTACACATTTTCAACACGAATTTTTCGATCAATTTCGTGACGATTTCATTTTCAACACGAAATTTTCATCAATTCGCAATGACGATGATTCATTGTCTTTTGCACAGCAAATTTCTCGTTTTGAGTTTTGCGAAATTAATTGACACTCGTCAAATTCTTTGTTTCGAATAGATTGCTCGTCGAAATACGCGAGCAAACGAAATAAAATCGTCAATTTCGTAAAGATACGCGAAATTAAAAAAAATCGATTGCTCGTAGAAAGAACGAGTAGAAACAAAATTTTTATCGCTCGTAAAAATACGCGAATGTTCAAAAAAAAATCGTCAAATCATTTGTAAAAATACGCAAATCAAAAAAAAATCGTCGAATCATTCGTAGAAATACGCGAATCAAAAGAAAATCGTCGATTTGAAATTTTCTTTTTGAAAACGATGATTGCATTTCATTTTCATTATGCGCATCGTGAATCAGCGAAAATGATTATAAATTTGCGAAAATGACGATTTGTCAAGAATCGATTTTTTTGTTCGTCGAAATCAATCGACATTCAGTCAATTGTCGATTTTTTTTTTCGAGTTTTCGACATTCAATCAATAAACGATTTTCATGTTTTTTCGAATTTGTCAATTCATTTATTTTCGAAAATCTTTACAATAATCATTTTTTTTAAACGTTGAAACATCGTTTAATAAAAAAAAAAAAAATTACATCAACAACAATTTCACATTTAATTTATCAACAAATCAACATTCAAAACATCAAACAAAAAATTTGAATTATGTTTCGTTTCGTTTCGTTAATTTTCGCGATTTGTTCGTTTCAACGACATTTAGTGAATTCGCTACAATGATTAATGAATTTGTTTCAATGAAATTCTATTAATGAATCGATTAAAACGATTTCAATATGTATGCGTTCGATTTTTTACATTTTCGCAATCAACATCAAAGAAAATGAATCTATTATATCAAAGCAACGATACGAAAGTAAATGACATAAAAAAATAAAAAACAACAATCAACGTGAATTTGTTACGCAATCAATTCAATTCGTTTTTTTCGCAATTTTTTGTCGTCGTCAATACGTCAATATTTTGTTAATCGACTTTTCGTTTTATAATTTGCAATCAATCAAAACGCGTCGATTGATAGAAATTCGAAAAATTCAAATTCGAAAAATTTGAAACAACACACGTTCGCGAAATCGATATCGTTTTGCTGTTTTTGTTTCTGTTTTGTTCGAAAAATCGATCGTTTTTGCATATTAATTTGCAGATATTTTCGCGATCAAAATTCTCATTCTCGTCGCATATATTTATTTGTCTTTTTCTCGCACATTTTTTGTTTTCGAATTTATTTTTTCACGTTTATCGCATTTGTCATGAAATTTTCAACGTAAATCACGATTAAACAAATATTTGAATCACAATCAATGAATTTTTTCGCAATGTCGATCGATAGAAAAAATGAATAATCGTTTCGAGACGAAACTTGAAAAAAAGAAAAAAATAATGTTACGAACGTGTTTTGAAAACATTGTCGCAAAATTGAAAAAAGCACGTGACTAGAATTTAATTTTCGCAAACTTTACACATATTTTTCGATTTTTATCTGTACATATTTGTTTTTTAGATCAAATATTCTCGTTATGTTATTTGATTTCTAGACACGCGTTTTACATCATCGTGTACATATTTGTTTTCTAAATCAAATATTTTCGTTATGTTATTTATTGAATTCTAAACACGCGTTTTACATTATATTTGATTTTCATCGTGACGAACGATGTAAATTTCACATTTGCAAAATCAACGAGTAAAAAAAAACGCGATCATTCAATTCGTGACGATTTCATTTTCAACACGAAATCTCAATCAATTTGCGACGATAACGTTTTCAACGCAATTTTCTATCAATTCGTCGTGACGATGACGAGATCATTTTCACGTTTTTAACACAACAAAATTTTTCGCTTTGAGTTTTGCAAAATTAATTGACATTCGATCAAATTTTGCAAAAATTGCTCGTCGAAATACGCGAATAGTTAAATAAAATCGTCAAAATGTGAAATTTTTTTAGAAAAAGATCACGAAACAACAGAACGAATTTTCGTGAATTGAATGAAAAATTTACATAAAACATCTTCAAATCAACGAAACGAAAATTCTCTCGAGAAAAATCACGAAACAACAAAACGAATCTTCGTGAATGAAATAACAAAACGAATTTTCACGAAACGAAAATTCTTTTGAAAAAAATCACGAAACACGACGTTTTCGTGAATTGAATGAAAATTTTACATAAAACATTTTCATGTCAACGAAACGATCGTCAACAATTGACTTTTTTGTTTTAAAAATCAATTAATCAGTGAGTTTGCTACAACGACAATCAATAGTCGATTTTTTTGTTCGTCGAAATCAGTCGACATTCAATCAATAAACGATTTTTTTGTTTTTTCGAATCAATCAACTCATTCATCGAATGATTTCTACAATAATCATCTTTTTGAAACGTTGAAACATCGTTTGTTAAAAAGAAAAATAGAAATCACACACATCAAATCATTTATCTCAAATCAACAAACAATCATTCAAAACATCAAACAAAAAAATTTGAATTTCGTTTCGTTTCGTTTTTGTTTCAGCGATTTGCTCGTTTCGATGACATTTAATGAATTCGCTACAACGACTAGTAATTTTGTTTCAATGACATTTTACGAACGAGTTCGCATCGATTTCAATGAATTTGTTACAACGATTTCAAAAACGCATGTGTTCATTTTTACATCTTTGCAATCAACATCAACGAAAATGAATCTATTACATACAGCGATACGAAAGCAAATGACATGAAAAAATGAAAAACAACAATCAATGTGAATTTGTCACGCAGTCAATTCAGCTCGTCTTTTTCACAAATTTCTGTCTGTCTGTTTGTCGATCGTCAACACGTCATATCTCGAATATTTGCAATCAATCAGAACGCGTCGATTAATAAAAACTCGAAAAATTCAAATTCGAAAAATTTGAAACAACATACGCTCGCGAAATCGATATCGTTTTGTTGTTTTTGTTTCTGTTTAATTTTGAAACATCGATCGTTTCATTATATTAATTTGCAAATATTTTCGCGATCAAAATTTTCAACAAGATTTTCATTTTCGTTTTCGCATATATGTTTTGTTTTCGTTTTCGCGTTTTTTGTTTTCGCATTTATTTTTTCACGTTTATCGCATTTGTTTTGAAATTTTTAACGTCAATTATGATCAAACAAATATTTGAATCATCGTCGATGATTCTTTTCGCAATGTCGATCGATCAGAAGAAAAAATAATCGTTTCGAAACGAAATTTAAAAAAAAATAATGTTACGAACATGTTTGAAAATCTCGATTAAAATTTTATTTTATCAACGAAAATACTGATGTGAATTAATGTTGATTTGACATACATTTTATTTTGACATTCGATCATCGTATACATATTTGTTTTCTAAATCAAATATTTTCGTTATGTTATTTATTGAATTTTAGACACGCGTTTTACAATTTAAATAAATTACATGTCAAATTCGTTGTGATTTAAATTTTCACAAAAATTTAAAAATGATTTAATTTCAATTACAAATTTGTTTTTGTTTTTGTTTTTGAAATTATCGAGAAATTTTTGAATTAATTTTTCAAACATTTGTTCATTGTAATTTTTGTTTTCATAACAACGAACACGATTAAAAATCAAATGAACATAATAAACAACAAAATTTATATACGTTAATAAAATCATTTTCGTGTGTCATTGAAAATTTACGAAATGACATCGATGTAATCGCACGCATATATTGATAAACGTATTCGTAAATTATTGTTTGAAATATATTCGATTTTATGTTCATTTTGTTTTTATTTGAATTTGAATTTATTTTAATACGATTTTTTTTAAATATTTTCATTTCGACGATTTTAATATCAATATAACAATTTCTTATTCGAATCAAAATTAAAAATTTTCAAATTTGAATATAATTTTCGAAAACGAACGAATTTTCATTGAACAATTTTCGTAATTCAAACATCGTTTTTGCATTTTTTCAATTTATGCGTTTGAACAAAATTTATTCAATAACAATATTATCGTTCAACGACATTGCAACAAAAAAGTTCGTAAATTTATAAATACATTTTGTGCATATTTGCAAAAAAATTGATTGATTTTTTAACGATATGTGTTACGAACATGTTTGACAAATAAATTTGACAAATAAATAATTGATATGATATGTGATCGAACAACGAATTATGTTTTAATTTTTACGTCGAAATTAACGTGATTTGAAATTTGACGTCGCACATTGTTTGCAATTTCAACATTTTATATCTATTTGTTTTGCAAATTTATTGTTTTTCGTCTAATTAATCAATCAATACAATCATACAAACACGATTCATGATATTACAATAAATTTTCAATTTTTATCGCTCGTCGTGATACGCGAGCGTTCAAAAATAAAACTTCAAATCGATCAAATTTTTCGTGAAAAACAAACGACGAAAAATTTTTCTGACGAAACAAACGACGAAAATCGTGTAATTACAAATCGAATTTACACGCAAACGACGAATTTTTCGACGATAAAAAACGACGAAACGACGACGATTTTTTTTTCGAAATGATTCGCAATCATCATGAAACAATTTCATTCAATTCATTTCGTCAAAATTTGAATATCGACGAGATACAAAAAAACGTTGAACAAATGTTGAACGAAATTCACGAAATCGATAAAAAATTCACGATTCGTTACAAATTTCGTCAGTTTTTTTTTATTTCAAACATTGTGTCGAATCAGAACGACGATTTCACGCATTTTTTGAACATAAAAATCGTTCGTCAATTGAAATATTGAATTCAATATTATTTCGACGATTTTTTGAACGTGTTCAATAATTTACGCATTGATCGAGACAAATATCTGATCGTTTTAAAGAATTTTCACGAATTCGTCAAATTGTTCAAAATTCAAAAAAAAAATCTATTCGATATCGATAATATTTTTGAACAAATACGCGACAAATTTAAAACGTTCGAGAAAAAAAAGCGAATGATAAATTAATTCATTAACAAACGTATTGAGTATAACGATTTGATCAAATTGAATGAAATTCGTCGTTTTGAACGTGTTTTCAATCTCGATTCAAATGAAAATTCAAACAATATCGATAATGACGAAAAAATTTATTGATGACGATTCGATCGTTACAAATTTTGTCAAATTCTCGAAAAAAAAACGCACGAACAAACGTTTCGAATTTCGATAAATTCACGAACGATGTGAATTTTGATTGATTCACGTGAAAAATCAACGTTCACGATAAACTCACGATTAACAACGACGATTTGAAATTGCTCGATTTATGATCACGACAATAATCGGCTGAATTGAAAAAAAAAAACAATTAAACATATTCAATCTCGTCGATATAACATTTGAATTATTTCGAAAATGAAATAATGATAATCAATTTTCCTCGAAAACATTTATGAAAATTCAAATCATTAACGCAACGTACGTCGAAAATATCGAAATTTGATCATGTTCGACATTCAAAATTTTCAATTTTTTATTCGAATTTTCATCGTTTGAATATTCAAATCAATT